>CM068369.1:466333276-466933276 GCA_034769895.1 Magicicada septendecula
TAGAGTACCCTCGTTCAACAGCTATTTGAATTTCATTCCTATTGGCTGGTACCACTATCTACAAAAAGGATAAACAAGTGTATTGTGGTTGATTTAATTTTAATTTGAGGAGGCATATTTAAGAATTAAAATTATTAAGTAAAAGAACAATCAATAATGAAGGCCATGAATAATTATAAGATCCATGAATAATAGGTGCCTGCACATATTTGCAATACTGTTAAGTCATAATTATTTTATAAAATCAAGTGTTTTGATTCTTAGTAATAATTCTATGGTTTAAATAATTACTTATAATTAAATTTAAAAATTACTTTGTACATATCTAAGTTTAGTAAGGTTTCTGGTTGAACCTCGAATAACAAAAATTTGAATTTAATATCATTTATGTGTGTAGGTGATACTGATGTTTACTGGTTTGCTGTAATTTTGTGGTATATTTTTATTGTTGGCATACACACACACACACACGCTCACACATAAGTAAATAATATCCTATCCAATCAAGTTACATTCAGATGATAACTAAAGAAATTTTGAAGAGACAGGAAGGCATAATAAAAACATGAAACAAGATTTGTTGGAGAGAAATAAAAACAATTGCATTTACAGTGAAGTTAAGTAGTACACATTCGTAAAGCTATATCCACTGCAAATGAGACTAATAGCAATGCAGAGGTTGTAGGGGAAACGATTAAATGGATGGGACTGTACGCAAAGAATGATAAAACTGCAGTGTAATTTCTATTTGGGTTGTTGTTTAATTACACCATTCGTTAAACGTGCTTTCTTTTATTGTTATACTTTTTGTACATTTGAAAAATCCGACGTACATTACTTTTAATCAGGACGGCAGCACATCATTCATACCAAGAACAACAATGTATTATTTAGAAACGTGTGGATACAGCAAACAATGAATTTATGAAATATAAAGCTAGATAAATAAAACCTGCGACAGCGAGCATCCCTCTGATGTAATGGTATCATCTGTGTTACTCGTACACAAATACACAGTGATAAAACATTCTCTTGTATTTCAGTTATTACTATTGTACAAATATTTCTTAATATCTGTTATAATACGACTTGCAGAATTAGCCTCAATATGAATTAAAAGTTTGTTTAGTTGCTGTCAGTGTAACTAAAACTAAGTAGCCGTACAATTTGTTCCACAAAATGAGATAAAACTGGTTATCCTCAAAATTTGGTTTTTATTCGTTTTGCGTATAACAACAAGGAGACGTTTTGCTACTGCTCTAAATAACAATAATTATTTTGTGCTTTAACTTCTTGTTGCGTGGTTTTTTAACTTGAGAGAAGTTGTAATAAAAATGAATCGCAAACGAATGAAAAAAGAATAGGGTTTTACGTTACAATTTTGTAGAAACAGAAGAAAGAAGCAAAATTGGTAAGTAATGATTCTGAAATTGTGTGATATTTAACCGCGGTACGCCAAGCAATTAGAAGTGTAAACACTCGATTTGAGCAAACACGATCTGCCACGGGCATTAACAAAACGGGCGTTCACGAATGCTAGAACAAAAGTTACAGCATCATTGAGCAAGTTCTCTTAAGTCATCTAAAAAATGATCTTTCAAATTAGGAAGTGATCAGTTCGTGTTAAGAAGCGTTGCAGTCATCTGAACCTAAAACCGTAGTAACCAAAATTTGAAAAATGCAACGTGATGATGCCGAGCGTTAATTGAAGTTTTGCAAATAGCGAGATATGAATCTCAGCAAGTGTTTCAGAAAAATATTTTGTAGTTTGATAAGGCTTGCTTAGAATTATAAAGTAGAGTTAATGAGCAACATTGAATTTATTGGGCAAGCGAAATTCATGAAATTTTCACTCAGTAATTCAACATGGCTTTTCGTTTTAATAATTTTTAGAAAAAGTGACCAAGCAGCTTGGCCTACTCATATGCTAAAAGGCATTTCGTTTGTAGTATTTATGTTCTAAAAATGTATTTCGCTAGTTATAAAAGTTAATACATTTCTTTTTACATATTTTCATATATTCTTTTCTAGGCTTATGTTTCCGTATATAGTTGTACGTAGATTTACGGTTTAACAGTTTCACATTAAATATCCTAGTATTAAAATAGACCTAACTTTTGCTACTCTGTTATTCAGCATCTAACTTATACACTAATTATACAGACGACACCGCATAATATTAAGTGAACTATATTTTTTCTTTTATTTACTCACTGCTTTGTCTTTCAGTCGATCTAGTCTGTACCTGAATTTACGTCATCCTTCCCCCTTTATGTGTGTGTGTGTGTGTGTGTGTGTGTGTGTGTGTGTGTGTGTGTGTGTGTGTGTGTGTGTGTGTGTGTGTGTGTGTGTGTGAAACGAATTATTTCTTTGTTTCTCTTTTGGAGATCATACTATATTTTAGATTTTTTTTTGTATTCAAAACGATATCTTTGAACATTTTTCATAACTGACCAAAGAACGAAATTATTAATACCCTTTTCTCAGTGGACAAGATCCACTAATCTCTTAACCTGGTAAAATACTCTTCCAGAGTTAAAATTAGAACACAACACTTTTAAAAACTATCAGAAATTGTACAATCATTAAATGTTTTAAATACGTAAACTCAGAAATGAATGTAATGTAAAGAATAACAACGTAAAAACGGAAACATACGTCTGAGGTGTTACGTTTCTCAAACGGCAATATACACAGAATGGAAAAGCAACACAATAGAGTTACTCAAATGCACTTAATGTTAATTATAGTAACTAAGAACAATGAACACGTGCAACGGCAGTCGATTCGTAAATTTCTGAACTATTCTTGGGAATGTACCCCTATAATACAAATATTTTTGAACTTTGTTTCATACTTACTTGAATTATGAATGGCTTTCTTTTTAAAAGTTTAAGTGGTGCAAAACAACTAATTTCTTTCGTTTGTATTACTAAATAATTTGTTACCTGCTGGGAATTTTAGAGTTTAGAGTTACGGCTACTGCAATATTATTGTGAACTTTAGATGAAGTATAAAATTATTTAGTGTATGTTAGTGTGAGATTAGTTGATAAAACTTATGATTCTTTCAAAGTTGCTGGTTAGAAATTTTCCATCTGTTATAAAAGTCTACCTGTTATCATCGTGTAAAAATAAATCCTGCTACAGAGATAACGATTATTTTATTCCTCTTGTGTTAATGTGGAAACAGTTTTGTGGAAATTTACATGAGAGTATGTGACCTGTAAAAGGCATTGCAATAGTCTAGGTACATATTTTTAATTATAAATACCGTAAGTATTTATTTTCATGTTCAATAACCTTATCATTGCCGTATCATATGTAATTCTTTATTTTAAATTCTCTACTACGCAATAAAATTGTAAAGATACTAATAAACTTCATAATCTTTATAAAGGGCCTGACTTTTTAATAAAATTGTATGACATATTTAGAGGAATAAGCAGATTTTTATTTATGTTTAAAATTATTTTCTAATGGGTTATTAGTGAAGTAAGAAACAACTTATTATTTTATATACATTATAACATTGCCAAATATTCAGCTACATAACAAATCAATATTACACATACTTTAGGCTAGTCAATTTACCAACACTCAGACAAAATTCAATTCACAAAATGGAGGTCTTTGAGTTGCTGATCATTAGTACCTTTCATGAATCACTGTCAAGTGATTGATTACGTCTGGTTTAGATCGACTGGCCTTTCATTAGTTTTAGACACTATTCCCTAGTTACTTGATTTTTGTTTGTTGGTGAGCCATGATATTATGATGAAAACACTTGACTTTCGTATATATACATATATGTAAGAATACTTATAAGCATTGTCTCTCGTAAATAAAATTGATCCGTAACGTTTTATTAACATTACTGCCAGCTAAGTTTTGGATCAAAAATCTAATAATTTTGGGCCGTTAAAATAAACTATTTCGTCTGGTTTTAAGAGTATTATATTAGTTCTAAGCTTCAGTAGTTAATAGTAAACAATTATACACAATCTCTTTTTAAACTAATTTACGTAATTAAGTATTAACTGAAATATATCTCTATATATATTTTTTTTGAGCATAGTTTATTGTTATAACACACACACACACACACACACACACACACACACACACACACACACACACACACACACACACACACACACACACACACACACACACACACACACACACACACACACACACACACACACACACACACACACACACACACACACACACACACACACACAAACAAAGCGACGAGATTGTGATATTGAAAGTGTCTTTCATTTACTGATTACCAGGTACCAGGTAACCTTACCAGGTAGTGGGTTTTGAAGTTAATTGAATTATATCCAAACACGAGTAAAGTGCATTTAGACGAAAGAACTTAAAATGAAATATATTGTTAAAATTTTTAAATAAAAAAATTTAATTTAATAAAGTCCAAATATAAAAGAACAAAACTTCAGTGAATTAAAATACATCCCTTCTCATGTCTGGAAGTACATTTAAGAATGCCCAGTGTAAGACACTATAACATCAATTACACGTTTTCATTCATTATTGTGTCTTTCATGATCAAAAATTGGTGACCCACCATGTTAAGTTCAACAGGTGCTGATCTTCTACGTTACAAATCAGTTGTTCTAGCGTAGCCTGTTATACTCTTCTGATCTAGCTACCGTTTCAGAGATCGTTGTCTTCTATTTTTCATACGAAACGGGATTTTACTAGATTATCTCTCAGACGCCAAACAATGTATCCTATGAACTGCAGGACTCACTGGCAATATATGGTGTTATTTCTGGCGTAACCAGGACTTGCTCCTGGTGGAGGGGAGATAAGACGAAGTGGAAGGTTGCACCCTCACATTTTGTCAGAACAAATTAAATTATTCATATATAATATTTTATAAATACTGTATTAGAATTAATGTCCGGACATGCAAAGTATTATATTCGTGTCCAAAAGTTCCAAAATTGATTAATTGTTTCCAAAATTATATAACTTATATAAATTTTTGATCTAATATAACAGGAACTAACCAATATACATTTCCAACTATTTACAGTCTACAATTTGTTTGAAACATTGGCGTTATCTTTGCAGATCTGAAGACAAATGAAAGTTTTGATGCACCAATATTCTTTTCAAGGAATTCTGGCAAATGTTTAGCATTTGTTACCAAGCACTTATTCTCAGAAATTCTATGTTTGGAAAGAAAATAGAGGTTGTATATTTATTACAAAATAAACTTATTACATTTGTGTTTAAGGAACAAGATTTATTTTCAAAGTTGTTTACAACCTCGTCAGAGCGAATCTGCGTGCTCGGGAAAATACAATGTTTACCTGATTGTCTGAAATACCCCGACACTTCCCTGTCAACACACTATATCTTTTTCTTCGCCGTCCTCCTTCCTACCGTCTTTCATTCCAATATTAATTTCTGTAAAAAGTCCTGTGTCAAGAACAATCTAGATCTTACTTTTTTGAATAGGGAGAACCTTACATACAATAATATATGACATAAAATCAAGCTTGTTTTCATATACCGGTAATACACAGAGTATACTAGAGTTAAAGATTATTGGAGTGTCGATATTTTCTTGCAACCACCATTGCTTTACTGGCTTATAGATTTTCTTAAATTATTAAAATATCTTAGATATAATTTATTAAAATATTTTAAAATGCATGTTATTTATTCCCATTTGAAGGTGAAATCCATTAATTTGTTCCCAATAATATTATGACTAGATATTTCTAATAGAAACGTTATAGTTCTAGTTAAACGTTATATAAAATTCTTGTGATATTTTCTTCTTGAAAACTTTTAGGAACTAGTTTTGTACTTTCTTAAGCTTTATAAGCACTTGTAATGGTATTCGCGTGTCAAAGACAACAGGATCTTATATTAGCGAAGTGTTAACTTGTATTTTAACATCGTTTGTATAACATCAAATATTACACATCGTATATTTAGGTAGGAAATAAACTAATTTATTTGTGTTAATAATAAAACATAACCGGACCAGTAAAACATTGAAACAAAAAAATGTGAAATAAGAGAAAACTTACTAAAAATCTGGGGTGTTGGGAAAGAGAGATAGTTGTGAAAGAAAGAGAGTAGGTAGGTATAGAAAAACATATACGCACACGTCACATGCAGACATAGGGAAAGTTCATTCAATAAAATATTTCACGTTTGTAGTATTATCAAATATATTGTTCACGTAGTCTCAAATGTTTGGGCGTAATTCGCATACTTTCCACCTTGACTCTGGATAGGAATCTGTACAAGCGCTACCTACATTTGTGTACAAACAGAAGGGGGTGCGTGTGTTTCTGTGAGTTTGCATACCTGTACCTCTACACGATTGAAATAAAATTGCCACTAAAATAATTTAAGAATTTAGTGAAAAATTCAAAATCGTAACAAAAAATTTATTATTATTATTATATATTATTGTTATATCTGTTACCCGTGTTACATTTTAAATGGTTTTCAATTAATTATAAAATATTCAAATTGTTGCATCCGACTGTAAATCATACCCTTCTGTCAGGAGTCAGGTATAAACTCCTCTGTATAAATTCATCTATACAGACATATTCCATTTCGAGTACGTTTCAGAAAAACCGAATTCTTCTCTGTTTTCACTGTTCTGTTTACTTGCAGAATAGAAAAAACCACATGCATGCGAGAGTCTGTTAGTTCTAAAAACTGTACACTGTTAGGAAGAGATATTAGTGTAAGTGTTGTTATACGAATATATAAAATAGGATTCCAAACATAATAATAAGTCAAAGATCTCAATATCGGTCTTTAGATTACTAATGTTTGTTTGGTGCATTATATGTAATTTCTCTAATAGAAGTGATAATCAATAACAACAATTAATAGTATGTAATAGCTAGAAAATATTTATAATTTTACCAATTATAAATATTAATTTTAATCTAATAAATATTAGATTTAACCAAATGTTTCCTTGGCATCAAAACTTTTTTCATTTTAAAAATTTGTTATAGTTTCAGCAATAAAAATTAACACCGGATTGATAACAATTATACGTTCAAAAGTATTCAGATTCATACTTTATTTATGTGAGTCCATATAAAGGAAATATTCTTACAGACCTTTGCAGACATCTTAGCCTTCATACTGAAATAAATGCGGTCAGTTTGCATATAATTAAATACACAAAACAGTGAAATTTGGATTTAATTGAAGTTTATTTCAAGAAAATATGGAAAATAAAATATAATTTTATTATTCTATATAACTAGCTTTACAAAAATATAAAAGTATTGATATAAGCAGTTTCTTTATAGGAAACGTATTTTATTTAGACTTACAAGGCTCTATGTTATATTACAGCGCCTCCTCTCTCGAGACAGTATTAAATAGTAGAAAATTCCCAGCAATGTCAGTGTTTAAGCAGTGGTGCTTAGACCAATGATAATTGTCAAACTTTACATGATATTTCCCGTCGGCACACGATAAACTCTGACATAAAACATACAATGCCGTCATTAAAACTACGTAACTCACATATTACAATACAGTACCTTTATTTGTAACATAGAGGTGGGTTAAGACTTTATGCTCTGAATGAATTGAGTCGATGAGGATACCTCACTGTATATGAGCGAAACGTTTGTTATAAAGAAAATTAAAAGACAAATGTTAAACTGAAGAAAGTATTGTTGCAAAGAATACTAATGTATTGTTAGATATTAGTGTGCCGGGATTTGAATTTTCCCGGCATGATTTAAACGTGGAAGGCCGACAAAGTGCGGCAGTGGGGCAGCCCAGCTATCTTGACCAGTAATGTCGTGCCCGCGCTACGGCGATGTAATTCAGCAACCCGCATCAGCTGTTCGGGTAAAGGTTCACAATCCACAACAAGTTTTTTTTTTGTGGCATGGTCGGTTAGAAGCCTACAACCTAAGAACAGTCTCATTTCGTCTCCAACCTCCCGACAGGGCGTTTCGTGGTTTGACGGCTTGGCAAACTACTTGTTCAACCTATTATGAGTTCGTAAATTTCTAAAGTGTCTCAGGGTCTCCGCACAGCCGGGAAAGAGGGAAATTCGGAGATGGTGACACCAACACCCATCACCATCTGCAGAGCTGTGCACTAGGAAGCTCCCCAACGCCGTCAAACCCAGAAATACACCAGAACACCAAGGACAGCTGCCCAGAAGAAGACGAGCAGGAGCTTCGGAACTCACCAGTACTATTACCAACACTCATCATCACGGGCTCTACCTGGTATCAATAATTATTTAAAGGAACAGGTGGAAGGATTCAATTTACTTAACCTCAACAACAGCACTCCACCGGTTTTCAAAGCATAAAAAAGCATACATATGAACAGTATTTTCATATTTATAATGATTAAAATTTTGATAGAACAAGTCCTATGGATGTATATTTGTGATTCATATTATTAACCGTGGTAACAAGGATCCACTTGCCATACTGGTGGATTAATTTTTATTGTTAATAGTATTGGTAATTGCGCTTAATACAAATTGAAAATATATATATTTGTTGATAAAATGAAAACTAAGAACTGCTATGAAATATACAAGAATTTAATCGTTTGAACACTGTAGCAAAACATGTTACGATGATGAAATGAGGAAACACTAATAAAAAGTTGTTACTGGTTACATGAGTGTTTTATTGCAAGTCCTGTCACTCTGGGCTCCAGCACATTTTCCCTCCATCTAGGCCAAGCGTCTAGTTTTTAAATGTTTACGTAACGGCCTAAGCGGCCGTTAAAAATGGTAGCAGAGCGTGGTTATAACATCTAGGTGTGCTGACCTGAAAGTGGCAGGGCTTGCAATGCAATTTGGGAGTTAACATAAATTTTTCTGGGTGGCAAGGAAGGTGCTGTAATTGGTAATCCCTTTAAGGTTGGGGATTTAGTCTACCGCCAAAGCCACCCGATCAGCTCAGCCGTAGACAAAAGAGCCGCCAAGCTGTGTTATCGTTGGTCCGGTCCATAGCCCATTCTGAGGTTTGTGTCACCAGTGACGGTGAAGTTGGGGGATCCCGACAGTGATGTAGAGAAGTTGACCACTCACATATCTAAGTTGAAGTTTTGCTACAAGGCATAAGAATGTGAGTGGTGGTAGAAAGATTGTCCTGGTTTAGGTATTAATTTGGTTCTTGGGTTCTCAATTTGTGAGTTTGCGAGGTCTTAGGAGGTCAGAGCTGTAGTGTGCATACGATTTCTTGTCTTCCTATCTTCTTCTTCTTCTTTCTCTCGTCTCTGTATGCTGACTTGGCCAGGGTCATACCGCAACATCAAGTTACCGCACACTTACACACATACACAACCAGACACGCACGCACCCACACAGTTTCATTTCTTTCTCCTTCTTGTTTCGTTTTCCTCTGAGTCTCTGTCTTCCTGAGAGCGGTTTATTTTTCTGAGACTCCCAGGGCAGCCAAGAGGCTGTGGATTGATTTGATTTTTGGGGCAACCATGTTGCTCTTTTGGGGTGAGGGTGTGCCGGGATTTGAATTTTCCCGGCATGATTTAAACGTGGAAGGCCGCTAAAGTGCGGCAGTGGGGGAACTACCTTGATCAGTAAGGCCGTGCCCGAGTTACGCCGATGTAATTCAGCAACCCGCATCAGCTGTTCGGGTAAAGGTTCACAATCCACAACAAGTTTTTTTTTCTGTGGCATGGTCGGTTAGAAGCCTACAAGCTAAGAACAGTCTCATTTCGTCTCCAACCTCCCGACAGGGCGTTTCGCGGTCTGACGGCTTGGCAAACTACTTGTTCAACCTATTATGAGTTCGTAAATTTCTAAAGTGTCTCAGGGTCCCCGCACAGCCGGGAGAGAGAGAAATGCGGAAATGGTGACATATTTCATCTCTTCACATTGCTCGGCGTAGGTGCTTGTATGACGTGTTTAGTTGATTTGAATAGGGAAACATATGGTTACTAAACACACACACACACACACACACACACAATCGGATTGTTTCGTATAATGTAATGACTTAAGAGAGAAAGAGGTAAGAAGTTTAAGAGGAGGAAAGCAAAAGTATCGATTTTGCGTTTCGCTTAACTGACTAAAAGTTGGTATGGATGTGGTAATTGCGGGTGGAATAGAACCAGGTTTGTAGAACCGGAAATTATTAAGTGGATAAAGTCAAGGTGGTCTCCATCTGATAACATGCAAAACAAGAAGGTTTTCTCAGGCGTTTGTTTAAAAAGAAAGTGCGTAAAAAAAAGAACAGCTTAAAAAACAGAAACACATTTTTGTATCGGTCGATTTTCCTAGATCTTTACAGTCCTCTTCTCCTTTTGCTTCTACTTTTCCCAACATCAAGTTCTTTTCTAGTAAGTTCGTCTCCTTCATTCATGACCAAAGTATTAGAGTTTCGGCTGTAATATTTGACTCTTCAATAAACAGACTGGTTTGTTTTGTTTTAGAATTTGAATGGTTATAAATTGATTCTGTAGGCCTACTTGCAAAAGATGTCATCTAATCGAATTAGTATATTAATTTCTAAAAATGTTACATTGAAATAATCATTTCATTAGCTTGTTGCTTCACTGTGCACGATGTGTGTAATTTGTATAGGCAATTTCTGCTGCGGTTTTAAATTTGCACATTATTAGATCAGAAGAATTAAACATATAATTTCTTTACATGCAGAGCAAGTAGTAATTTTGTAATAACTAAACGGAATTATTAAAAAAGGTCTTAATAAAAGACAATGACTTTATGATAATTCTATAATTTACAATGCTTGAAGCTGTGACTCTTGTGCATCTTGTGCAACGTGGGTATTGTTGGGTGTTTAGTAACGATCTAGTCTACAGATCAACATTAAGAAAAAGGTAACAAACTAAGAACACAACACGAAAGAAAACGTTTTCCTAGGCCATGAATCAGTTGAAAAAATTACTATTTTATTCACAATCCTAGGAAATCAGCCCATTACAGTGTTGAAAGATTTTACCCTAGAGTGTAATTTCAAAACTACGATCCGTACAATTTTAAAGATCGCCTGCGTTTTAATGCAGTTGTTACATAAGGTAGCCAGTGCCAGTGTCTATACTTTGCTCTTGATGTCATTTATGGAATTAACATACATGTGACTCTGGATAGTGATTTTTCAGTAATAAAGCTAAGATTAACCTGTCAGGCCGTGCCTTTATGAACACAGTGTAAGAATTAGTATTGACAAATATCTCTAACATCTTTTATTATAATGACGCACTCCTACTTATATAGTAGGCGTGCGTCATGCCTAAATATCGTGTTGCCGTTAGTTTTATTTTTTCGGAAAGCGCAGTAACATCCAACAACTATCTCGATCCACTATGGTGTTTGCCTTGAAACAGATCACTTATAATAAAGTGGTTTTCAAAATAGAGGGTGGTTCCTAACACTACCTTATAACCTCCTTTGAAACTTTTTTTGATAATTCAGGTATTTCTACAGCGCTGAATTGAAAGTGCCGAATGGCTTGGCCTACACGCTTTGGAGTTAACGGAGTTTTATTTCTGAGGTTTTATGGATAAAAAGGTATAAACTGAACTCGATGACAGCATTCTTCACGTAAAAAGCGAATTAAAGAAGCAATAGAGTTTGTCGCTCCTGATGTTGTTTTGGTGAGTGGTAGAAAATTGATGGCAGGGGATCGATGTTTACATCTCTGCAGAACTACCTATAAAGTCCACAGTAAAACATAAATTCATAAAAGTCATTTCCAACTAATCGAATCTTTAATTCCATACGGCTCTTATAAAAAGAAGAACCCTGAAGTGCGCCTCTTACTTACCTTGTAAGTCCGCTGGACAGAACCGGGAAGCACAACTACACTGACGTTGTTCGTTGTGTGAGCCTGCGTTGCTTAGGTAGTTTGGTGATGGTTTATTCTTTTAACGGTTCACGCTTGTTAATAAACAAATCTCAGGTAGGCCTACGTTTCTATTTAATACATTAGTTTTACTTACACTCAAGGAGCTCAGTTTTTTAGGAGTCAAAACCGTATGTGGTAAATTTTAACAATGATAATAGTGTGACCCAATCTTGATGGTAATCTTTTATTTATCTTTTAGTTTGTTTGGTTCGATAAATATTTTAAAACAAAAGCGTAACACGAGTTTACTGAGAAGTCGTATGAATTACTTTTGAAGTAACTAAGTAAGCTCGTACAGGACTATATGTGGTTTCTATTCTGCCTCAAACTAAACAGGTAAAACTTTTTTAAGTTTAAACAGGTTAAACAATGTTTTTTTTTGTACCATACACAGAAGACTATAGAGAAACGTGACCATTAAACTCTCAAATTATAAACAGATTGGCAGATTGGAGTATTACATTTGCAGTAACAATGTACGATAATAAAAAAAATTAGTAATTTTAAATAGGTTTGATATCTGATAATCCTTCATACAACTTACTTGGTCGCTATGCACGACGCGTTTCGGGATCAAGGTCCCATCTTCAGGTGCTCACTCGGGTCGAGCTCGTCAATTCATAAAAACACACACATAAAACATAAAAAACACTGAATTTAAACACTCATACTGCGCGAGAGGGGACGATTAGTAAATTAGTATTAGACGATTAGTGAAAAATTAGTAATAAATAATTCAGTTTTCAGGTAAAATGCATTATGGTTTTATCCGTTACGAACTGAAGAAAAGCACCATTAATCTGATCTAAGGATACTTTAATTAAAACTAATTTACCTGAGACATAAATATTTCTAAATTATGTGTAATTATAATATAACGGTGTCGATTTGACTTTTAACATGCCTTAGTATATAAAAAAATGCTTTTATATTACTTTTATGGAAACTATTATTTTCAAGTATTACAATTGTCTTTTATAGGTACAATAATTAATTTAATGTTTTTGTAATTATTTAAGTTTTGTTCTTAATTTTCTTAGGAAAATGAAACATAAATATAACATATAATGTTGGAAAAAAAGTATTGTAATCGGAATCTCAAATGTTAAAAGCTTTTATTTAATATAAATAAATTTAACAGGAACAGAGAAACTTAGAGATAAGTGGGTAAAGAGAAACAATAATATGCGGAGAGAAAGTAAAATTGTCAGTGGAGGGGGGAAAGAAGGGACAGAAGCTTAGCTGTATTTTCATACAACTGAATACATTTCAGTAAATTTATGTAGGCCAATGATACTGCAGAGAGAACACAAAAGAATTACTCAGCGGGTGGGACAGCCCTTAAATACAACACTAGAAAAGAATGATAAAACATCAGTGTAACTCACTTACTTTTACATATGAGAGGAGATCATTTTAATAAAAATTATCTGAAATGTTAAAAGCTCTTATTTAATGTTAGGAAATTTGACAGAAACAGATAGATAAGTGGGGACAGAGAAACAATAATATGGATAATGTGATGTATTTATAATATACTTACACTTATTGTTTTACTAATGGTACCTATAATTTCAAGTTTCTAGTTTATTGTATATAGCCTAAAGGTACCATACATAAACATACAAAGTATGGTACCTTTAGGCTATAAACAATAAATACAATAAATTAGAAATTTGAAAAAAATAATATGGAGAGAGAAAGTAAAGTTGTAAGTAGGCCTAAGAGGAAGAAGAGAGACACAAGCTTAGCTGAATAAAAATACAGCTAATGCATGTAAACCACTAATTTTATACTTTTATATACCACACCACTACACTACTACACACCAATACAATACACCAATCATAGTGTGCTTCGTATTATTTTTATAGTTATTTCTCTGACGTGTTCAATAAACTTTATAGCCTAGCAGAACGATGTTGCTCGTTCAACGCAAGAATTAGTTAAACACAATTTGACTTTAAGAAAGAAGAAGATACTAAAGACATGCGTGTAAAACAAAAAGTTTGTTTAAAACAGTCTTTCGCTTCAAACAATGTTTCCCGTCCGTATTGAGTAGCTTTTACACATATTGTAATAAAACCAATAACTAGATGATGAATAAAGTAAAATGTTGATAATAAAAAAATGTTATGTTGATAAGAAAAAGTTTAAATAAAAAAAAAATGTTATTGATGTTTATTACAGAATCTTTTTTTTCAGTTTTTGATTAATTAATTAATTAAATAATTTATTAATTGTAAATTTTTAATTACTTTCAAGCGAGTAATTCAGTTATGGTGTTTTTAAACTATTTGTTCACTAGAGATAATCTTGTTATGTAGTTGGATCTAGTATTTTCTTTTCTAACTTCGCTCCTATTCTTCTTCTTCTTGGTATATTTCTTAATAATTCTAAATTATTTTTAGAAGAAAGAAAAAGCTAATATTTATCGTAAAAATAATTATGAACACATGTAGTTGAGTAATTATGATGTTTATTTCTTAAAATTTGAAATTGTGCGCCAATCTTACGCGCATGGACCAGGCATTGATTGAGATTCGCTCAGGTCGATTGTGAAAAAAATGACAAAATATAATGTTACAAAATTAATTCTTTCGAGTTCTTTTAACTGTCGAAATGGTCAGAACGGGCAAGGAACAAGATGCAATACGTACAATTATCATAAATAAATTATTATTTGCTGAAAAATAACAGGATTATGAAAATTGTCAATTATTCAGTAAAGATAGAACCATTTCGTAGAATGACGTCATTGGCTCGTGGAGGCTATGTCGATGTGCTGGTCGCTGTGCAATAAAAATGGCCGCCGTTCACCTCGTGGATTTCTGCTACACAACGCTGACGCTATGTTCTTCTCCCTCAGAAATAAATGCGAATTCCTTCCTCTGCGAGGTTGTAGTATCCCTGGAAAATTGTGTGAAGTCTTCTTCCCTCCTCGGCGATGTCGTTCTGTGATAGTTTATTGGTTCAGCGTTCTGTCTTCAAATCTGTTGAGTTCGTGTCCAGATAATGTTTGTTGAATTTTTCTCAAAATGGCGGTTGATTTCTCGTGCTAGGAATGGATATTACTATTACTGTTGTTCTGTTTCAGTTTTGGTGTTATTTATGGTGTAGTGGTGATAATTTCCATTTGGTTACCTCTGTAACATTTTTTTGAGGTTGCACGTCAATGTTTTTGCACTATTATATTTTTTAGATATTCCGTCAGTAAATTCTGATCTGTACACATTCACGATTAACAATAGACTGATGACTTAAATCGTCTTTTTTGGTAATTTATGAAATGTCTTTTTCCCCTTCCCATTGTTTTTTTACAAATTTACATGTCTTGGATTTGACTTCAACTCATAAACATACATGACAAGTTTCTTATTTTTTGCTGTAGCTTAATTATTTATTAATTTTACGAAAATCTAACTATTCAGCAATATTCTTAAGCTAATTTTACATAATTTGATATATAACTGGGTCTGTTTTAAGTTCAGATAAGCCTAAAATTTACCCCCTAAATTATCAATTTATGATAATTATTATAGGACTTTTATTTTTACAATTTTAGTATTTAAATGGATTACAAGTGATTTTATGTTAATATTTCCTTTCAATAATTTTACTCACTCCATGATTATTGCTTGTTGTTACTAATTTGTTGTTATAATAGTCCAATATTGATTAATTTACCTTTTATCTGAGTTGAGTGCCCTTTAGGCCTAGTATTAATTATTTCCTAATAAAGTTAATTTTATTCTTTTGTCATTACATTTGCTAATATTTGTTTCTGAACTGATTACATTTTCATATCATTGTTTTGTATGGACTAGTTTCTATTCATTATATACAGTTTGATTGAATTTATTTATTTGGGTTTGACTCTTTGATAGTTGATTTTGGTTTACAATGCTGTTTTGTTTTTTTATTGTGGTTTGTTAGTTAATTTGCCTTATTTCTCTTTATATGGTTTACAGTTTAATAAAAATACAATATTTATATTACCTATTTGCCTTCTCTGCCTTAACGATCTTGGAAATTATTGAACATTATTTCAAATACAACAGAATATCTTATATCTACTAACTTTTTTATATCACTTAACTATAACAAAAATATCTTAAGCCTATTATTTTTTATATATCATAGAACTATAATGGAAACATCTTATTATTAGCAATATTATCAGTCATTGACTGTCCTTTGTTTTTATGTTTCCTCTTATAACAAACCTAATCCTATTAAAACATCTTATTACTAATAACACCTTCAGTTATTAACTGTCTCGTGTACTTACTATACTTAATTTGATAAAACAATAAAGTGCTAATGACACTTTCAGTTATTAACTGTCTCTTTTAATTACTATAACTATTTTGATAACACAATAAAATAAAAACATCTATATTTATTAACTTCTTATATTACTTAATCTTTAAAGCACTTTTATCCTTAAAACTATTCTTAGTCATTTGACTGTCTTTTATTCTTAGGTTTTTTTTTTTGGGTATTTCTCTACACTGATGGTAGTCTTTTGAAATGACTTCTTACACTAGGGTAAGTTTTGGTTGGTTTCTACACTATTGGTAGTCTTTTTATATGACTTCTCACTCTATTCTTAAACTAGGCTTACAATTTAGTTTACAATTTTATTTTAATTGCATTGTATCCTGTAACTTGAGTTATTTGGTTTGACATTTATCATTGGTTTCAATTGTGTAAAAATTGGGTATATTCATTCATCATAATGTTTTAGTGAATAGCCTTTTCTTTTTTCTATATTCCTTTTATGAACCTTGACATATTTTGTCTCTTCCTTCTTATTATATTAGTATTTCCTTATCTTGTGGTTTCATGTCCTTTTCTCATCTACAGCTCCTTATTAATTTGTTATTGGTTTTGTATCTTGGGCTTTTCTGCTTCTTAATTTAATAGATTTCCCCTTATTAACATTTTGATTACTTTTTACTTTTGTCCTTTCATTTACTGCTCCCCAACCTACTGGGTATACTGCTGTTGTGCTGGGGTTTTGTATAGTTGTTTATTTATGTATGGACCAAGAGTTTTCTTTGTTATTTAGTTTAATTTTATTAACATTTTATCGACTATAATGATCAGCTTCTTTAGTTTATATTTTAACCATTTATTTTTTCTCACTCTCTTTTGACTTTTTCTTCTTTATTCATGTTGTATTAAGTTAAATTTTAAGGTGATAATTCTGTTATGCTACATATGCTCTCCTGTAAAAGTAATTAGTTCAGATCATACTCTTAGTATGGATGAAATAATTACTACTAATTCTTTTTATTTAACATATTTTATTCGTGATTTCATTTTATATACCTTCTTTTTCCACCGTTGCTTTCTCTCAGATGATATGTATCTCCTTCATTAGCTTCTTTTTTCATTAATAAATAATCATCAATCTTGTGTATAACATTATCATTTTATATCTTTTCTTATTTGGTGCTTCCTCACCTGTATGTTTACTCCCTAACATTCCATAACATGTGAGTGGGAACAGTTCAGAGTGGCACATTTGGCTTCAATCTCTGCTGGCCAATACTTCACTTAACTGAGCCCAGAGGAATTATCATCTCTGCTCAAAATATAAGACTGATGGAATTTTTCTACATCCCGTCATAAAAATAAATCATCAGTAAAAGTAGTCTCTTTTGACTAATAATAAACATCTTTGGATTCTTCACTTCATAATATTTTACATCACTTAATACTTTTATACACTTGACTCTTCTTCTCTATCAAAGCTCATTCCATATTATGTGATTTCGGTATGTGGTATAATGTACATTTCATTGTTTCATCATTTCATCTTTTTATCTTGTTTAGATAGTAATTAGCATTTATATAGTTTTTTTAAATTGGTTTTCAATGATTGTTTTATTGCTCATGGCATAACATTAATTCCTTCTTTATCAATTATCACTATAATAGTGGTTATTACAACAATATTATCATCATGGTACCAGGGTTTTTGGTTTCTGGTCTTATACTTGGGTTTTTCTTAGTTGGTCCTTCTTCGCTGTTTCATCTTTATCAAATTATTTTCTTTGTGAGTTTGGTTAAGTTATTTTGATTAAATTATAATATATTCTGTTTTTTTCTTTCTTTTTCCTTTAAAATTCTGCATCATTTTTGTCTTAAATTGTCTCATTTACCTTGTTGATAATAGTGATTATAGTTAGCATAGTCACTATTACAATACAAACTATAGTATAGTTTTTAAAGCTGTGATAGTTTATTGAGGGTTTTTTCTCTTTATTAACACTGGTTTTTATGAAGATTTGCTAAGTTCCTTCTTATGACACTTTTAACATTCATTAATATATTATCTGGTAATATTAAATTATTCAATTGTTCTCTTTATTTACTGGAACATGTTCTTTTTGCTTAGTCTCTGGAGAGTTTGAGAAAGTTTATACATTTGTACTCAATTTACTCTCAAATTCTTTTATGTAAGAGTTCAATCTAATTATGAGTGTAATTTGTTCTTAATCTTTTAGAATTTTGTAGCTTTTCTCACAAAAATTCTTTTTATATTTAATAGTTATATCTCACCATTCGTGTGAGTTGTAATTACTATTTTTTGACTTTAGATATTTTCTCCAAAATCCTTTTTATATATAATTGTTTTTAATAGTTTCTCAAATAACTCATGTAAGTTGGTCTTGTGACGATTTTAAAAAAATATTTAAATCGCACAAATAAAAAATTTTGCTTTCTAACAAGCAAGAGTATTATCCGCCCTTACCTATACCTAGATTCCTGCATCAACTTGAAATTGTCCCGTACCAACACGCAAAGAACGGTGTTATTTAGCTAATAATAATAATAATTACGTTAATTATTTAAAATACGACTAAATAAAGAAGGAAATTCCTAATTCATAACAAAAGTAACATTAAGTATTACAATTTAATTAATGAATAATTAATACTAAATAAAAGTACGAACTATTTTCTCAGTGCGTAAAACCGCGCCAGCTTACTGACCCCTCGCCGCTAAACTATGCACACATTCGCTAGTGAAACTTCGACATGTAAAGATGTCGGTTTTGTGTTGTCCATATACACGTAGCTGTATGCCGTTAAAAGATTATATCCAGTTTGTGATGATATCGTTTTGAAAAATGTAGCGTTGAAATAATATAAAAAAATATAATGTAGTGTGTGAAGAGATAAAAAAAAAAGAAAGGAAAACTTAGCCGACACATCTCTTAAAAAATAAAACTGTAAGTGATAAGATATGATACTTACCAGACTTTAGTACTGCAAAATAAGAACTATAATTAAGGTGTAAAATGTGAACAACTAACTCCAGAAGTGGAAAACTCAAACTACAACAGTATGAACTTCTAGTAAAAAGTCCGATCGTCGAGACTACCAGATACAATCAATCTAATGGAGCATCGAGAGGAACCATGTATTGCACCCCAGAAGACGACAGAAGATGACCATCGTGGACCCCACAACAACCTCATGTTCAATTCAGATGATATCCAGACATAACGTTTGTAAAAATTTGTTTCAACAAGAGAAGTAACAAAAGAACAGTAAAGAACTTTTGATAATAAAAAAAAAATAACTTATAAGATTTGTAATTTCTGTAATGAAGTAGTAGTAACATCACGATATCTAAATGTAAGGTAATTCTATAATTTACAACCAACATTATTCTTCAAATAATTTGGTTAAAGTTGTGATAAATTAAAACATAACAAAGTTGAGACCCGGATCCGAGGTACTTAAAACAATATCTAGATGAATACTTTTGAGATAAAAGGAATAAGACATTCAATATTTTTAAAGCATTAAATGCAGAATTTACTAGAGTAATTCTTTTAAAAGCAAAGTAAACCATGAGATTTGAATATAATAATAAAGAGATGTTTTTGCTAACACCTAGCGAGTGAATAAATTTATGCAATCCTTGACTAATTCCTATGTAATAATGTGTTATAATTTGTTAGTAAGTAAGGTTTACTAACAACGGCAGCTAGTTTAATTAACAGGTAACGAATTGAACTAGTTCCCGACTTTTGTGGTGTCTTAACAAGGGAGACGTCACAGTCTTATAACTTTTTGAATTTTGTTGTGTTTATCCATCCAACTTGCTTTTTATACATAATAGTTTTTCTAATCATTCTCGTAAGTTGGCCTTAATATTTTTTGATTTTTGTTGTTTTATTCATCTAAATTATTTTTTATACATAATGGTTTTTTCAAATAATTGGTGTAAGTTGGTTTTACAACTTTTTGAATTTAGACATTTTATTCATCTAAATTCTTTTTTATTCATAATAGTTTTTTTCTTTTTCAAATGATTCCTGTAAGTTGCCCTTACTATGTTTTGAATTTAGACATTTTTATTCATCCAAATTCTTTTTTGTTCATAATAGTTTTTTCAAATATTTTATGTAAGTTGACCTTACTATTTTTTTGATTTTTGTTATTTTTCTCCATCTAAATTCTTTTGTTATACATAATAGTTTTTTCAAATAATTGGTGTAAGTTGGCCTTACTAATTTTTGAATTTTGTTGTTTATCTCTCCTCTATATATTTTTTGATTGATAACTGATTATAGGTTCCCTTTACTTTATTTGAATTAATATCTTTTAATACAACAGTATTGTTGTTATTATTTTTAATAATCAGATATGGGCCGGTATACAGCAGTAACAACTTTTTGGTAATGCCTTCCAAAGTACTGGGTAGTTCCCTGTTTTTCAATAGTACCTTTTCTCCGACTTCGTAGTTTATTACCTTCTTAATCGCCTTTTGATACTTGTTCTGGCGCCTTTCCTGGTCTTCTGCCAATTTATTGTAGAACCTTAGTCGATGAAATTTGTATTCTTGACTCATGGGGAATTCTATGATGTCTTGTATTTCTCTTGGAGGCGGTTTTTCATACATTGCCGTATATGGCGTGGTACCTATAGCGGGGTGATATGCCAAATTAAGGAATTCTTCGGTAGCTGATAAATATTCTTGCCACTTCCTTTGTTGATTATGACAATAAGTCCGTAATATTCTTCCGACTTCTCATAGCACCCTCTCCGCTGGATTACTGCTGGGGTTGTAGACTGATGTCTTGTACGTCTTGATGCCCAATGTATTTAGAGTGTTTTCCACCTCCTACCCTTAAATTGCGTTCCATGGTCTGTGATTATGGATGCTGGGCTCCCTATCTCTGGAATGTAATGATTTGTTATCACTCCTAAAGTCTTCAAAGTGGTGGCTCTGTTCACCGGGTACAGTTTTAAAAAATTTCGTGAATTGATCCATCATTATAATAATGTATATGTAACGATGGCGTCCGCCACTGAGGGGAAATAGACCACAGATGCCCAGAAAGACCTTTTCCAGGTTCGTCTGAAAGTACGGCTCGATATTTTTCATATATGCTGACTAATTGACTCAGCTAGTTTTCATTTAATCGCTCGGTGGTATTGTGGCACTGGAAGTCACGTATCACCTGAATCTTTTGTGGCCATAGGTCATCTTCCGTATTCTGACTTACTGGCTTGTTGTCTGACGAGTAGTTTGACAAGTAATTCGCTTTATTTTTGTGGTCGAGAAGTTGTCTGGAGTCTAACATCTTATTGTTAGTTAAATTGGCTACCCAGGTCGAAACTTCCGAAAAGAGTGATACCTTCCCTCGGCAGAAGTCGATAACTGCTGAGTTCCTACGTAATATGTCACACCCTATCATGATGTTGAAGGGTAATCCGGCTGCAATAAGAAATATCATATCCAAACTTACGCCCTGACTGTTGACACTTAGGGATACCTGTTTCCTTATTGTTTTGTTCTGTCGGCTGGTAGCTCCTACAAGCACAATATTATTAATAGGTAGTACTGGTAAGTTTTTGTGGCATTCCTCCTGTATCCGGTCCAATTCATTATGGTTAATTATAGAGATATTTTCTCCAGTGTCTATCATTATGGGAACAGAAATACTCTCGATTTCTGCAATTATGTAAATGATCTCGTTGTCATTATTATTAATGTTTACCTCGTTCTCTTCTAACAAGTCCTTTCGGATATCTTTTAAGTAATTGTTATATGTTATAGTAAAAATTTTCTTTTCTTCACGCGATTTTACCTCTTGTCCATACCCAGCAGATTGGAGCAGTAAACGGTTATATTGGTTATTACTGCCTCCGTTCGTGTAAATGCTCCGCATCATTACGGATTAGGCTGTTAGCAGCATCAACTTGGAGTCCTGAAACTGCTTCGTTTGGTTCAGCACGATCGTCTTGTTGGGCGTCCGTTACAGGCAGTCTTCTTTGGTTGTCCAGGCTTGAACTGCGTCTGGGTTCATACTCTCTGTAACGATTTCCTCCCTGATTCTCTTGAAAGGTTTCATACTCGTAGTATCGGCTCCTTCGTTGAGCCGCTCTGATGTAATTGATATGTGGTCGATATGTCCTGTAATTATTACTATTACCTCCATTTGGGTAATTTCTGTTATAGTTACCATAATAATTGTTGGGTTGGGGTTTCTCTGACCATTCGGAACATAATTACGGTTATTATAATAACCATTGTTGTTAGGCGGACGGTTAATATTATTATTATTATTATTATTGTTACCCTCACTATTATTATTTCTGGGAATATTATTATTATTATATCTAGGAACATTATTATTATTACGAGGGTTATTATTGTATTCGGCATTATTCCGGTTTGCGGAACTATAATTATTGTTGTTGTTGCCATTCTGCCGATTATTATTATTTCTACTACTTGTGTTATTTCTTGTCTCCGGCCTTTCGTATCTCCTGCGACTTTGGCGGTAGTAATCCTCGTGCTCATACATTTCTAAAAGTTCGGTCTTTGCTTGTACAGTTTTTATTTGACTGTTTCTTCTAGCTCTGATAATATCCTCCTCATAGTGCCATGAGAGCTTGCTGACCAAGCATTCTTCCGGTATTCGGGGCTCTAAATGTTTGGCCACACACACCTTTCCCAAGAAATATGCTGTTAGAGTTTGGTTTCCATATGGGTTATATTTTCCGTGACAGATCCCGTCTCTGGCGATATTTTGTGTCGATTCAGACACAATATTTGGCCTTGAATACTTGAATAGCCTTTTGAATTTTTGGTAGTCTGTCACTTCATCTCTTATCGCCATCCACCAATTATCAGCTATCTCCTTGAAGGATTCGTCCAGTACTTCTTTAGTCTCTCTCCAACGGTTGCCTCTGTGTTTTGTGAAGTACTATTCGATTCTGGCCAGGAATTCCATGGGTTTATTTTTGTAAAACCTGAAGTTAATCCCTTCACGATTTTCGTTATTCGGACAACTGGTAATGCTGGTTGGTCGACTATGGAAAAGATCTATATCTGTTTGATTCTGTCGCACCTGACTGTCGATACTGGTCATAGCCGATTCAATGCCGTCACATTTTTCTGTGAATCGGTCCTGCACTCTCTCCCACTCTTCACGTGTTTCCTTTAGTTTTTCCTCTAAAGTCTTCCTATTCGTTTCTTCAATGTTGGTAACCTTAGTGTTTATTTCAGTCTTGATACTCTGTACCTCTCGTTCCCTCTGACTCCATCATTCGTCAGCCCTTGTAATCTTTTGTTCGATCACTGTTATTTCCTCTTCTATTTTCTTGCTGATTGTTTCATTGTTTTCAGCTATCTTCTGACTCAATTCTTCCTTCAAGGCTTCCATATTCCCATCTAACCGGTTCATCTTCTCTTGGTTGTCTCCCTCAATTCTTCTCTTAGTTGTTGATTATTGCTTTCCATTTTCTTACTAGTTTCTTCCATCCTCTTGTTGGTCTCTTCCTGTTTTTGGCTTATCTGGGTTAATTCCTCCTTCGACTGTTTATTGTCAGTCTTTATTTCCTCCATTTTCTCCTCTATTTTCTGAATATTCTCCTCTATTAATAATTTATTTTCGTTTCTTATTTCGTCCATCTCTCCTCCATCTTCTTACTGTTTTCTTCCATCTTCTCCTCCATCTTCTTACTGGTATCTCCAATTTTATTACCCAATTCTTCCTTCAATTCCTTACTATTTTCTTCCATCTTCTCCTTCGTCGTTTCGAATTCTCTGAGTAACATCTCCATCATTTTATCCAATTTTGTATCTTTTTTGTGGTGGATTTCTTCGACTGTTCCTCCTGTGGTGCAGGCTTGTTCGGTTCTGCTGGAGGTAGTATCGTTTCCACATCTTCCACAGGTGTTGCTTCGTTATCCTCCATATCTATTTCCTGTTCGGCCTCCACCGCCCTTTTCTTTGATGTCGCCCTCCTGTGCATCTTGTTTCTTTTTCTGACCTGTTGACAGCTGCCGAGCTGAAATAGGAAATTGGACGAATTGTCCTTATTTTATTGATCTATCGATTCCTATTTTCACCCCCTTAGATGGACGCTAATTTGTAATAAAACCAATAACTAGATGATGAATAAAGTATTATGTTGATAATAAAAAAATTGTATGTTGATAAGAAAAAGTTTAAATAAAAAAAAAATTGTATTGATATTAATTGGAGAATCTTTTTTTCTGTTTTTGATTAATTAATTAATTAAATAATTAATTAATGGTAAAATTTTTAATTAATTTCAAGCGAGTAATTAGTTATGGTGCCTTTAAACTATTTGTTCACTAGAGATAATCTTGTTATGTAGTTGGATCTAGTATTCTCTTTTCTAACTTCGCTTCTCTTCTTCTTCTTCTTGGTATATTTCTCTAATAATCCTAAATTATTTTTAGAAGAAAGAAAAAGCTAATATTTATCGTAAAAATAATTATGAACACATGTAGTTGAGTAATTATGATGTTTATTTCTTAAAATTTGAAATTGTGGGCCAATCTTACGCGCATGGACCAGGCATTGATTGAGATTCGCTCAGGTCGATTGTGAAAAAAATGACAAAATATAATGTTACAAAATTAATTCTTTCGAGTTCTTTTAACTGTCGAAATGGTCAGAACGGGCAAGGAACAAGATGCAATACGTACAATTATCATAAATAAATTATTATTTGCTGAAAAATAACAGGATTATGAAAATTGTCAATTATTAAGTAAAGATAGAACCATTTCGTAGAATGACGTCACTGGCTCGTGGAGGCTGTGTCGATGTGCTGGTCGCTCTGCAATGAAAATGGCCGCCGTTCACCTCGTGGATTTCTGCTACACAACGCTGACGCTATGTTCTTCTCCCTCAGAAATAAATGCGAATTCCTTCCTCTGCGAGGTTGTAGTATCCCTGGAAAATTGTGTGAAGTCTTCTTCCCTCCTCGGCGATGTCGTTCTGTGATAGTTTATTGGTGCAGCGTTCTGTGTTCAAATCTGTTGAGTTCGTGTCCAGATAATGTTTGTTGAATTTTTCTCAAAATGGCGGTTGATTTCTCGTGCTAGGAATGGATATTACTATTACTGTTGTTCTGTTTCAGTTTTGGTGTTATTTATGGTGTAGTGGTGTTAATTTCCATTTGGTAACCTCTGTAACATTTTCTTGAGGTTGCACGTCAATGTTTTTGCACTATTATATTTTTTAGATATTCCGTCAGTAAATTCTGATCTGTACACATTCAAGATTAACAATAGACTGATGACTTAAAATCGTCGTTTTGTGGTAATTTATAAAATGTCTTTTTCCTCTTCCCATTGTTTTTTACAAATTTACATGTCTTGGATTTGATTGCAACTCATAAACATACATGACAATTTTCCTATTTATTGCTGTAACATAATTATTTATTAATTTTACGAAAATCTAACTATTCAGCAATATTCTTAAGCTAATTTTACATAATTTGATATATAACTGGGTCTGTTTTAAGTTCAGATAAGCCTAAAATTTATAATTTATGATAATTATTATAGGCCTTTATTTTTACAATTTTAGTATTTAAATGGATTACAAGTGATTTTATGTTAATATTTCCTTTCAATAATTTTACTCACTCCATGATTATTGCTCGTTGTTAATAATTTGTTGTTATAATAGTCGAATATTGATTAATTTACCTTTTATCTGAGTTGAGTGCCCTTTAGGCCTAGTATTACTTATTTCGTAATAAAGTTAATTTTATCCTTTTGTCATTACATTTGCTAATATTTGTTTCTGAACTGATTACATTTTCATATCATTGTTTTGTATGGACTAGTTTCTATTCATTATATACAGTTTGATTGAATGTATTTATTTGGTTTTGACTCTTTGATAGTTGATTTTGGTTTAAAATGCTGTTTTGTTTTTCTATTGTGGTTTGTTAGTTAATTTGCCTTATTTCTCTTTATATGGTTTACAGTTTAATAAAAATACAATATTCATATTACCTATTTGCCTTCTCTGCCTTAACAATCTTGGAAATTATTGAACATTATTTCAAATACAACAGAATATCTTATATCTACTAACGTTTTTATATCACTTAACTATAACAAAAATATTTTAAACCTATTATTTTTTTATATATCATAGAACTATAATGGAAACATCTTATTATTAGCAATATTATCAGTCATTGACTGTCCTTTGTTTTTATGTTTCCTTTTATTACAAACCTAATCCTCTTAAAACATCTTATTACAAATAACACCTTCAGTTATTAACTGTCTCTTGTACTTACTATACCTAATTTGATAAAACAATAAAGTGCTAATGACACTTTCAGTTATTAACTGTCTCTTTTAATTACTATAACTATTTTGATAACACAATAAAATAAAAACATCTTATATTTATTAACTTCTTATATTACTTAATCTTTAAAGCACTTTTATCCTTAAAACTATTCTTAGTCATTTGACTGTCTTTTATTCTTAGGTGTTTTTTTTGGGGTATTTCTCTACACTGACGGTAGTCTTTTGAAATGACTTCTTACACTAGGGTAAGTTTTGGTTGGTTTCTACACTATTGGTAGTCTTTTTATATAACTTCTCACACTAGGGTAAGTTTTGTTTGGTTTCTACACTATTGGTAGTCTTTTTATATGACTTCTCACTCTATTCTTAAACTAGGCTTACAATTTAGTTTACAATTTTGTTTTAATTGCATTGTATCCTGTAACTTGAGTTATTTGGTCTGACATTTATCATTGGTTTCAATTGTGTAAAAATTGGGTATATTCATTCATCATAATGTTTTAGTGAATAGCCTTTTCTTTTTTCTATATTCCTTTTATGAACCTTGACATATTTTGTCTCTTCCTTCTTTTTATATTAGTATTTCCTTATCTTGTGGTTTCATGTCCTTTTCTCATCTACAGCTCCTTATTAATTTGTTATTGGTTTTGTATCTTGGGGTTTTCTGCTTCTTAATTTAGTAGATTTCCCCTTATTAATATTTTGTTTACTTTTTACTTTTGTCCTTTCATTTACTGCTCCCCAAACTACTGGGTATACTGCTGTTGTGCTGGGGTTTTATATAGTTGTTTATTTATGTATAGACCAAGAGTTTCTTTGTTATGTAGTTTAATTTTATTAACATTTTATCGACTATAATGATCAGCTTCTTTAGTTTATTTTTTAACCATTTACTTTTTGTCACTCACTTTTGACATTTTCTTCTTTATTCCTGTTGTATTAAGTTAAATTTTAAGGTGATAATTCTGTTATGCTACATATGCTCTCTTGTAAAAGTGATTAGTTCAGATTATACTCTTAGTATGGATGAAATAATTACTACTAATTCTTTTTATTTAACATATTTTATTCGTGATTTCATTTTATATACCTTCTTTTTCCACCGTTGCTTTCTCTCAGATGATATGTATCTCCTTCATTAGCTTCTTTTTTCATTAATAAATAATCATCAATCTTGTGTATAACATTATCATTTTATATCTTTTCTTATTTGGTGCTTCCTCACCTGTATGTTTACTCCCTAAAATTCCATAACATGTGAGTGGGAACAGTTCAGAGTGGCACATTTGGCTTCAATCTCTGCTGGCCAATACTTCACTTAACTGAGCCCAGAGGAATTATCATCTCTGCTCAAAATATAAGACTGATGGAATTTTTCTACATCCCGTCATAAAAATAAATAATCAGTAAAAGTAGTCTCTTTTGACTAATAATAAACATCTTTGGATTCTTCACTTCATAATATTTTACATCAATTAATACTTTTATACACTTGACTCTTCTTCTCTATCAAAGCTCATTCCATATTATGTGATTTAGGCATGTGGTATAATGTACATTTCATTGTTTCATCATTTCATCTTTTTATCTTGTTTAGATAGTAATTAGCATTTATATAGTTTTTTTTAAATTGGTTTTCAATGATTGTTTTATTGCTCATGGCATAACATTAATTCCTTCTTTATCAATTATCACTATAATAGTGGTTATTACAACAATATTATCATCATGGTACCAGGGTTTTTGGTTTCTGGTCTTATACTTGGGTTTTTCTTAGTTGGTCCTTCTTCGCTGTTTCATCTTTATCAAATTATTTTCTTTGTGAGTTTGGTTAAGTTATTTTGATTAAATTATAATATATTCTGTTTTTTTCTTTCTTTTTCCTTTAAAATTCTGCATCATTTTTGTCTTAAATTGTCTCATTTACCTTGTTGATAATAGTGATTATAGTTAGCATAGTCACTATTACAATACAAACTATAGTATAGTTTTTAAAGCTGTGATAGTTTATTGAGGGTTTTTTCTCTTTATTAACACTGGTTTTTATGAAGATTTGCTAAGTTCCTTCTTATGACACTTTTAACATTCATTAATATATTATCTGGTAATATTAAATTATTCAATTGTTCTCTTTATTTACTGGAACATGTTCTTTTTGCTTAGTCTCTGGAGAGTTTGAGAAAGTTTATACATTTGTACTCAATTTACTCTCAAATTCTTTTATGTAAGAGTTCAATCTAATTATGAGTGTAATTTGTTCTTAATCTTTTAGAATTTTGTAGTTTTTCTCACAAAAATTCTTTTTATATTTAATAGTTATATCTCACCATTCGTGTGAGTTGTACTTACTATTTTTTGACTTTAGATATTTTCTCCAAAATCCTTTTTATATATAATTGTTTTTAATAGTTTCTCTCAAATAACTCATGTAAGTTGGTCTTGTGACGATTTTAAAAAAATATTTAAATCGCACAAATAAAAAATTTTGCTTTCTAACAAGCAAGAGTATTATCCGCCCTTACCTATACCTAGATTCCTGCATCAACTTGAAATTGTCCCGTACCAACACGCAAAGAACGGTGTTATTTAGCTAATAATAATAATAATTACGTTAATTATTTAAAATACGGCTAAATAAAGAAGGAAATTCCTAATTCATAACAAAAGTACAATTAAGTATTACAATTTAATTAATGAATAATTAATACTAAATAAAAGTACGAACTATTTTCTCAGTGCGTAAAACCGCGCCAGCTTACTGACCCCTCGCCGCTAAACTATGCACACATTCGCTAGTGAAACTTCGACATGTAAAGATGTCGGTTTTGTGTTGTCCATATACACGTAGCTGTATGCCGTTAAAAGATTATATCCAGTTTGTGATGATATCGTTTTGAAAAATGTAGCGTTGAAATAATATAAAAAAATATAATGTAGTGTGTGAAGAGATAAAAAAAAAAGAAAGGAACACTTAGCCGACACATCTCTTAAAAAATAAAACTGTAAGTGATAAGATATGATACTTACCAGACTTTAGTACTGCAAAATAAGAACTATAATTAAGGTGTAAAATGTGAACAACTAACTCCAGAAGTGGAAAACTCAAACTACAACAGTATGAACTTCTAGTAAAAAGTCCGATCGTCGAGACTACCAGATACAATCAACCTAATGGAGCATCGAGAGGAACCATGTATTGCATGCACCCTAGAAGACGACAGAAGATGACCATCGTGGACCCCACAACAATCTCATGTTCAATTCAGATGATATCCAGACATAACGTTTGTAAAAATTTGTTTCAACAAGAGAAGTAACAAAAGAACAGTAAAGAACTTTTGATAATAAAAAAAAAATAACTTATAAGATTTGTAATTTCTGTAATGAAGTAGTAGTAACATCACGATATCTAAATGTAAGGTAATTCTATAATTTACAACCAACATTATTCTTCAAATAATTTGGTTAAAGTTGTGATAAATTAAAACATAACAAAGTTGAGACCCGGATCCGAGGTACTTAAAACAATATCTAGATGAATACTTTTGAGATAAAAGGAATAAGACATTCAATATTTTTAAAGCATTAAATGCAGAATTTACTAGAGTAATTCTTTTAAAAGCAAAGTAAACCATGAGATTTGAATATAATAATAAAGAGATGTTTTTGCTAACACCTAGTGAGTGAATAAATTTATGCAATCCTTGACTAATTCCTATGTAATAATGTGTTATAATTTGTTAGTAAGTAAGGTTTACTAACAACGGCAGCTAGTTTAATTAACAGGTAACGAATTGAACTAGTTCCCGACTTTTGTGGTGTCTTAACAAGGGAGACGTCACAGTCTTATAACTTTTTGAATTTTGTTGTGTTTATCCATCCAACTTGCTTTTTATACATAATAGTTTTTCTAATCATTCTCGTAAGTTGGCCTTAATAATTTTTGAGTTTTGTTGTTTTATTCATCTAAATTATTTTTTATACATAATGGTTTTTTCAAATAATTGGTGTAAGTTGGTTTTACAACTTTTTGAATTTAGACATTTTATTCATCTAAATTCTTTTTTATTCATAATAGTTTTTTTCTTTTTCAAATGATTCCTGTAAGTTGGCCTTACTATGTTTTGAATTTAGACATTTTTATTCATCCAAATTCTTTTTTGTTTATAATAGTTTTTTCAAATATTTTATGTAAGTTGGCCTTACTATTTTTTTGAATTTTGTTATTTTTCTCCATCTAAATTCTTTTGTTATACATAATAGTTTTTTCAAATAATTGGTGTAAGTTGGCCTTACTAATTTTTGAATTTTGTTGTTTATCTCTCCTCTATATGTTTTTTGATTGATAACTGATTATAGGTTCCCTTTACTTTATTTGAATTAATATCTTTTAATACGTAAGTATTGTTGTTATTATTTTTAATAATCAGGTATGGGCCGGTATACAGCAGTAACAACTTTTGGTAATGCCTTCCAAAGTACTGGGTAGTTCCCTGTTTTTCAATAGTACCTTTTCTCCGACTTCGTAGTTTATTACCTTCTTAATCGCCTTTTGATACTTGTTCTGGCGCCTTTCCTGGTCTTCTGCCAATTTATTGTAGAACCTTAGTCGATGAAATTTGTATTCTTGACTCATGGGAAATTCTATGATGTCTTGTATTTCTCTTGGAGGCGGTTTTTCATACATTGCCGTATATGGCGTGGTACCTATAGCGGGGTGATATGCCAAATTAAGGAATTCTTCGGTAGCTGATAAATATTCTTGCCACTTCCTTTGTTGATTATGACAATAAGTCCGTAATATTCTCCCGACTTCTCATAGCACCCTCTCCGCTGGATTACTGCTGGGGTTGTAGACTGATGTCTTGTACGTCTTGATGCCCAATGTATTTAGAGTGTTTTTCCACCTCCTGCCCTTAAATTGCGTTCCATGGTCTGTGATTATGGATGCTGGGCTCCCTATCTCTGGAATGTAATGATTTGTTATCACTCCTAAAGTCTTCAAAGTGGTGGCTCTGTTCACCGGGTACAGTTTTATAAATTTCGTGAATTGATCCATCATTATAATAATGTATATGTAACGATGGCGTCCGCCACTAAGGGGAAATAGACCACAGATGCCCAGAAAGATCTTTTCCAGGTTCGTCTGAAAATACGGCTCGATATTTTTCATATATGCTGACTAATTGACTCAGCTAGTTTTCATTTAATCGCTCGGTGGTATTGTGGCACTGGAAGTCACGTATCACCTGAATCTTTTGTGGCCATAGGTCATCTTCCGTATTCTGACTTACTGGCTTGTTGTCTGACGAGTAGTTTGACAAGTAGTTCACTTTATTTTTGTGGTCGAGAAGTTGTCTGGAGTCTAACATCTTATTGTTAGTTAAATTGGCTACCCAGGTCGAACCTTCCGAAAAGAGTGATACCTTCCCTCGGCACAAGTCGATAACTGCTGAGTTCCTACGTAATATGTCACACCCTATCATGATGTTGAAGGGTAATCCGGCTGCAATAAGAAATATCATATCCAAACTTACGCCCTGACTGTTGACACTTAGGGATACCTGTTTCCTTATTGTTTTGTTCTGTCGGCTGGTAGCTCCTACAAGCACAATATTATTAATAGGTAGTACTGGTAAGTTTTTGTGGCATTCCTCCTGTATCCGGTCCAATTCATTATGGTTAATTATAGAGATATTTGCTCCAGTGTCTATCATTATGGGAACAGAAATACTCTCGATTTCTGCAATTATGTAAATGATCTCTTTGTCATTATTATTAATGTTTCCTCGTTCTCTTCTAACAAGTCCTTTCGGATATCTTTTAAGTAATTGTTATATATTATAGTAAAATTTTTCTTTTCTTCACGCGATTTTACCTCTTGTCCATACCCAGCAGATTGGAGCAGTAAAGGGTTATATAGGTTTATTACTGCCTCCGTTCGTTTAAATGCTCCGCATCATTACGGATTAGTCTGTTAGCAGCATCAACTTGGAGTCCTGAAACTGCTTCGTTTGGTTCAGCACGATCGTCTTGTTGGGCCTCCGTTACAGGCAGTCTTCTTTGGTTGTCCAGGCTTGAACTGCGTCTGGGTTCATACTCTCTGTAACGATTACCTCCCTGATTCTCTTGAAAGGTTTCATACTCGTAGTATCGGCTCCTTCGTTGAGCCGCTCTGATGTAATTGATATGTGGTCGATATGTCCTGTAATTATTACTATTACCTCCATTTGGGTAATTTCTGTTATAGTTACCATAATAATTGTTGGGTTGGGGTTTCTCTGACCATTCGGAACATAATTACGGTAATTATAATAACCGTTGTTGTTAGGCGGACGGTTAATATTATTTTTATTATTATTGTTACCCTCACTATTATTATTTCTGGGAATATTATTATTAATATTATTGTTATTATATCTAGGAACATTATTATTATTACGAGGGTTATTATTGAATTCGGCATTATTCCGGTTTGCGGAACTATAATTATTGTTGTTGTTGCCATTCTGCCGATTATTATTATTTCTACTACTTGTGTTATTTCTTGTCTCCGGCCTTTCGTATCTCCTGCGACTTTGGCGGTAGTAATCCTCGTGCTCATACATTTCTAAAAGTTCGGTCATTGCTTGTACAGTTTTTATTTGACTGTTTCTTCTAGCTCTGATAATATCCTCCTCATAGTGCCATGAGAGCTTGCTGACCAAGCATTCTTCCGGTATTCGGGGCTCTAAATGTTTGGCCACACACACCTTTCCCAAGAAATATGCTGTTAGAGTTTGGTTTCCATATGGGTTATATTTTCCGTGACAGATCCCGTCTCTGGCGATATTTTGTGTCGATTCAGACACAATATTTGGCCTTGAATACTTGAATAGCCTTTTGAATTTTTGAATTTTTGTTAGTCTGTCACTTCATCTCTTATCGCCATCCACCAATTATCAGCTATCTCCTTGAAGGATTCGTCCAGTACTTCTTTAGTCTCTCTCCAGCGGTTGCCTCTGTGTTTTGTGAAGTACTCTTCGATTCTGGCCAGGAATTCCATGGGTTTATTTTTGTAAAACCTGAAGTTAATCCCTTCACGATTTTCGTTATTCGGACAACTGGTAATGCTGGTTGGTCGACTATGGAAAAGATCTATATCTGTTTGATTCTGTCGCACCTGACTGTTGATACTGGTCACAGCCGATTCAATGCCGTCACATTTTTCTGTGAATCGGTCCTGGACTCCCTCCCAGTCTTCACGTGTTTCCTTTAGTTTTTCCTCTTAAGTCTTCCTATTCGTTTCTTCAATGTTGGTAACCTTAGTGTTTATTTCAGTCTTGATACTCTGTACCTCTCGTTCCCTCTGACTCCATCATTCGTCAGCCCTTGTAATCTTTTGTTCGATCACTGTTATTTCCTCTTCTATTTTCTTGCTGATTGTTTCATTGTTTTCAGCTATCTTCTGACTCAATTCTTCCTTCAAGGCTTCCATATTCCCATCTAACCGGTTCATCTTCTCTTGGTTGTCTCCCTCAATTCTTCTCTTAGTTGTTGATTATTGCTTTCCATTTTCTTACTATTTTCTTCCATCCTCTTGTTGGTCTCTTCCTGTTTTTGGCTTATCTGGGTTAATTCCTCCTTCGACTGTTTATTGTCAGTCTTTATTTCCTCCATTTTCTCCTCTATTTTCTGAATATTCTCCTCTATTAATAATTTATTTTCGTTTCTTATTTCGTCCATCTCTCCTCCATCTTCTTACTGTTTTCTTCCATCTTCTCCTCCATCTTCTTACTGGTATCTCCAATTTTATTACCCAATTCTTCCTTCAATTCCTTACTATTTTCTTCCATCTTCTCCTTCGTCGTTTCGAATTCTCTGAGTAACATCTCCATCATTTTATCCAATTTTGTATCTTTTTTGTGGTGGATTTCTTCGACTGTTCCTCCTGTGGTGCAGGCTTGTTCGGTTCTGCTGGAGGTAGTATCGTTTCCACATCTTCCACAGGTGTTGCTTCGTTATCCTCCATATCTATTTCCTGTTCGGCCTCCACCGCCCTTTTCTTTGATGTCGCCCTCCTGTGCATCTTGCTTCTTTTTCTGACCTGTTGACAGCTGCCGAGCTGAAATAGGAAATTGGACGAATTGTCCTTATTTTATTGATCTATCGATTCCTATTTTCACCCCCTTAGATGGACGCTAATTTGTAATAAAACCAATAACTAGATGATGAATAAAGTATTATGTTGATAATAAAAAAATTGTATGTTGATAAGAAAAAGTTTAAATAAAAAAAAAATTGTATTGATGTTTATTGGAGAATCTTTTTTTCTGGTTTTGATTAATTATTTAATTAAATAATTAATTAATGGTAAATTTTTAATTACTTTCAACCGAGTAATTAGTTATGGTGTTTTTAAACTATTTGTTCACTAGAGATAATCTTGTTATGTAATTGGATCTAGTATTCTCTTTTCTAACTTCGCTTCTCTTCTTCTTTTTCTTGGTATATTTCTCTAATAATACTAAATTATTTTTAGAAGAAAGAAAAAGCTAATATTTATCGTAAAAATAATTATGAACACATGTAGTTGAGTAATTATGATGTTTATTTCTTAAAATTTGAAATTGTGGGCCAATCTTACGCGCATTGACCAGGCATTGATTGAGATTCGCTCAGGTCGATTGTGAAAAAAATGACAAAATATAATGTTACAAAATTAATTCTTTCGAGTTCTTTTAACTGTCGAAATGGTCAGAACGGGCAAGGAACAAGTTACAATACTTACATTTATCTTAAAATAAATTATTATTTGCTGAAAAATAACAGGATTATGAAAATTGTCAATTATTAAGTTAAGATAGAACCATTTCGTAGAATGACGTCACTGGCTCGTGGAGGCTGTGTCGATGTGCTGGTCGCTCTGCAATGAAAATGGCCGCCGTTCACCTCGTGGATTTCTGCTACACAACGCTGACGCTATGTTCTTCTCCCTCAGAAATAAATGCGAATTCCTTCCTCTGCGAGGTTGTAGTATCCCTGGAAAATTGTGTGAAGTCTTCTTCCCTCCTCGGCGATGTCGTTCTGTGATTGTTTATTGGTGCAGTGTTCTGTGTTCAAATCTGTTGAGTTCGTGTCCAGATAATGTTTGTTGAATTTTTCTCAAATGGCGGTTGATTTCTCGTGCTAGGAATGGGTATTACTATTACTGTTGTTCTGTTTCAGTTTTGGTGTTATTTATGGTGTAGTGGTGTTAATTTCCATTTGGTAACCTCTGTAACATTTTTTTGAGGTTGCACGTCAATGTTTTTGCACTATTATATTTTTTAGATATTCCGTCAGTATATTCTGATCTGTACACATTCACGATTAACAATAGACTGATGACTTAAAATCGTCGTTTTGTGGTAATTTATAAAATGTCTTTTTCCTCTTCCCATTGTTTTTTACAAATTTTGCATGTCTTGGATTTGATTTCAACGCATAAACATACATGACAAGTTTCCTATTTATTGCTGTAACTTAATTATTTATTAATTTTACGAAAATCTACCTATTCAGCAATATTCTTAAGCTAATTTTACATAATTTGATATATAACTGGGTCTGTTTTAAGTTCAGATAAGCCTAAAATTTACAATTTATGATAATTATTATAGGCCTTTTATTTTTTACAATTTTAGTATTTAAATGGTTTACAAGTGATTTTATGTTAATATTTCCTTTCAATAATTTTACTCACTCCATGATTATTGCTCGTTGTTAATACTTTGTTGTTATAATACTCCAATATTGATTAATTTACCTTTTATCTGAGTTGAGTGCCCTTTAGGCCTAGTATTAATTATTTCCTAATAAAGTTAATTTTATTCTTTTGTCATTACATTTGCTAATATTTGTTTCTGTACTGATTACATTTTCATATCTTTGTTTTGTATGGACTAGTTTCTATTCATTATATACAGTTTGATTGAATTTATTTATTTGGGTTTGACTCTTTGATAGTTGATTTTGTTTTACAATGCTGTTTTGTTTTTCTATTGTGGTTTGTTAGTTAATTTGCCTTATTTCTCTTTATATGGTTTACAGTTTAATAAAAATACAATATTCATATTACCTATTTGCCTTCTCTGCCTTAACAATCTTGGAAATTATTGAACATTATTTCAAATACAACAGAATATCTTATATCTACTAACGTTTTTATATCACTTAACTATAACAAAAATATTTTAAACCTATTATTTTTTTATATATCATAGAACTATAATGGAAACATCTTATTATTAGCAATATTATCAGTCATTGACTGTCCTTTGTTTTTAGGTTTCCTTTTATTACAAACCTAATCCTATTAAAACATCTTATTACTAATAACACCTTCAGTTATTAACTGTCTCTTGTACTTACTATACCTAATTTGATAAAACAATAAAATACTAATGACACTTTCAGTTATTAACTGTCTCTTTTAATTACTATAACTATTTTGATAACACAATAAAATAAAAACATCTTATATTTATTAACTTCTTATATTACTTAATCTTTAAAGCACTTTTATCCTTAAAACTATTCTGTCATTTGACTGTCTTTTATTCTTAGGTTTTTTTATAGGGTATTTCTCTACACTGATGGTAGTCTTTTGAAATGACTTCTTACACTAGGGTAAGTTTTGGTTGGTTTCTACACTATTGGTAGTCTTTTTATATAACTTCTCACACTAGGGTAAGTTTTGTTTGGTTTCTACACTATTGGTAGTCTTTTTATATGACTTCTCACTCTATTCTTAAACTAGGCTTACAATTTAGTTTACAATTTTGTTTTAATTGCATTGTATCCTGTAACTTGAGTTATTTGGTCTGACATTTATCATTGGTTTCAATTGTGTAAAAATTGGGTATATTCATTCATCATAATGTTTTAGTGAATAGCCTTTTCTTTTTTCTATATTCCTTTTATGAACCTTGACATATTTTGTCTCTTCCTTCTTTTTATATTAGTATTTCCTTATCTTGTGGTTTCATGTCCTTTTCTCATCTACAGCTCCTTATTAATTTGTTATTGGTTTTGTATCTTGGGGTTTTCTGCTTCTTAATTTAATAGATTTCCCCTTATTAATATTTTGTTTACTTTTTACTTTTGTCATTTCATTTACTGCTCCCCAACCTACTGGGTATACTGCTGTTGTACTGGGGTTTTATATAGTTGGTTATTTATATATGGACCAAGAGTTTTCTTTGTTATTTAGTTTAATTTTATTAACATTTTGTCGACTATAATGATCAGCTTCTTTAGTTTATTCTTTAACCATTTATTTTTTCTCACTCACTATTGACATTTTCTTCTTTATTCATGTTGTATTAAGTTAAATTTTAAGGTGATAATTCTGTTATGCTACAATATTAGATTTAGATCTGAGTAAAATTTAAATTTTAATAGTAAGGTATTATGCAAAATCATATTTTCGTTCTCTTAATATCCATTTATCGCCACTATATTTAACTATCTACACACATACACACGCACACACACACATTAAAACCGTTTATATTTGTATATTTGTGTTAGTGTTTTAGTGTCCCTTATCTGTGTTCTTTTAATATACTATGTAACTGAAGATTTTGCTGAATTGTAACTGTTGCTGAATACTGTGGAAAAACAGCAGACCTTACAAATAAAAAAAAATTTCGATAAACTTATAATCAGCATATAAAAAAAAAATTCAATTTAATTAATTATTTTATTATAAATTAGCTATTGCTTGCAGATGGAACATTATCCATTTGAAAGAAGATAACTGCAATAATGATGACTGGAGAACTATGCCACTGATACTGGCTTATCGTATGATATTCCCTTATTAACTTACTTTTATTAATTAAGAAAAAGAATATATGATTCTGTTTTTAGCGAGCGCGTGCGTGTGTGAAACACTACAAGTTATCGATCTGAAAAATTACTGTCACATTTACACAGACACATTAATGTGAAGATGTGAGTATATAGTAACATAAATCAACGTGTCCATGAAAAATATATTCCCTAAGGTATTCCAAATGTAATAATTATTTAAGCTTGTAACACAATTACAATTACAATTACAATTGCAATTGTATAAACACAATGTAATACAATTAACACGATACGTTGTAACAGGAAACATATCATACCAGCGTGCCATTCTATATATTCATAACGTTTTGAAATTTTTACAATTTATGTTATATTGGCGGACGTTTCAACCCAGTTATAAAAACATAGACTTTAAATGCATATTCTATGTAAATTAAGAAAACAAACTTTATAAGTTTGTAGATACGTAGGCCTATTTAGGTACCAAAAGACGAAATTCTATAGATGATGTGAGCCGCGAGTCTTGGATATAAGATAGATAACAATATTCAGGTCATAAAAAAATGCGTGGAATGTTTGAAACAACGTTAGTACATATATGTAATTGGAGTCTGTCTACATGTAATTTACTTCTATTCTTGCTCGTGGCTGTTTATTTTTTTATTTTGTATTATAGGTCTTCAATTTCAGCAGGTAATACACTCAAGTACGCTTCTCACTTCACTTACAATGTACTTTTCACTGGCATTTGAAACATAACTTTTTTGGTCGCAATATTTACATAAGGTACAAATAAATTCGTAAAACATTATAAAAAGGACGTAAACTAATATTTTAGAAAAATATTCAAGTTTCCTTATCAAATATATTGGTATAATTATACAAAAGTATATATATCTAGACCTTATGATTATATAACTAAATAAATTCCTCTTGGTTATAATGTCGATTGAATAACTTAGGGAGCTTATAACTTTACATGTTTTATTAGTCTGAAAAAACATTAGTATAAACTACAAGACATAGTGCTTATATTATCTCACATTTTTGATTAGTATTATTTAATTCAATTATATAATAAATAGTAATGTCTTTGCTTAAGAAGTATTTAGTAAGTATTTTGATGAATGTTTAATTTAGTTGGCGCTTTGATATAAGATCATTTACACCAATGCTAGGAAAAAGTTAATTTAGAAAATCAAGGACACTGAACGACTGTCCATTAGCTGATAGAATGTGGTTGCTCGATTGATTACTTTCTGTTTGACCAGACATGAGGTGCTAATTTATATTAGACAATACGACATTCAATTACATTACTTGTAGTTGTTAAGGTAAGAACCAACATAAATTGCAATAAACATATTCTTGGGCTACTCATATTACAAACGAGAATTAGTACACACATGTCCATCTACTACTACTACTATAGTATTGCTACTACTACTACTACTACTACTACTACTACTACTACTACTACTACTACTACTACTACTACTACTACTACTACTACTACTGGTGCTGCTACTACTACTACTACTACTACTACTACTACTGCTGCTGCTGCTGCTGCTGCTACTACTACTACTACTACTACTACTACTACTACTACTACTACTACTACTACTACTACTACTACTACTACTGTTTATGGTACTGCTGGTTTATCTGTTTTGCTGAGGATTGACTGTTAGAGGACACTTTGCAGTGAGTACTGCCAGGAAGGAGACGATAAGACAGTCCTGCAAGTGAATGCTGTATATACATTCAGTTCATCATTAGACCAGCTAAGAACATAATAATAATAATAAAATTAAATTAAATACCACATTTCAGTTATAATAGTGCTAGTTGTGTTGAAACGATATTAACGTGTCTTTATTTTGAGTGCAAATGAGTGAGTGTGTGTGTGTGTGTGTGTGTGTGTGTTTCCGTGCACGCGCGCACGTATGTGTCACCTACAGACGACACATTTTGTTACCTTAGAGATGAATATGCAAATTTATCTATAGAACCATTTTCGTCTTCAAAGAAAATACTTTAACAAGTAGTTTCATTGAACAAAAAATTATTAGAAAAGGTACGAACATATTTCTTTTTAATATACCAGTACTTTAAGTTTCTCATACACCGTAGCCTTAACTGTTGATCATAATGTAAACTTTGCGGCCATTAAGTGACAGCGCCAACTTGATAAGTATGTCGGGTGTGCCGAGAACTGGAGAGTTGACGTTAATTCTACTAAGAGCGCGGTGCTAATATTTTCTCAACGCCGCAAGCGACCTCGGCTACTGACCGCAGGACCAGTAAAGTTACCTTAGACTAATAGCGTGAAGAACCTCAGGCTTTCACCTAAACTCACGACTCACCTGGCGAACCCATGCACAGAAGATCCCTCAAAATCCTCGGCACAACTCAGTAAATTCTTCGTATTGTTTAAATCAGCAGCCATCCTTACTATTTCCTTTATGAATTTGCTAACTTCTATAATTTTTATTGTTCGACTAAGCTTTTCGTCATCACTGACATCATCAGGTCTTAAACGGCCTGCTACAATTTTTATTGTTCGACTAAGCTTTTCGTCATCACTGACATCATCAGGTCTTAAACAACAAAGACCATCGTCGTTTAAGACCTGATGATGTCAGTGATGACGAAAAGCTTAGTCGAACAATAAAAATTATAGCAGTTAGCAAATTCATAAAAGAAATAGTCAGTAAATTCTGTCCCATACTTTCGAGTCCGGAGACGATCCATCGGCTAAGAAATCTCATAGTCAACACATACGTGTTGCTGGTGATTATCTGCGACTGATCCTGAGACGCCTAGGACGTAGGTTCTTTGGTCGGGCGGCTCGAGTTACCAACAATCCCTAAATCGCCGGCCTCGGTAAATACACTACAAGTCCAGGTAAGTCTTGGAAGACGCGAACCCGTTTGTTAGTATAATCCACCACTAATTCAAAGGAATCGTTCTGCCCTCCCATAAATTTAAATAATATAATTTGAACTCAAAACCGACTCAGTGGCAGGTGTACACTGCACAATTCGCGTAGACTCATGAGACATCACTCTGAATCTACATCTTTAACTGTTATCTTCGTGAGTACTATGCTTTAGAGGAGCTACCTCGACATACACTCGGCCATAAATAGACAAGCTTCATTCAAGTCATCGGGGAAGGAGAAGAAAACCCTAATCCACATGGACCTGCCCTACCAATAGCAAAAAACAACAAGTAACTGACTGGGATCTGCCCTACAGTGCCGGTAAGCTGTATAGGTAGCGCATTCCAGCAGTATTCGGTGAGTCCAAGTTTCGGGTTATCGAACAAAACATTCCAACTGTGGCGGTGTTATATTTCGGTCCCCGGACATGTGCAGGGGATAAAGCAGAGGTAGTCCAGCACTGGTTCAGCTGTTAGTTATAGTGACGCACTGTGCGGCAGCGACGAAACCCCGGGCAGCCGATTTCACCAACCGGGAATACATCGATCTGCGTGGGCTCAACCAATGCAGGATCGTTCACGATCCTTTTTGGTTCCTAGTACTACTTACGAAAATTTGCAGACACCTTCAGGTCTATCTGTGAGCGCTTGGACAGTGCTACTTACAAAGATAAAGTTCTCCTTCTGGTGGACCCTGCCATACGATTAGACTGTTACGAACAACGACAGAAAACGGAAATCCCTCAAGCGAAACCTCTAAATCATTGCTTTGAACGTCAAGGGTCTCGCGCCTTGGCATACTGAACTAAACTGACACCGGTTCCAGCACAGATGTTAGAACAGCTGTCGAGGTGAAAGCGTCTGTTCGCCATCACCGGGTTGTCTGTCACAGCGGTGGCACTTCAAGTGTACTGTAGTAGAGGTTCATGGTACTCTCGGCGGTCTAATAGTGGTTTTCGCATAAAAGGCTCTACAACAGGAGGATAGAGAACACATAGGAAGATAGACTTGGGCGGGGGCCTGAAATGTTATCATTCCGATTGGGGGTGCCGATGGAGGAAGGGAAATGGAGGTCACTTATGCAGGTACGGCGAGAATAACGTTCTTGGGCCCGACTCAACCTACTATCCGGCTAGAGTCAATGCTCGCCCCGATTTACTAGACATAACCGAGGATAGAGACGTTTATTTCCCGGTCCACACCTCCGTCATTTTAAAGTGTCCGCTCACATGATGACACTCTGAGACACCCTCAGCACAGTTTCTATGGTAGGGATTCCCGAGTTACCCACAGTCTCCTGATCGTCACAATCCCCTGAATGCCTTCCAAGGCCAGGCGACTGTTGGAAGCGACCACTTTTGTGCGTTTGTACGTCTGTACTTCGTTGTGTACACCCGTGAAACACCCGCGTAGTACTAAGAGCAAAGACTATAGTACGTAGATTAATACATCATTAATCTACGTACTATAGTCTTTGCTCTTAGTACTACGCGGGTGTTTCCGAACCACTGAAGATGTCAGTCATGGATAAGGTCGAAATGTCTGTCATTAGTTATGGACATTGTAGACCGCTACCTAACAGCCCGGAAAGTTTGAACACTAACACACCTGTTTGGTAAGGTGTGTGGTTTAAACACTTTAGGCTTGCACATTTCATTGTTTGCACTGAACGGGTCATTTGCTAATTGCTTAGGGTTTGCAGGTAGTTTATCAAAATTGTTGGCAATCAATTTTATAATGGTTTTGCTCACCAAACGTATTCCTAAATAGTGACTTCAGTCATCGTTGGGATCGTGCCACCGTGTGACCACAAGGAATTTGGCTTTTAATTGTTTGATAATATCAATGTTGGAGTTCACTGCTGAGTCATATAATTACAAGCCGCATATCCAAACAGATGTTAACATAGTTCGGTAAACGAGGATTTTGTAATAGTTGATAACTTTGAATTTTGTCCTTCAAATCAGTACACATTTTTGTATTTAAGCATAGCTGTTTTTGACTATCTAAGTCCAGGCCTACTTAATACTTTTCCGTTGTGGAGTCGGCTGGTAGTTTAGCTTAACTGGAGGTCAGACTTTCTGTGTAGTGTAAATGTTCATGGAGAATGAATTTCTTTTTAATCAATGAATTATGGATAAGCAAACTTAAAACACATTCTGTTATTATAGCATACTTGAAAAATGAGAACGAAGGTCTTGATAATGGGAACTCATTCGGCAGAATGAAAAATTTTTCAGACCATTATTTTAATAAAACATATGAGAGGAGAAAACTTGTAGAAACAAATCTAGAGATATGAGAGGCAAAAGAATTTGCTCAATAAACAACGTTTTAATTGTAGACAATTAGATTATTTAATGTATTCATTTATTAATATTTATTTATTGCATTGGCAAGCACATAATAACTACCCGTGCTCATGTATATTAGATGTACTAATTCTTTCGTAACCTTTACCTATTCTAGCTTAATACAAGAGACACATACTTTGAGGTCAAAAAATTCTAAATTTCTAACTTTTCAGTAACACGATTATGGGAAACATTAGTTTAATTAGTGTTTCCTATGTTTTAACATGGAAGTTGTAAGCCTCTATCAAAGGAGGTACATTACTTCTACCTACTTAACATTCTAAAGCTACAATTTTTTGTAAGCACTAAATATAATAAAGTATAAAAATACAATGAGAAAAAGACGACCACTATTTTTTGGACTACAGAATGGATGACAATAGTTTAACAAAGCAGATCTTCAAATATCTTTGGGGGAAGAAGTCAACATCAAGTTGGATTAAAGAAGTCCAAAAGGATTTAGAAAAAAATAATATACACGCAGAAGAAGCAATTAAAAGAGAAGTTTTTCATGAAAAAGCGTTAAAAGTGGATGGAGTCCAGGGTAGGAGAAAGAAAAACGCAGGTTCAAAGTGGACTGAAGACAGAAAGAAGAGATACAGTGAAAAGATGAAAGAATATTGGAGAAAAAGAAAAGAACAAAGAATATATAATTGAAATTGGCATCTGGTCCTTAGATGGCCGATACATAAAAGAAAATATATAAAAATGTATCACTTCATGGTTTGTACTAGTATTTAAGATTTCCATGATAAATTCTGATACAATGTATTCATTACTGAACAACACAAAACTTATACCAGCCGTTTTACTATGCACATAGTTTCTCATAAAAATCAAAATACCAATTACCTTACAGTAATTCTACGACAGCAACATAGTAATGGAAACTACGACAGCAACATAGTAAAAACAAAAACAAAAACAAAATCACCTATATTATGTAATACATAGTATACTATAAAAATTTAATATAACACTCTGTTGCAATAACGCAAAGAATAGAAATAAACAACTTAAACAATTTTAAAAGTTTCTTAAAATATGTTATTTTTTGTCTTTGAACCGTTCAATAAACATCATGTTCCAATAGTTTTTCTTAAAGGAATGTAATTTTTTGTTCAGTAACTTTGAAAATGCATTTCTACTATTAGTGTGTATATTATACCTTTTGTGTGGGAAGAGAATTTAGTCCAGCCTGATGTCTCGTTTTTAATAATTTTACAGACGTTAGAACAGAAATTAATTAGCAAAATGGCAGCTCTGAAACCGCTGAGGCCATTAGCACTCTACATGTACGTACAGTTGACTAATTACTTTCAGTTGCTCCGAGCTGTTTCAAACAATTTGTCTTAGCCATGAGATAGTTCTTTTTATTCAGTGGTTGAGGAAAAGGCACTAAACGTCAACATGTACTAAACGTTGGGACCCAAACACAGCATTTTTTGTTAATTCTTAAGTTTGTGGACTTGAAACATTGTAGCAGATATCTCAGAAAACGAACACAATGATAGCTTATCCCATAGTGTTTTATGTACATATCAAGCAATATTTGTTAACAGATTTTTTTTATTACAACACAAATTTAGCAACGAAATGCAACCATGGTGACCCAACACGAGGTAACAGACATAATCTAGAAAATGAGAACTGCAACAATAGTGACAGCAGTTTGTGACTATTACAGCAAAGTATATAATGGATTAAAGATGTTAATGTAAATAAAATATGATGAGAACTGTAACATCCACATCTTAACAACATATTTAAATTTTTATGTTAGAGTACAATTTATAGTCTTACTCACTTCTTAGTTTTGAAACAATATTGAATATACGAATTATTAACATCAAGGAAAACAAACAAGTGTCATGAACTGTATTGTGTTGTTCGATGTATCTAGGCTGAGTAATGGTGAGCTGAAACCTAGGTTAATGCATTGCACTGACGACACTAACTAAACAGCACGCAACGAGTACAAGAAAGCTAATGTACAAACCGGGTATATTTCAAATGTGGTTTAAATATAATGAGAATATTTTAAGTCACATCTTGTAACAGCTAACATATTCTTATTTTTATCACATTTTAGAATCTTACCTACTTGTTAGTTTTAAAATAATATTTAACATTTAATAAGCATTAGGTCGGTCGATGTATCTGCGCAGGGGAATAGTAGCGGACTCAATGCACTGCGTTTACGATGTCAACTAAACAGAAAACGCTGAGTGGGAGGAAGCAAAGACACGGTCATGAACAGGGTATATTTTAGAGATTTGTAGACGCTTTCTTCTTCATAGGAAAACAAAAGGCTTTAATAAGTCAAATGTTTTGTAGGATTCAGAAGCTAAATTACTTTACAGCATGGTATTCACATTGTTTTGTTTCACATAAATACACGATAGTAAATACTACAACTGTAGTAAACCTGTGCACAAATAGTCGCGGTAAGTCCAACACTTGTTTATAAGTGAAGACGGCTCCATATTTATTACTTGGTCTAACCATATTCATACAAAGAGCCAAGTTTTCAGTAGAGAGTACAAATGTATATAAGGAGTTTACGTGTATAGAACGCGCTTACGTGTTTACACATACTTTAGCACGCATCTAGAAATGTGTAAAGTAGTAGGCCTACGTTCAAATGTAGGTTGGCGATATAGTTTTATAAAAGTCTGGTGGGTCGTGCACCGTGACAATCAAAGCAACACATATGTCAGTTGTTCTTTACAAGGGTGATTTTTCTGAAATAATTTCTTTAATTCATTTTTTTGCAACGTTTTTTGACATGATATTACTCAGAGGAACGCCTGTTTTACACGTGTAAGTAAATTTAACTTAATAATTCTATTTCACTTTATTGAACATTAACACTTAAAGATATTTAATTAAATTGTTTGTAAAAGCGTCTAATAATTTTATATGAAAAGTAATAATAAAACTTAAAAGCGGAACACAAATAATTATTCCTAATAGATTATTTCCAAGAATGGAACACGTCTTGAGGGAAGACATTCGTAATTAAGGTTACGTTCAGGTTGTAGGTCCAGGCCTACGTGTAAGATTTATATGGGTTTGTGCCTGTAGTTTAATTAGAGTGAGATTATAAGATTCCAACTTATACAATGCCTAAACCGTCTTTGCTGAGCGTTATTATCAAGTGTGTGTGTGTGTGTGTGTGTGTGTGTGTGTGTGTGTGTAAGCCTGCTCACGTCTGGTTTTATGCAAACCATTTCAGTGTGCCAGTAACAGAAAATTAGAACTATAATAAAATTATATTTTATGTGTGATTTTTTTTTAATTTGACATGTGTTATTACATTTATGTAATATTTCTATGTTTTTATTTATATTATAAAACAGTTTTATAGTAATCTTTTATAATAGTATTATCTATCGGAAACACCGCTAACAAATTATTTATTGAATGTATAGTGATACAAAGTAAAATAAAATTAACGGAAATAAGGACTATATAAAACACTACTGTCAGAAATACAACTAGTGGTTCACTTAAAATGACATTTGAATACCCAAGAGGATGTACAGATAAACCAATATAGAATATCCATAATTGTAGGTAAAATAATTTCCTAGACTTTAATTTTGTTCAATTATGTACTTTTAGTAATAATCTATAAATTCATCTAGTGGGCTCTTGGAATATTGTCGAACACATGAAAAGGGACAGAATTTTTAAGAGTTACTGAGTACAGTATTTTCAAAACTTAAATTACGTTCCTTATCATTGCGCCAATGTTTTCGGTAAACTAATAACTAGCAGGAAAGACCGTTCAACGTAATACTATATAAATAAAACTTTCACGAAGAGAAACATAAATTATTAAATAAGATCGTCGCTGTATCAACCATGTTTATTTATTCTATCCAACGTCAATATAGCGTTCACCCAGCAGTAAATTTAATAGGAAGACTTAGTAGTTTCTGTTCAGCGAGAGTACATGTTACGTTATCTATACATCTTTGGTGACGGTATTTAATAGTAATGTAACAAAAACATGTAACACGTAAAACTGAAAAATGAGATATAAAAATTAAAATACGCATACTCAAAATAGGAAAAGCCAATCTAATATATCTCCTACAACAGTAGTTTTCGACCGAGTTTTCCAAGAGAAACTAAAAAAACGTCCGTGAGGCTGATACCCAATCAGGAACCAACAGTAGAGGCCCGACAGTCTTTCCTGAACAGTAAGCTGCGCCGACCCAGCGACTGAATTACTCCCATTTAGAAGTATTGCTAAGTTGTCTAGACAAAAGGGAGGGTAGGAGACGCGATAGCAGTTTAATGTCTCATTTCCATTTTACCTCCCTCTCTGTCACACACATGCTTCCATTGTCCTTGCCAGTCTTGTTGCAGCCGATGTTCACACTATGAAACACTGTACAAGACTGTTGTGCGCATGTGCGAAATGAATGGAAATTCAGTTACTCTCGCAACGAGGTGTTTGTTCACTACGCATCTCTAAACCACTGTCAATTTATATCATCAGGTTTCTATCAGCAGTAACCACCCAACACACACTTCACTAAACTAGAAACAAATGTGGCTGACGACGAACATACTGCTTAATGTTCGGAATATGTCCCAAGTAAGTAACAGTCATCTTGATGGTACACTAGTGTAGTATTCGGTAAAAATTAATTCCAGGTTTAGTAAACCAAAACATTCGAAAACTGCTTAAAGCGGATATTTTCAACTCAAAAACTATACTCAACAAAAGATAAAAAACTTGATGCGTTATAAAATTACTAATTCTTTAATTGTTTAATATTTACTTAATCACTGATTGCCCTCGAAATTACAGTTTTCCATGCACAAGAATTATTTCGACTAAAGTTGAATAAACTATCATTTTGCGAAACTATGTTTCACTTGGTTGGTTCTTAGACTGGGATTGCAAACAAGGGTTATTTAAAATGACGAGAAGTCAGAAACAAACTCCTGAATACAACAGGCAACATCCTTTATTAAGGCCGGATAAAGACAGGTTAATTGAATTTGTAGTAGCAAGCGAATGTCTTCAGAATACGTAACTTTCTGTACTTTGCAAAGACGATCCTTGCAGTGTTCTTTGTAAACTTCTTGTAAATTCAATTAAATACTAATTGTATTTTAGTTGGACAAACTGTGAACTGTTACCTCATTGACAGTACACCAATTGTAAAATACGCATTCGATTAAGAAGTGTACCCTACTCATATTGAAAACCTTAAAATGTGAAGAGGTATAAATAATAAATTATAAAAGATACACTGGGTAAGAAACATAGATATTAGTTATATTTAAAAAAACATATTGTTACGACATCACTGAAGAATCTACGTGTTTGTCGAATGTGCCAGAAGAATCTCGATGTAATGCGTGAGGCGTACGTGCTTGTCGACGCATTTTCCAGACGGTGCGAGAATTGACGCGGCCACTCTCACTGTGTCAAGGGCGTAACTAGATTTTCAACCGGCTATAAATACCAGTACTCAACGACGTTCATTTCATTATAGCTGCGATATATTTACCAAGCGGTTCGAGTTATTATCGGGTGAGATTACTGTGTACGTTCAAGTGGTTATTAGTGAAGTGTTGTGTTTTATAATCAGGGGGTATATTGTAATACAACTGTGTTTTAATATTAGTTGACATTTATTTGCGTGTGAACAATTTTTATTTGATTTGTCGTAAAGACTGTGTTATTAATTACGAAATGTTTAACTGTGAAAATTAAAGCTGGTAATTAGTGACTTAATTGGTGTCTTGTACTTATTTTGTTTTCCACTGTATATCTACGACGATCGAGTAGACCGTCGTAACCGTGGTGTCAGAAGTGGGATAAAACGGTTAACAGTGGAAACAGTGGACATTTTGTACAAGACGACTGTAATTCGTAATTAATCGGTAAACGTGGATCCCAGTCAGATGATGGAAGCTTTACAAACACTGCTGCGGCAGACACAAGAAGAAGCAGAAAAACTACAGGATGAGAAACACAGACAGGAGGCGGAAGAAGCAGAAAAACGACAGGATGAGAAACGCAGACAGGAGGCGGAAGAAGAAGAAAAAAGACAGGATGAAAAACGCAGGCAGGAAAGAGAAGAGGCTAAGGAACGTCAGAAAACATTAATTCTAGGAACAGAAGAAAGACAAAAAGAAGAACGGGATCGTGAAACAGAACACATTAAGGAGTTAATACAGGAGCAAAAGCAGACAAAAGAACACACCGCTGCAGAGTTGAGTCTCCTAAGAGGTGAGCTTAATAAACAAATTACTAAAATATCGGAGGTACAAGAATCAATGACATTAAAAATAGCTGAATTAGAGAAATCTGTTTCGAATCTTGAAGAATCGATGTCCACAAAAATATCTGACATAGAAGAAACCATGTCAAATAAAATATCTGCAGTAGAAATCTCAATGGCAAACATAAGAAAGCAGTTCCTGAAGTTACAACCAAAAGAACTTTGTGAACAGACTGTACCAATGATAAAGACAGAGAAAGACACAGAAAATAAGTCAATAGAGAAGGTCAACTCGGCTGCGGTTGGGACAGTTCATCTCAAGGCCCCAACTTTTGATGGAAGCACGCACTGGGCGACGTATTTACGCCAATTCGAAGCTGCTGCATGCGCAAATAATTGGACGGAGAAAGACAAGGCAGTTTCACTCGTTCTCTCAGTAAAAGAAGCCGCGGAAGAACTACTACAGAAAGTGCTACCTGACAGCCAAAACACCTATGCCGAATTGATAAAAGCTCTGGAATTACGGTATGGTGATAAACATTTGCGAGATGTGTACTACGCTCAGTTGAGAACAAGACGACAACGTTCCGGGGAGAGTCTTCAATAGTTTGAAGCAAGTATCGACAGATGGATTAGATTGGCCTATCTTGAAGCACAAGAAGACTTCCGAATAAGGTTTTCGGTGCAGATATTTATTGATGGCATCGGAGATTGTGAACTTCAGCAAGTGTTAGGAATGCCAAGACACCGAAATAGCTCAGAAGCTCTTGTTCACGCCCTAGAGTTTGAAGCTGTCAAGTCAGCGTCCCGCTACATTAATGGGTTTATGCCATCACGTTGCAGTCAGAAGATCCCGTTACGATTGTGTAGAAAAACAATGTTATCGGACAACAATTCAAAAGTTTAAGAGAGTCGCAACGATTTGAAAAAGACAGAAGACGGAAACGTTACAACTGTGGAAAACGTGGTCATCTACAGGTAGACTGTTGGGAGAAGAAGATGCTGAGAGAAGAGAGTGATCGCACCAATTGGAGAAGTAAAGCCCCAGAACAGCACACAGTTTACACGCTACATAAGACCAGTTGAAACTTGATTGTTAGTGGATTTGCGGAAGGTAAACCAACATCATTTACAGTTGACACGGGCGCAACAATGTCCATTGTGTGCCCTGACTTAGTCAACAACCGGCAGCCTCTAATTAGCTTTTGTACAATACAGACTGTGACTGGAAGCCCCGTCAAGGTGCTAGGAAAAATAGACGTACGTGTACGCCTGGGTCTTCTTGAGTTTCGCCACCAAATGTTCGTTGCAGACATTGTCGATGAAGTGATTCTTGGCACGAACATTATGAATGCCTACGGATTCGTTGTGGACTTAATAGAGAATGTCCTGAAGGTTGGCCAAGAGAAGATAAAGCTTTGCATGGATAAAATGACAGGGTCTACCAACCATTCGATTAAGCGAGTGGCATTTTTCGAAGAAAAAGTCAACAGGTCTGGTCAAGAGGAACCCTCCCTATTGCAAGCGGAAATGGAGGAAGAACTAGCAGAGGAAATACAAATAAGTGTAACGACGAAAGAAGTGAATGGAAAGCCAACTATGGGTGTCGAGACGAAACTCTTGCTTGTTCCTGAGCTGATAGAAGCGCCCGAGGGGAAAGTGGGTGAAGATGAGGTTACGCAAGAGGTTATTGACGAGAACCAAACAAACTTGGATCAGCCAGTGGTGTTTAGGTCGTCAGTACATGACGCAACGGGAGTGATTCCAGCAAAACTAGTGGTTGAGCGGAAGACTCGCATTCCTGGGAACGTGGTGATCGGATCACACGAGACTGTTTAACTGTGAAAATTAAAGCTGGTAATTAGAGACTTAATTGGTGTCTTGTACTTATTTAGTTTTCCACTGTATATCTACGACGATCGAGTAGACCGTCGTAACCGTGGTGTCAGAAGTGGGATAAAACGGTTAACAGTGGAAACAGTGGACGCTTTGTACAAGACGACTGTAATTCGTAACAATATCATACTTTCTTATGTCGTCTGTTGGTACACAGATATAAGTTAGTCATGTTTCACATTAAAAGTTGTCTAATTTCCCACTGTTGAAAGGTCCTATCTCATACTCAAGATAAACAACGCATCCACTAAGTTGATTTATGGACCTTCTGGCTATTGGTTTTACAACCAATCTAAATTTAAAATTTGACTAGGTAGCTTTCTGAGAATTCAATAATAATGACTGTACAGCCTATTAGTTTTAAAATCCCCTTGTTTACTACAATTATGAAGGTGATAAACTGTATTTTTGTTTAATTATTTATGGTTGAGTTAGAGAAATAATTCAATACCTCGATGAAAAGCGACAGGTCTTTCAACAACAATAATGTATTTGAGTGTGTGTGTGTGTGTATGCTTGCAATTATTTAAAAATTTCTTTAACTTATATTGAAAAATTGAGATATTAATCTCAAAATCACATTTCCTGTCAACTAACAATTACTAGGTGGTTAGAAATTTAGAAATTTCTTTTTAAAATACATATTTTTGCTGCCTGTTTTATACCGATATGAAATATATTTTTACAGTATATGTTGTGACATATACAGTAACAGAAATATGTGCTAAATCAACACGATATACAAAACGACAGTACTTTAAATAAAGCTTAAAATATATTATTGTTACATAAAGTAATTCTATAAGTCTTCTGTAAGTCTTGAAAGACTTGTTACAAGTTTTGTATTACAAGTTATAGCTACTTTGTAAGATAGAAATTTTGTCCTTCGCGGTTGACGATTTATAGTTTTGCAGTCATGAACCAGTCGAATATCATATTAAAAACGTCCAAACTTATAATGTAATAATATTTACAGGTACAATTTTATTGTAAAATACAAAGGTACATACACTTTGTTAATTATGGAATTTATTAACTTGTTCAGCGGTCGTAGGACAAGTTAATTGGTAACATCCTACATATAATTATGTTGTATAATATTGTTAGTATTAACTGTAGTAGGTACTACTCTATTTTTAAATGTATTGTTACGATATCACAGAACAATCTACGTGTTTACAGAACGTTCCAGAGGGATCCGGCATGTAATGCGGTGGCGTACGTGACTCTCGACGCATTTACTAGACTGTGTCAGAAGCCAGGCAAAATGTGTGAAGGCCGCAATGAATTACGTCCTACACACTGGCTCTAACACGCAGTATGGAATAATCTAGTAATTTTGGGGCGGTATAAATACCAGTGTTCAACGACGTTCAGTTTCAGTTATAGTCGCGATATATTACAGTGCGGTTCAAGTTTATTGTCGGGCGATACTTTGTGCCTTCAAGTGGTTATTAGTGAAGTGTTGCGTTTTATAACCGGGCGGTATATTGTAATACAATTGTGTTTTATATTAGTTGACATTTTATTGCGTGTTAACAATTTTTATTTGATTTGTTGTAGGAGACTGTGTTGTTAATTACGAACTGTTTAACTGTGAAAATTAATGCTGGTAATTAGTGACTTAATTGGTGTCTTGTACTTATTTTGTTTTCCACTGCACCTAGGACGATCGATCAAGTAGAGCGTCGTAACAGTGGTGTCAGAACAGGGATAGAACAGTTAACAGTGGAAACAGTGGACACTTTGTACAAGACGAGGTAATTCGTAATTAATCGGTAAAAAATGGATGTCAGTCAGATGATGGAAGCTTTCCAAACGCTGCTGCGGCAGACACGGGAAGAGACAAAAGAAGTATGAAAACAAGAAAGGGAAGAAGCAGAAAAACTACATGATGAGAAACGTAGACAGGAGGCGGAAGAAGCACAAAAACCGCAGGATGAAAAACGATGGCAGGAAAGAGAAGAGGCTGAGGAACGTCAGAAAGCACTAATTCTAGAAACAGAAGAGAGACAAAAAGAAGAACGGAACCGTGAAGCAGAAGACATCAAGGAGTTACTACAGGAGCAAAAGCAGAAACAAGAACAAATCGCTGCAGAGTTGGGTCTCCTACGTGGTGAGGTTAATAAACAAGTTACTAAAATATCGGAGGTACAAGAATCAATGACATTAAAAATAGCTGAAGTAGAAAAATCTGTCTAGATTGTTGAAGAATCGATGTCTACAAAATTATCTGTAATAGAAGAATCGATATCTACAAAAATATCTGTCATACAAGAATCTCTGTCAAATAAAATATCTGCAGTAGAAAACTCAATGGCAAATATAAGAGAACAAATTAAAAGTGAAGTCGAGCAGTCCCTGAAGATACAACCAAACAATTTTGTGAACAGGCTGTACCAATGATAAAGACAACAAAAGATACAGAAAATATGTTAATACAGGAAGTCACTTTGCCTGCAGTAGGGACAGTTCATGTCAAAGCTCCAACCTTTGACGGAAGCAGTCACTGGGCAACGTACCTCCTCCAATTTGAAGCTGCTGCATGCGCAAATAATTGGTCAGAGAAAGACAAGGCATTTCACTCGTTCTCTCATTAAAAGGACCGGGCGGCAGAACTATTTGCGAGATGTGCACTGCACCCAGTTGAGAGCAAGGCGACAGCATTCAGGGGAGAGCCTTCAAGAGTTTGAAGCAAGTATCGACAGACTAATTTAGACTGGCAACCCTGAAGCGGCAGAAGATTTTTGAACGAGTTTTGCGATGCAGACATTTACTGCCGGTGTTGAGATAACGAACTACAGCAAGTGTTACGAATGGCAAGACACCAGAACAGTGCGGACGCCCTGGTACAAGCTTTGCAATTCAATTTAAGGCCGCCAAATCAGCGTCTGGTTACACAAGTCATAAAGTGTGCACGCTAAATGATCGCGACGGCACAGACGATGAGGAAGAAGAAAAGGAATAGAGACTCGACGGTCGGCGCCACAGAACAAAATAAGAAAGGATGGAAGACAGAAGTGTTATAGATGTGGGAAACCTGGACATCTACAACGAGCTGTTTCGGTTAGAATTCAGCAACAGGGAAATGAGCAATTGTCGGTACAACGGGGCGTGTGCTGACTAACTGGAGCAACGAAGCCCCTAAACAATAAGCAATTTCTACACTTCAGAAAAACAGCGGGAGCTTGGTGGTTACCGGATTCGTTCAAGAAAGGCCAACATCGATTACAGTTGACACAGGTGCAACAGTTTCCATTGTGTGGGCCGACGTGGTGAAAGATTTCAAGCCTATTTGGTGCTCTTGCAACTTGCAAATAGCTACTGGACGGCCTGTAAAACTATTTGAAAAAGTAGAGGTACACCTACGCCTCAGTCGTCTTGAGTTTAATCATCAAATGCTGGTTGCAAACATTTTGGATGAAGCAATTCTTGGTGTGAACGTTATGAACTCATACGGATTTATAGTCGACTTCAAAAACAATGTCTTGAGAATCGGAGGGGAAGAGATAATGCTCTCTACAATGACGACATCAGAAAAATCGATGGACGTCATAAACCAAGTGGCCGTAACTGTTCCGCCAAACTCCGAAAAGATCATCATGGTTAGAACTGAGGTAGATACTAGGGGCAACCAGTGCTCTATATTTGAACCCCAGGTAGTCAGCACACCGGCCTTACTAATTGGCCAGAAGTTTAGTAAAACCTGACGAAACCGGAAATGTAGGCCTACCTATTAGAGTGGCGAATATTTTAGATCAAGCTGTCACTTTACAAAGCACTACGCCTAGGCAAATTGACTCCTGTGGCCTGGGTAGTCGGAATGACGCAACAAAGATCCACTTGTGCTTCGGATACTACCAAATTACCAAAGCAACTGCATTATTTATTGAACAGATCTTCTAACGACCTCTCAAGGGGTGAGGTAAAAGAACTCAGACGGTTTTTACATGAATTCAAAGATTCTTTGGAAGTTTGGGGACAGTCACTGGGAATAACCTCTCTTGTACAACATCGCATCAATCGCGGGGACACAACACCGATACGCCAACCGCCTCGAAGGCTTCCATTATCTAAGCAAGAGGATACGAGGATAAGAAGACAAGGAAAAGACCGCTTTCTCAACCCCAAGTGGCTTATTCCAATTTAACGTCATGCCATTTGGACTCTGTAATGCACCGGCAACATTTGAAAGATTGATGGACCTGGTACTCCAAGACCTGACATGGAGAACTTGCCTTGTTTTTTTAGACGATGTCATAGTCATCGGGAAGACTTTCAAAGGCCATTTGGAAAACCTTAAGGAGGTTCTAACTAGAATTCACGGTGCGCAACTGAAGCTGAGCCCGAAGAAGTGTTCTCTATTCGAGAAGGAAGTATTCGGGAAGGAATCTGGGCCATTTGATTTTGGCAGCGGGTGTTAGCATGGATCCTAATAAAGTAGACACCGTAAGAGACTGGCCAGTGCCGAAGAGTAAACACGATGTTCGGAGTTTCCTGGGGTTATGCTCATATTACAGACGTTTTGTGATAGGCTTCGCTACTATTGCTAAATTAATACATGAGCTAACGGAAAATAAACGAAACTTCCAGTGGTCGAGAGAGTGTGATCAAAGATTTAGGACTTTAAAAATTTCATTATGTTCGCAGCCAATTCTCGCTTCTCGCTTACCCAGCTTACATAGGGAAGTACATTGCGGACACAGACGCAAGGAATACTGGTCTAGGAGCAGTTTTGTCTCATGTCCAAAACGGTGTAAAACGAGTAATAGCGTAATACAGCAAGAGACTTTCTAAACCGGCGAGAAATTATTGCGTTACAAGGAGAGATTTGCTGGCAAGTGTCCGACCATTGGAGCACTTCCCTAAATACCTCTATGGAAGAGAGTTTTTACTACGTACGATCATGCCGCACTTGCATGGCTCTTGAGATTTAAAAACCCGGAAGGACAGTTGGCAAGGTGGCTTGAACGTCTGCAAGAGTACAACTACAAGGTACAACATCGACGGGGGCGCCTGCATGGTAATGCAGATGGCTTATCACGAATACCGTGCCCGGAAGACTGCCCACATTGCCACAGAAAGGAAGAACAAAACTCAAGCGAACATGTCCAAGCCATCGCTGTAGATTTCCTGGAGAACACAAGACTGTCGACAAGAACAGATGACTAATGAAGACATTGGACCGATCTTGAGAGTAAAAGGGGAAGGTCATCGCTCGGATTGGCAAGATATGGTTCCGAAGTGCTGAAGGGCTACTGGGCACAACGGAAATCTCTTGCCTTAGAAAACGGATTGCTGAAGGGATGAAAAATGCTGATGGACGAGATGTGGTCATGCAGTTGATAGTTCCCCGAAGTAAAGTGCAGTCTGTTTTGAAGAAAATGCATGATGGAACATCTGGAGGACATCTTAGCGTTAACAAAACCTTTGACAAAATACTGAAGCGATTCTATTGGCTTCATCTTCGCCACGACGTAGAGGATGGGTTCGGACGTGTGAAATATGTGCTGTAACCATGGGCCCACAAACCAGAAGCAGGGGGAAAATGAGACAGTATTACGTTGGACTGCCTTTCGAGAGAATTGCCATAGACATTGCTGGACCATCCCAGTTACTGACGATGGAAACCGGTACATCATGGTTGTAGGTGACTACTTTACTAAGTGGCTGGCAGTCTACGCAATTCCATATCAGGAGGTTACCTCTGTGGCAAAGCATTTAGTTCACAACTTCTGTTGCCGTTGTGGAGCCCCTATGGAAATCCATACGGATCAAGGGAGAAATTTCTAATCAGGAGTGATTAAAGAATTATGCCGTCTACTCGGAATTCAAAAGACCAGGACAACGCCTCTGCATCCTAAGTCGGATGGGATGGTTGAGAGATTCAAGAGGACACTTGAGGAGCATATTTCGAAAGTTGTTGATGAGAATCAAACACACTGGGACCAATGTATACCACTATTCCTCATGGCGTATAGATCATCAGTACACAACACAACCAGCATGACTTCAGCAAAATTGGTGTTTGGGCGGGAGATTCGTTTTCCGGCGGACTTAATGTTCGGATCACCTGAGACTCAGTCCCAAGAGTCATAGAACTATTCCTCGCAATTAGAAAATCAACTGCGAGAAATAAATCGCTTGGTAAGAGGACTGCTGAAGATTTCCAGTGATAAAATGAAAACTCGGTATGACATTCGCAGCAATAGTGTGGGTTTCCATGATCAGGTCTGGTTGTTCAACCCAAAGCGCCGTCTTGGTCGCTCACCTAAGCTTCAGTCTAACTGGAAAGGACCCTACACTGCGAAAAAAAAGAACCAACCATGTTGTTTATCGGTTTCAACAGGAAGGACAGCGAAATTTCAATGTCGTCCACCTAGATCGCCTGGCTAAGTATTACTTCAGAAACGGTTTGCCAGTTCGGGACGAACAGGCTTAAGGAGGATGTTTTACGACATCACAGAACAATCTACGTGTTTATCGAACGTTCCAGAGGGATCCGGAATGTAATGGCGTGGCGTACGTGACTCTCGACGCATTTGCTAGACTGTGCCAGAACCTGGGCGAACTGTGTCAATGCCGCAATTAATTACCTCGTACACACTGCCGCTAACACGCAGTATGGAATAATCTAGTAATTTGGGGCGGTATAAAAACCAGTACTCAACGATGTTCAGTTTAGTTATAGTCGCGATATATTACGGTGTGTTTCGAGTTTATTGTCGGGCGATACTTTGTGCGTTCAAGTGGTTATTAGTGAAGTGTTGCGTTTTATAATCGGGCTGTATATTGTAATACAATTGTGTTTTAATATTAGTTGACATTTTATTGCGTGTGAATAATTTTTATTTGATTTGTTGTAGGAGACTGTGTTGTTAATTACGAACTGTTTAACTGTGAAAATTAAAGCTGGTAATTAGTGACTTAATTGGTGTCTTGTACTTATTTTGTTTTCCACTGCACCTAGGACGATCGATCAAGTAGAGCGTCGTAACAGTATCATTGATTGCGTCGAGTCTACGCTAACCCAAGTTATAAGGAAATAACATTATTAATTTTGCTGTTAATACAATAAGTAGGCAAAAATCGTATGCAACTATCGTGAAATGTAATTAAATGTAACATACAGACAAAATGCAAATAAAGTAACTACTTTTACAGTTTCATACAGTTATGTATGTAAGTGTGAGAAAGTATGTGTGCGCGTATTCCTTTAGAATAAACGTTTTTATCATAGTGAAAGAAAATATTTAACTGTACATAAATTACAGACGAACATTTCTATTCTTCTATCGATGATATGACAATAGAATCTAGAGTTTAAATAGGGCAACTGATGTTAACAAACGTATGTGTGAGGATACAAGTTAATTACTATGGTGCCGAAAAACTGTATTTCAAGTAGACAAGAATTTATATAAAAACTAAAGTACTGGAGTCCTTACCAGAATAGCCTTAGAAAAAATAGCCTTAGAAAAAACTTAGAACGACTCTTTGCTTGGTAAAATGTTGATAGTTCGAATGTTATATTTTCCGTCAAACACTTGTCTTGGTTGATAATATACAACTCTTGCGGGTATACTAGCACACTACATAAACGATATGGCTGGGGTTTCTAGTTAGTGAATTGGGTATCTTTCGTGAGTGATGAACGCTGATTACAAAGTCATCTGTACGTCAATCTACTATCCCAATTTTCATTCATTAATCTTTCCCTCCATTACTCCAGTCTCCCTTCAGCAGCAGCTTTCTCATTACACCAGCTTAAGCAGTAACTGCCCTTAGTTTGTGCACGATTCTTTTAAGTATACTTACATGTTGTCATATAACGTACAGCCAGACAGTTAAATTGACTTTTAAGTGTTGAGATGGGATCTTCTTCAGCTTTAAAGGAACCATGTGATTATCAAATATCTATGCATATAAGCAATACTTTCTTTTCATAAAACGTTTGTTAATAAAGTTAGCGTAAGTAAGTTTATAGTATAACATAAAGTTCATTTGTTTTCTTAATATTTTAAATTTATAGTAACTATAGTTCTTACTTATCGGTAGCTTGTGGTTTTTCTTTTAGGCACAAGAAGTTCGTAAAATAACTTATTGAAGCCTAAATAGGAGTAAAAAAACCATAAACGGAAAACAGTTTCTGAAAATCAGGTTTCCTTAGTTTTTTCTCTTATTCATACTTTACAACTTTAGAATTTTAATTACGGTTATTACGAGAGCAAATGTTTTTAAGTTCTAACTGATTGTAAAAACGGTCTAGCGTAATACGGAACATGAAATATATTGGTCCTAAATTAATTATTACACTCATACACCTATATAACTATAAAGAATAATAAATAATCTTACGGCCAAATTTTGTCAATTTTGCAATAACAAAATTACTAAAAATTTAAAAAATATAAAGATAATGTTTTGATATCTCCTTTGCTGTACAGTTCTATTCTACATACTAGCAGCGAGGCATTTTTTGAATAATTTATAACTTCTTTATATTTCATGTTCAATTTAAGACACATTTCTTGTTCATTTTTAAGTTAATTCTTTACTCATCCTGATTATCGTAATCTATCTTTTTCTTCTTCCTTCTTCTTCTCGCTTTGGACCTTACCGTCCGAACTCATTGACCGTTACCACCTTTGTCTGTCTTCCGATGTTATTGTTTACCCCTGGGAAGATAAAACATCAAAATATATTTCAGGAAGGCTACTCTCAAATATTCTTTATAGCTACATACTTAGAAACCACGTAGCCTATAAACCGTTTATGTAAATTTTTAAGAAATCTGTTAGAAGATATAAAAGCAAAGTAGTAAATCTGTTAAGAAGTACTTAAAATTATGTGGTAAATAAAAGACATCAACTGATTTAGAAGAGCTAAAAGTAAGTTTCAGCAGGAATTATAAATGTATATAGTAATTTAGTTAAAAACAAAGGATATTTAAAATTCCTTTGCAGCTTTATAGTTTATTGTAAAGAAAGGAGCAAAATTATATTACATAACTCGTGAAAGTCAGCGTTTTGTCATTGAAACGTTTCTGGAAAGAAAGTCTGTACCTGGATACAACTAAAGAAAATATTAACATAAGTAATAGAATAAATAGTAACATAACAATATTTCAATATTGCTTTCATTAAAGGAATGTAAGTAATCTCATTTCTTTAAGAATTATTACTTTATTGAGTTACTACTGCGAGAAAGCGTTGTATTTTTATATTATTTCCTATGCTTTGGGCAAGGTGGAACACAGATAGGAATTCGAGGATTGCAGGGAACAATACTGATAAGGTTAATAAAGTATAACTTTTAGAAGATGTGTGTGTGTGTGTGTGTGTGTGTGTGTGTGTGTGTGTGTGTGTGTGTGTGTGTGTGTGTGTGTGTGTGTGTGTGTGTGTACAATAAAAAGTGAGAATGGAGCGGATGCAGACAAAAACGTTGAAAAATGTTGGTCTTCTAATGTAGCGTAGTATAGAACAGATTTGCTAAAGAAACAAGAAGTCAATAAATCCAGTAAACCTCTATGTGTACAGTGTGTTTAATACAATAACCTGTCACTGTGAAATTTATTAATAGAATGCATTCAAAAGGCTTAATGACCCAGTTGATGTGTATCGATGCATGAAGAAGAACGTCACGGCCAATTTGCGTTTCTTTGAGACACAACCTCCTCATATATTCGGTCGTACTCTAGCGTCAGCTTACAAGGCTGGGACACTATATTTACGTACACAATTCAACGCAATTACCCCTGAAGCGATTTGACAATTTAAAAGATAATTCAAATGATTAATCAACGTTGCTCCTCCCATCTGTTGTTGCTAAATAAAACTCTGTTCTGTATAAGCGATAGTAACTAGTGGGGTAGAATGAAACTGACATCAGAAATGGGAAAACGAGTGCAAGTTTTTTAATAAACATTCCAATCCAAATCACATTTACTTCACTTGTTCTCCTGAAAGTTATAATAATCCATCCTAGGAATGTTACATAAACTAACAGAAAACAAACAAAGATTCCGCTCGTCTAGAAAATGTGAACAAGAAAAAATTAAAAAATTGAATAATACTCAGTCAGTTCTTCCTCATCTAGCTTTAGTAGAAACAATGAGTAATAGTAGGCCGAAATTATTACGTAACAAAAAAAGATTTTGCCATCATCAGTGTATTTGGAGCACTTATTTTTCTAGAAGTAAGTTTTCATTACAAATATATATCGTCGCTTTTCATGATTGTAATGATTTCTAATTCCAAAGGGTAGCTGCCAAGATGGCCAGAACGTTTATAAATAAAATATTATATTACCATATTACATTTAGTAGGTGACTCCTCTACAAAAGGGATAGAAGGTTGTACTATCCAAAATCAGGAAGTCATCATTATGGCCAAACCATTAGTTCATAGCTTCTGCTAGCGTTGTAGTTCTCTAGTAAAATATCGGTATGGAGAACCATACATGACTTCCATATTCTAAGATTTATATTTAAAATCGTTTTCGAAATGAAATATTACCTAAATATTCCCTAAAGACGAAAAGTCTGTCTATGAATCGTTCCTCTGTAAACACGTGTAGTTACACTGCCCAGCGATCCACAGGAAGGAAATCGCTATCCACGCTGGACACTTTTTCGGCTTGCATGCGTTATGTTGGTATGGGTTCGGCACTTTCCATTTAAAAACCGTGCAAATGTAAGAAAATAAACATGAATGAGGCCAAAAATAACGCGAACTGTGTGTGTGTGTCTTCCCTGCCTTTTCATTGCGGTAGTCATAATAATAAATTGGAAACGTAAACAGTACATAACTGAGAAAAAAATACATAAATGAAAAAACTATAATTTTATTGCCTGGCAACAAAATTATTTTATTTTTAACAATTACCATTGTTTGAAAAAGTTTAAATGAATTTTCAAGTACTTTACTCTTGTTAAAACGTAAAAGGGTGCAGGTAAACTACCCCTTCCCCTTAACCGATCTTCACCAAAATCAAAATTCCTAGAGTCCTCTACAATTCACTGACGTATGCAAAAAATTATTTGATTATGTTTGAATTTGCGGCTGTTATCGTTTGCCATAGAAAATACGCTTGATAAAAAAACGGTGCAGGTAAACTACCCCTTCCCCTCAACCGATCTTCACCAAAAACAATAGGTTTTGAGTACTCTACAAACCAGGGCTGTATGCAGAAAATTATTTGATTCTGTTTGAATTTGCGGCTGTTATCGTTTGCCATAGAAAATACCCTTGTTAAAAAAACGTTGTAGGTAAACTACCCCTTTCCCTTAACCGATCTTTACCAAAAACAATAGGTCTTGAGAACTCTACAATTTAGGGCTGTATGCAAATAATCTTTTGATTCTGTTTGAATTTGCGGCTGTTATCGTTTCCCATAGGAAATACCCTTGTTAAAACATAAAACGTTACAGGTAAACTACCCCTTTCCCTTAACCGATCTTCACCAAAAACAATAGATCTTGAGACCTCTACAATTCAGGGCTGTATGCGAAATATTATTTTATTCTGTTTGAATTTGCGGCTGTTATCGTTTGCCAAAAAAAAATTTCCCTTGATAAAAAAAAACCGTTGCCGGTAAACTACCACTTTCCCTCAACCGATCTTCACCAAAAACAATAGGTCGTGAGTACTCTACAAATCAGGGCTGTATGCAAAAAATTATTTGATTCTGTTTGAATTTGCGGCAGTTATCGTTTGCCATAGAAAAAAAATCTACAGACACACACACAGACACACACACAGACAGACACACACACACAGACACTTTTCGGAAAACGACTTTTTTTCATGTTTTGAGTGTAGTAGAATCAGAATCTGCAATACTTCACCATACTTCCATTCCTTAAGGAATATGGAAGTAAAATGCTTACGACTCAAGAAAACTATTTCGAGTCGAGACTCTCAAGAGCATTAAGTCATCCACATTATCTAGAAAAGACCCGGACAGTGCCTCTTTACACTCAGTGTGACGAGATGGGCGAGAGACTGAAAAGGACAATGGAGAACCACTTGCTAAAATATGCCACTTGCTATTGGAGCTGTCAATGATTACTAAATAAACTGTGATCAGTGGATAGCATCATTCCTAATGGCTTACAGATCATCAGTAAAGGAACCAGTTGATTCATGGAACTTAACGGAATATGGAAACTTCATGTTCATGTTACCTAAGAGGCAGAATTATTAACATTGAAAATGTTTATAAGGACATGTCGCACATTTGCGGCCGATCGCTGGTGCGTGATCGAAAATGGGAACCGGTGAGTTTCCATAGAAACTACTTCTTTGTTGTCAATAACGTAGTACACATATAAAACTTCGCTTATGAATGGGACTACATTTAACTTATAATCTGTACATTGGTAAATGAAGAATGAATTCATTGATTGGTGAATGAACATAAATATATATATATTTAGATTTATTGAAGCGTTTTCAATGCCCTTCTCTGTGCATTGCATTTGTGCAATGCCTGTAATTTTTTTCCCAGTTGGAAAACCCAAAGCGAGAAACGAAACGGTTGTTGAAGAAACGGTTGATGAAAACCGTAACAGAATGAAAACACGGTGGACAGCTGTAGCAATAATTTGATTTTGAAGATCTGTTGAATAACCAAAAGAGGCTTTGTGGTCATTCCCCAAAACGCTAACCTAACTGGGAAGGCGCTTGAACTGCAAAGAAGATACAATTACAATATAATACAATAAAATACAATACAATTTTGCACTGAGAAAGGCCGCATAATGAGTTTGCCAGATCGAGACGAACAGCCTTATGGCGAGAACAGTGTAAAGATGGTGCAGTGTAAATAACTTGTTAAATTTTTTCATAAATTTCTATTTCACTTATCTAAAAATGAACTTTTTCTTGTGAAAACTTACGTTTTTCGTCGGACGCGTTTCGGCGTACGTATCCGCCTTCTTTAGCTTTTAGTCAGACTGCCATCATTTCGTAACGGTTTTTGTGTGGAAGGTGTAATGGGGGTGGTGTGTGGAGGAAGGGGATTGGCGCAGGGATTCAACTTGATGTTTATTTTATTTTATTAATTTTATTATTATTTTTATTTTATTTATTTATTAACTTCAAATTTCTATTGCTTGTGAGTACTGCGTAATGAGTAGGTTAACGTAATGTTCTACCATGGCGCAAGAAAAACAAATTATATATTACATGAAAATTATACAAATGTTTGTAGAAGTGTACAAGTATCTTTATAGGAAAATATTTCCATTACCTTGTTATTTAAATCGTGATATTTCCGTATATCTTCTTAACTTCTACGATGACATTCTTCTAGTTTCTTTTTTTCTTATATTCTTGCCTTTTGTATTTCTGTAATTTTGTTTTCTTGACGTTTGAAGTTTGTTAGAGTATTTTACCCGTAATTTTTCACTTGGTGTATTTCATCACCAAATTTTCAATTAGCATTTTACGACTCCCAGTTGCAACTGCAAACTACAGACTGTAAATGTTTTTACTGCCTCAACTTGAAAACAACGTAATTATGTTGTGAAGTAAAAATAAAATATACGTTTTACATGTGTACTACTAAAAATTTATTAAATAAACTTAAACTGTTTGTTGTAATTATATTCTTTTTTAAAGTCTAACAATAGTTATTTACCAATTCAAAGAAAACGAGAGTTTCCTAAGTACAGAATTGTGAAAACTTCTACAATACGCAAATAAATAAAGTTAATATTTACCAGAATTAAAAATTGCTTGCATCATATCCTTACGTCTATGTGTCTATATGTGTGTTAATGAATATTTCCTTTACCACTCACACATAAATATAGAGTTTGTGTGTGTGCGTGCCCATGGATGCGTGGGTATGCGTGTTACAGGTAGAACTCATAATATTAGTTTTTAGTTTCTCGTTCCAGTAAGATTCCAATACTATCAATAACAACATTTTTTTAATCATATAAGTATTCTTTTTTATGTATATCTGTTTCATAGTACTGGTGTTTACTTAAACAGTTAACATTGTAATTGCTAATTTATATTTTTTAATTGACTGTTAATTTTATTTTACTATGTTCAAGTTTGTAAAACAATAATCTTTTGTATTCTTAGAGGTTTTTAACTTGTAAATTTAATTCTTAAACTTAAAAGAATAGTTTGCAAACTTAGGGCTTATTTCGGACATTAGATAATGTAATGGAAAGGCACCCCGGGCTTCAAAACTGTAATAAAGTCGCTGCCGTAGGAAGGATGAAGTCATCAAGGGAAAGATTAATGAAAGGATAACAGGGGAGTAAATTGATGTTAAGACAGGCTTAGGCTGTAGTCAGTGTTCATCACTCACTTACGTTAGACATATTATTTGAAACATCGCGTCTCCCCCACGCTTATCCGCTATTTGGTTTCATTAAATATTCGAAATATTCGCCTGTGGGTATTTAGGAAATTTGCCGTCTTGTAGTAAAATCAATTTTCAATTCGCCATAAAATATTTTTGACTCTGCGTGGCTGTACTCCTGCATGTCAGTTCTTATATAAATTCAGAACCCTTCTACCCTTTAGAAATGTATCTTTGAAGAAGCACACGCCCTCAACAGGAGATTAGTTAGTAACTGTCATATGTTAACGTAACATTCAGATGGTTTGTTGTATAATGAAACATACACAAACAATAAATGTTGTTAGTTAACGAAAATTATAATAGACGGTACCTAATTTGTTTCAATATGGTATATCGAACACCACTGTTTCAATATGGTACCGACCAAATATATTTCACCACAGTCCAATATGTCCTCGTCTATAACCCTATAAGACAGTTTACCGTGTCTATAAACAAAATTATTTATCCGTATAGCTGCAATATATTCAAATCAACACATTCTAGCACACGCTAATTTGAAAGAGTTTAATAACTGCCACTTATCCACTCCAAGTTACCCAGGAAAGTATAACAGCTAGTATCTCATTTACATAATAATCCGATAATGTTTCACTTAAGATGTTTCTATAATTGAGAAGCGTCTGTAATATTTACTACCTAACTTTTTGGTAAGAGAAAACATGCAATAGAAAAATTACTCACTTCCATAATTTGAAAGTAGAATTAATTACCTTTGTTCAACATATTTTTATAACAAAATTGAAAGTTGTAGGCGATTTGGCTACACCATACAACCTTATTTTCAAAGAGACATCTTCTGACTCACAAACTAAAGAACTTTTAAGTGTAAAAATACGGTGTGGTTTTCAGTAACACATTACAAATACGCACAGCTATACACCTTCTATACGAAATTTTAATAGTGTAAATTTTAATAATCTAAAAATTTAAAAACATGATATCTGAATTGGGTTACAACGAGGTTATCAACAGATTAAAAAAATTGTCTTAAAACGTATATATTATGGTATAGAATTTATAATAAACACACATCGGATATTATTTATAATGGAAAATTAAAGAAATTTTAATATAAGGGAAAGTATGTACTGTATTAAGATGTTCATTAAACATCATGTACTTAACAGGCGTTTTACCATAAATGAATATATATGGTCCTTGTCCTTTTATATGTATTCATTCTATAAAATAATACAGATACCATATTGAACAGTAGTGAAAAGTCGAAGCACGGATATTGTCATATTGACTTAAAGAAACTTACAATTTTAAAATATTTCAATACTAACGTTTACATTTCTCATTTTTCATCCTTTAGTATAATAATCTGTACACTACTGTAGGTATGTTGCCTCCATCACTTTTTTTTTAATATAGAGAGCGCAAGTAAATTTTCAGAGCTCTTATGGATTTCCGTGATGTTTTATTCTTTTGAGAAACATTTTTCCTGATGTTTTCAAAAGCGTTTTATTGTTTCTGATCTTTACAGATTCTTAATGATTTATTTTAGTTTATAGATCTGATTTTAATAAATTCACATTAAGCATAAAAAAAGTTTAATATAAAGTTATAAAATTTAAACTGAAATATAAAGTTTGAATTAAGACATTAATATACAGGTTTATTTTAGAAATATCTTGATTAAATTTTGTAAACTATTTGAAATAAAATTGTTGATAACTTTAAATTTGATAACTTTGGAATTTCTGAAGATAAACTAAATTTCTCACGATAATGGGCCAAAATTCCTGATAACAGATTTTGGTCATACAGAGAGGGTTAGAAAATGTAAGTATCTAGAAAAAATAATTCAAGAGAATGGTTTAGAAAATATGCTATAGACGAAAGGATTCATAAAATGTAAATGGCATATGGTATAACTAAAGATATTTACAATAAAAAGTGCATATCTAAAAATGCGAAAATACGGCATTACAGTACAGTAGGGAAGTCAGAATGCCTATATGCAAGTGAATATCTAGCATTGAATTGTAATTTAGACAAACTAGAAATATTGGAAATACGAATTATTAGAAACTTATTAGGCCCACGAAAAACTTCGAAAGGTTGGTTGTTAAAAGTAATGATGAAATATATCAAAGTACAGAAAATATAACAGAAACAATGAGAAAAAAAGACTATTATTTTTTGGATATTTATATAAAATGGACGACAATAGGTTAACAAAGCCGATCTTTAAGTATCTGTGGGGGAAGAAGTCAACATCGAGTTGGATTAAAGAAGTACAGAAGGATTTAGAAAAAAATAATATACAAGCAAAAGAAGAAATTGAAAGAGAAGTTTATCGGGCAAAAGTGTTAAAAATGGAAGGAGTCCAGGGTAGGAGAGAGAAAAACGCAGGTTCAAAGTGGACTGAAGACAGGAAGAAGAGGCACAGTGAAAAGATGAAAGAATATTGGAGAAAAAGAAAAGAACAAAGAATAAAGATTTGAAATTAGCGTGTAGTCCTAAGATGGCCGATAAAAAAAATGTATTAATATCGTAGGGTACATTACACTTTGGAAGAAGTAGTAAAGGTAAATGAAACCTTTGCATAGACATCACAAAATTCCTGAACAACAATATAAGAAATCATGGAAAATCTTTCAAAGTAATTTTTTTAATACTGTTTTTTTGAGTTTTTTCAAATAGTTTTACAATAAATCATGAGAAATCTTGTCTTTTACTTTCTAATGTAGTTTTCTTTCTTCCACTGCTGTTTTCCAGAGGTCTGAGGATCTGTGCGTATCTTAACCAAGTATCCAAAATAACGTTGGTACACTGACGAACAACTGCCTCTGTGCTCTGTTTAGCAAACTGAGAGGACGGTCGGTATATAATTCATTTTACAAAACGTCTGCAAAGGACAAGGTAAGGATCGTCTTACAAAGCTAAGAACATTACGTATTCGAAAGAGACAGCTTGGTCCTATAAATTGAATTAACCTTTGTTAGTCCGCTCTTAGCAAACGTTGTTGTTCTCTGTTTGCAGTCCGTCGGACTCCTTCTTGTTCATTCTCATTTAAATGACTATCTTCTTTACTTTACAATTATCCATTTTACTTTAAGGATCAAATGCCAGCATACTTTGGTCTCATAATCTTCTAACTTTATTGAAAACAATTTTTTAACGCAAAACTATATATTCAACAGGACTGACAGAATTCTAATACATGCTGATAACATATTTTGATAAAACGCCGACATAAGTCTTTTAAACGTTAAATTTCATAACACAAGACTAGTGTCAAGTGGGTTGTAACATACCTGAATTATAAAATAAGTTGTTACAAGCACTCACAATAATATTAAAATATTGTAACAATACTATGCAATTTCGTAACATAAAAAAGCTGAAATCATACCATTACACTGAATTTTTTTGCAAAATATATCAGTTGCTATAAGATTTACGACCACAGTATTGATATTATTAACAAGGTATGGGATCTTATACGTGAAACTAATCGTATCATAGAAATGTCAGTATGTGGAGCAATTTGTATTATTAATAGTTAGGTATCAAATATTCATATGGCACACACGTTCACATAAACTTTATATGTTTTGTGTGTTGGTGGAAAAGAAATTAGTTGTATATAAAGGTACTGTATAAGCAAGCAGACTTGCAAACAAGTGGCAGCATTTTGTGTAGACTCTTCAAGAGTAATCGACAACCTAATTAGACTGTCCTATCCTAAAGCACTATTAAGAGGAATTTTGAATGAAGTTAGCAATGCAGATATTTGTGATTGTGAACACAAATTTGCAATGCAATCAGAAATTTTGAACTTTCGCAAGTGTTACAAATGGGAAGACACCGAAATAACTCAAAAGCTCTTGATCACGCTCTTGAGTTTGACGCAGCCAAAACAGCGTCCCGTTAGGTTAATGAGTTTATTATCATAAACTGTACTCAGAAGATTCCAATACACAACAAAATGTTACTAGGCAAATAATTCAATGGTCAAGAGCGCCACAACGATTTGGAGAATGGGAAAAAGACAGAAAACCGAAGTGTTACAAATGTGGGAAACGTGAACATCTTCAGGTAGATTGTTGGATGAATAAAACTCAGAGAGAAGGCCATAAAATTGGTGAATTAGAGCTACAGGACAGCACACAATTTCATTAGGAACTTGATCGCTGAAAAGGACGTTTTGCAAGAGGTAGCTGACAAGAACCAAACTGACTTGGGAGGGTGTTACGCCTCGAAAAGGGGAATCAATTATGTTGTTCCAGGTCGTGTATATTTGGTCTAGACCGCCTGGCCAAGTATTACAGCTGGGACGTTTGCCAGATTAGGACGAACAGGTATAAAAAGGGGGCAGTGCTAGTTGAGGACGTAAATAGTAACACATCGTTAAGTGCCAAAATTATTCTTGGCGCACAGCAGCGCGCGAGGCTGTTACAGACGTTAACAGATCATTCTACGCAGCACGCTTATGTAACGTCCCTCCCAGACCTTACTCGACTACCCTATCGGCATCGAGGCCCTCTAGCTCACTACATTGCAAGGCGGCGGAGGTATAAATACTGTATTTAGAAGCCGTCCATGTTCGGTTGCAGGTGGCGATGTCATCACTGCGCTTTCCGTTGTCGTTTATTTTGAGAAGTGAGTATTGTGTTAATTGGTTAATTGTAATAAAGAGGCATATATTGTTGCAAAAATTTAATTTGAATTGTTATATAAGTATTCTTATATGTTTTGTTGGTTCCTAACTACTGTTTGTGCCTAATTAAGGTTTGTAAAATAGTGACTTTATGGTGTCTGTTATTCTGTTTCAACTGAACACCACGACGATCTGTGACCGTCGTAACAATAATATAACGTGTTGTATATAATTACGGATCACCAGGCCAAAACGTGTACTGAGTGTAGGCCAAGAATTCTTTATGAGAGTGTAGATTTCCGTTCACTGTGTTTTCTACTTTTTAACTTTTAAAAGATTAATAAAACAGTAAGTACAGGTATATTTAGTTTTACACGGGACACACAAAATAGGTTCATGAAGCGTACAATTTTTGTAGTGTGTTTATGTTCCCACACGCCATAAGCAAGCCTTCTATAAGTTTACCTACTTTTTCCGTGGTTTCCATCTCTAAGAATTTTACATCGCACTTTGTTTTTACTAGCCATCTAAATTTCACTGGCTTACAAAGCATACATATTTTCATTGTCTGTTATATATGACTGAAAGCATATATTAGAATACCTAAACAAATTTATATTTAATTTGGCATGTTTAAATCGCAGAGACATCGGCGCGGGCGCGTATACAATATAAACGGCGTAAAAAAAAAAAAAATCATCCCACTCGCCATCCTGTAACGTATTGCCGCGTTACAAATCCAGGGAATCCATCTTAACTGACCTCTGTCAATTATATGGGCTGCCTACGTTGTAACGAAATGTATCCACACTTATTAACCGAACAAATTACTTACAAATTGTGTAAGGAAACAAGGGAAGGTATTTTATTGATTTACGCACTCATTATATGTGTGTAACAAGAAGACTTCTCTTTATTTGACAACATTTACTGACAGATCCCATGACATCATTAATTAAACTAAAATTATTTCAATGCTTTCATCAAACTTTGGGATCAAATTGATTCTATATAGCTATACCTCGGATCCGGGTCAACTTTCTGTATTTATGTAGTTAAGACTTTTAATTATACTCAATTCATGATATTAGCTTGCAAGACTTCTTTAACCATTTGAAGAATGGTACTATTACTTGGAATGATACTACGATACATTAACATATAAACCGTTACAACGTATGATATTTGAGTAGTTACAATAAAACTTTTAGATTTACTCTTTTAAGGTTTACATAAAATTAATAGTCTTTGAAAAGTCTCTTTTAAAGTTGTGTAGTGTAACAAATATTAGTAACCCTCGATAGACAGGCTATCGAGTCACCTTTAGAATGTAATGTAGAAACCTCGTCCTGGGGTGTCCGTCTTGGGAATCCTTGAATGCGCCGTCATCATCTCGGGCGGGTCTTCGTCGATAAGGTGTCGAATGTTCACAGAGTATATTGAAGCTTCTACGGTGTAATTATATGTAGATCTCGGCTGTCCTGATCTGCATCTTCTGTCGGGTATACGAGTGTTTATAAAGTTCTGGTAGATCACATCTTCAGGAATGATGTTGAAAGTGTAGTTACTTCTTAAAGCGAGTAGTCCTCTTGTTTAACACCATTTTAGTGTTTTGTGTTACATATTATGTCCTTTTCTTATCACACATTTATACTAATTGATACATAACACACGCTTTTAGTAGCAATATCTCATATACAATATTTAAGTTAAAACAAAAGAATTAGCGACATTGTGTCAGAGCTTTCGCTCGCACGTCTGCACTGCATGAAGTCAACATAGCGAGAGAGAGTTTTTCTGCTCGCTTCGACTGGTACTTAACAAGAGGGAGAGGGGCAACTACTGCGCGAGAATATAGTCCCTATCTTTATTTAAGTTAACATTTTTTAATTACAAAACTTATGCCTTAATAAACATACATAATTTAAGTAAGTTACTTTAGCGACTATTTGTGTCTTCAGATTTTTAATTATTAACATTAGGTTTTTTGTCTTATTCTAAATTACAGACGACTCGGGAGACATGTCGAGTCCGGAATTAACAGGTCACCGCCTGATAACAGCAAAGGGTTAAATATGACAATAATAACTTTTTACAATTTGCCTTTTTATTAATGTTTCTTTGGACTTATTAATTACTTCTTCCTCTCATACTGAGTACATACAGGGGTTTTAGGTATTATAGTGAGATTTAAAATGGCTTAATCGCTCGCAAACTTAATTTTTAAAATTTTTTTATTTTACGATTATTGTTACAATTTAAATCGTCACAATCCCACTCTTGCAATTGTCTAATATCTCCACTTAGTAATTCCTAAAGCCTTAAACATTTCAATGACCTGTACTCCCTACTTTTCCTATTCCTTCTACGTGCCTCTTACCTTTTTCCTTCCGTATTGCCTTTTAATCGTTTCAAAATGAATTGCTCTGTCTTGTGTACTCAGTCATTTCATTCTATGTGTACATCCTACTGTAAATACTTGTGTAAACTTCTTGTAAATACTGTTCTCTGTCTTCCTATGTTCAAAGTTCCTTATAAGTATCTTTATATAAAAAGGTAAACCAATCCAAGTTATTTATTTCTTGAATCAAATATAACTTGTAACATATTTCTCCAAGCGAACACATTAGCTTTGTATCACTACATAATAACTTCCCTTTGGTATTTGGGGCAGTAAGAAAGAAAATATAGTCTGAAAGCGTAAAATGCCTCTTGCTTCAATTTGTCGCAAGGGACACCAGATGGTGAAAAAAACTTTCAGAAAATGTAACATGAACCAGATATCTTACGGACAAACGTTTGTTGAATATTTAATTTAAACTCGTAGCGCGTTAACTTACACTTCCCTGTTGGTTGTTTACCCTATTTAGTACAAGTTGTTAAGAAAGAAAATTCAAAACAAAATAAACGTAGACATGAAATGAAAATGAAAAATGTCTATAAATATATGAGAATTTTATAATCTTAAAGGTTAAAAATATATGTAGAAAAATAAACCCAGTACTTTAATTTATAAAGTAAAAAGATTTTCTGTTACGTAGAACAATTTTTTCTAAAACATTTGCATCTTAATATACCCTTTAAAAGTTAATAAAACAGAAACCATTTTGGAATCATATTTCTGAACTTTAGGATAAAAATATAAATGCAATAAAACAAATATACATTTTTTGTATTGTTTACAACATATTCAGGAAATCTAGAACCATGTAATCTGTTATTGAATTAAATTTTTTTCTTGATTATTAATATATCCTGAATAGTTGTAGATAACTGTATTACAACAAATCAAAGAATCTTTTTGATTTTTAATGGTACTTAGTTAAGTTAACGTTAATTATGTTCACAAAACACAGTTAAAGTTCTCATTTCACTTTATACGATATTTAGATTACTTCGTACACTACGTTATCTACTGAGTTGTCGATCACTGACATTACAAATTACTTGTTTTGGTAACTGTAGAAAACAACAGAAATTTAGTATTAATTTATATTGGTTTTGTGAATTATAAGCACATAAATATTATGTTTGTAGGCAAAATATGCAATATATTTTCTGAGTGTTTGCCTACTAACCAATAATTTGGTTAGAAATTGATAGAAGTAGTTGAAATGTTGCTAGGTGAGAAATTATTTCAATAATAAAGGGATCTGTTGTTGGTTTAACGTGTGTTTAGAATATATTCTGTTCGGATTAACTAAATGGCAATCAACAGCAAAAAATAGAATACGCAAGTAACAAAAACATTGTTATTTGCGTGCTTTGAAATAACTGAAGTTGCCTTTAAATCTAAAACAGTGTGCACTTTTATTGCTATATTTTTGAAAGTTATTTTCAAGATTGTGTGTATATAGGAATTACGTAAATTGTTTTTACGTACCAAAACCATTTATAAGTACAAGTATAAGTATTAAGAAAACAATATACATGTCAATTATGCTAAACTACATGTAATAAAACAATTCTGTTACCCTATCATTGTGTTGGAAAGTAGAAATTTGCGTACAATATCAGAAACACAAAATTAAGGTTAATATATTATATAATAATATTATAATATAAATTATATTCAGCTCAGGCATGAACGCATAGGCTATTTTTTTTGCCATTAAGATCTTTTGTTAATTTTCATTATTTACCTTATCAATAGTTAATTTCTACGTGCAAAATAGTTTCCCATGATTATAACTAGTACAGATGCATCGTTGTCTTTCCTAGTCCTGATGCGAATTGTGCTTTTGCTGTACAAGCTTTTATGTATAAATCTAAACTAAAACGAAAATAATTTGTATTTACAAAAAGATTCATACGTTTGTTTGCTTAAAAATTACACAAAATATTTTTAAATTTTAGAATTTTATACTAGAAAATTATAGAAGAATAACTTTACTACCTTTTTTGCTAACCACCTAAGTCTTATGACTGAGATAAATTCTTAGAAACTGATAGCGTATGTCAATGCTGAAGGTAGTTATGAAATCATTAGTATTTTTCCGGATACGTTTAGTGTATAATATACACTGTATAAATAATTTTTAACACACTAAATAATTTATAATTCAATGTCATTTACAGCTACGAAGGAAACCAGAATTTAAAGAACTTTTTTAAAAGTACAACATATTTTTACAAATAACTTATCAAGCTTTATTTGAATAATAAGTCTCTTACCTTTCGTGTTCAGCATTTAAAATATTTTAAAGAAGAATATGTTGCACGCACGTTGTATTGTATTTTGAGTAGCAGTGTTTTGTCAGATTGTCGTTATTCCTGAAGAAAGAGTTTTATGACATTTAAAATTTTAACTGGTAGTTATGCAGTAGGTCAGGATACTATATTTTACAGCCAAATCAGCATGAATATAAATTTGCATAAAGAAACACACGCTAACATAAAGTACAAAATTGCGAACGGTAGAGATAGGTATTGCACATTCCTGTGACACAAAACACGTGTAATAAACTCTGACGACAGGATGTTTATTGTTACTCAAATCATATACATACTATTGTTTTTATTGTATACTGCAACAAAAGCAATATCATGGTATGTATATTAGTGACTTTTATTGGTAAAGTAAAATTTTCGTATCATTAAAATGTTCAGATAACGTTATTTAAGTAGAGTTTATGATTTTTGTTTTCGTGCCTGCAGGAATATTAGAATGATAAAGTCTAGACATCACAAATTTTCATTATATACACTAAGAGTAAATTGTCTTATTGAAGCTATAAAACCAGGAATAGTATTCCAGGGTAGTTACAGACTTAATAAAAATGTATCCCTATAAGGTGTGTTATATCAGCAAATAAACAGAAAAAATGTGTAAGTTAGAATAGGGTGTCATCACAGCACAACAGATACAATACCAATTGATCTGCCAGCGGGGTTGTTGGGGCACAAAGTGGGGTGTTACTTAGGTAGCGTCTGCGTCCGAAACGTATGCACTGCTTCTGTGCAAGCCATAACAGGAATAGTGCCAATTGACATAACGTGAAAAAGGGCCAATATGTTGTGCATAAGTGCCATGATATAGACTTGCAGACAGCGAAAAGAATAGCCAGAGATAATAACTTGGCACAGCGGAGAAGTACATAAGAAGAAAAGGGCTAGTGGACTAAACGGCTAATGACCACAGGATCATCGGCTACAATTTGCTCATGGGGTTTTTAAAGCTTACTTCAGGAGAAATAGAATGGTAAAAAAAAGATTATTGAGTAGAAAAAAGTCTACTTTTGCTTAGAAAGATGTGGGGGGGGGGGGTTAAACGTGTCCAAGGCCGAAGAAGAGGAGTTTTAGTGGGTGAGAGACCCACATGCAAGTTGAATGGTGCACTGACGTACATATTGTATATCATATTTTAGAAAGAAATAAACAAAATGTGTACCAGTATAACTTTAATACTTGTTTATTTTTGACAATTATAAAAACTTTATAATTTCAAGAAGATTGGAAGTTATCATTTAGCCTAACTAAATATAATATGTACTATAAAGTGTGTTTATCACGAATTAAGAAATATTTAATGTATAAATAAGAGAAAATGTTTATATAGGATCGCCTTTTAAAATTTACGATATTAGATTCTGCTCCCATACACTGTATATACAGAAAAATATATGATGAGAGCGCGTGCATGCGGTTGTCGGCAATAAATTCAGAGTTACCCTGTGTGCGACGACCGACTAGGACTATTTATTGCATGCGGCCATGGGGATATGTACTGCTGAACGTTCCGTAAATAGTACAGTATCATAAACAGTACATAACATGTGAAATGTGTTTTATTGAAAAAGTTAGAGACGTGTTGCTACATGTAACAAATAATAATTAATCACTCTTATAAGTCGCGTATTAAGTACTACAAATAAAAAAAAAGTTTGGGTGCGTGTATCAGTAAGTGTGTACACGCGGAAGTAGTGAAACTTCTTTGGGTTATAGCCTATCCATTATTTTTTATCCATTATTATTATTATTATTTTAAACTGTATACTTAAATTTTAATAGGATGGGAGAGGTATCAGTATAAGAAAAATTTTCAGTTTTAGTAAATTAAAAATATTTTATTATATACATTTACAGAAATTATTATTATTATTATTAATCTATTTCGTTAATATTAGTGATATTTCATCATACACTTTTGTAACCAAAGGCTTATGGTAACTAAAATAAGAAATGTATGTTTTACATTCAATATTATCCAGAAACCTTGTGAATACTCCATCAATTGACGTATTCGATTTTGTCGTAGACATTTTTTTATCATTTTGTATAGACAGGTTTAAATTATCTTTTAAAAATTCAACCAGTTTTATAGATTTGTCTAATGCAAAATTGACATTGAAATTTCCACTTAAAATCATAGGTATTTTATGATAATCTTTACGAAGTATGGCGGCACCTTGTGATGTATAGGATAATAATGAACGATGGAGAAAATCAATAATATCATCTAATGTTTTATTAGGAGAAATATACACTGCTACAATCACAACTTTTTGCCCATTTTCCATTTTACATTGAGCCATACACAAATCGCCAACTGTAGATGCCATTGAACCATAGACATCAGATTGAGTAACGGAAAAATCCATGGATGTAGTTATAATGTTAATAATATCGTCAGAATTTTGAAATATCCCGACACCTCCCGCTCTAATATTTGGTCGTTTATATTTCACAATGCAGTTGAAATTAAGAACAGATACGTCATCTTCATAGGGTAGCCAAGTTTCTGATAAAACTATGACATTTGAATTTTTCACAACTGTATCTTTTAAGATCAACAGCATGAGCTGTAAGACTTTGGCAATTAAAAGTGAATATTAATAAACTTTTTCTGTTATTGATGAAATTAACTAAATTTTCATTTATAGTTTCTAGTTTGTTTAGTAAAAGTCGTTTAAATTCCTCTTGCAAATCAATTGTTGATGATGATCGTCTTCGGCCATGGTAGAATATCTTCTCGTTGTTCTGTGTCGTAATATGTAATCCTTCAATACTCGTCACACGTGATAAAGCAACGTATAATAATGATTGAGAATGACGTCGATCGTATTCATAAACAATTTTTAACATATATGTCATTAAATTATGTAGGGCTAGATTATTTTTTACATATCGTTAACTTAAAATATTCGTAACAATAATTATATATAACTGAACATTTCTTCATTTTGGTATACTACTAAACACATGCATGCATATAACGCATAACGCATAACGCGTAACCCGTAACAAACATTGTTCCTACCGTGCCCAAAGAAGTTTCATGCATATAACGCATAACGCGTAACGCATAACGAACATTTTTCCTACCGTGCCCAAAGAAGTTTCATGCATATAACGCATAACGCGTAACGAAAATTTTTCCTACCGTGCCAAAAGAAGTTTCACTTCAAAAAAAATAAATTATATAAACAAAGAAGGGTACGAAATTTTACCTGTAAGTAAACTAAAGGAATTACATTTTTTATTCACAACGGAGAATTTTAAAGGAATGTCAATCATTGACATTTTTAGGTTGACCTTACATTTTTGTACTTATGTATAGCCTACATCTACTTGTCCCGCAGAATATTATACAGATTATAATTGTGTTTAATAACACGTATTGTTTGTATTTTATCTTTAATTACATGAAGTAAGAATCAACTGCTTAAATTTTATTACAATGTTTTTGTTCTGTTTTCTGACAAAGAACGGGTGATTATTCAAATGTAAAAAATAATATTTATTTTAAAGTAATCTATGTGTTAAACTAAGTAAGTAAAAATTGTCTACGTTTTTTCTTAAATGAAACATAATTTTATAAAAACGTTTAGCTCCTTTCAGAGTAAAAGGTAACCTGAAACCCTTTCCCTTTTCCCTTTTCAGGGTAAAAGGAAGACCTCAGAAACGAACAGTTAGCGATAGACAGAAGCTGTCCTTCCTAAGAGCAGAAAGAATATTGTACAGGTTTTGACAATGTTTTTTTGACGTCTTAGTGTGTACGGGTTTCTACTTCCGTTGAGAGAACACAAAAGTAGGTGAGAAAGAATATCCCGTCAAGCAACGATCCTAGTACTAGCCGCCGTTTGGCTGAAGACATTTAGTTTCCGAGCCCCCTAAACATAATAAAAAAATTCTTTAAAGAGGTCAATGATGGATTATTGACATAATGCTACTAGAAGGACAGACATCTTCCATCACTGCTTTTTTATTGAAAAGCGACGTTTCTGCTAAGCAACAAATTTGTAGCCGTCGTCAGGCAAAAACAAATACTAAAACATCACAAATAAAAAGTAAACAATACTCTGTTCTACAACCGACAGAGAGTCAAAACATACTAAAGTATTTACTTAACAAACAAGAAGTAAATATATAAAACTTACCAACTATAAAATTTATAATTCAACACACACACACACACACACACACACACACACACACACACACACACACACACTGAATATACGCACAAACTCATAACAAAATATAGGTGTTAGTTTAGCGCTAAAACACTGAACAGAAAACCAGATTTAAACACAACAGTTTTGCAGTACTAGAAAAGAATTACAACAAATAATAATAGCTGCAGGAAGAGGCACAGCAACGTAGAATTAATGATGCATACATAACGTTAAAAAACTGAGCATGCAGCGTTGCACATGTGTATTTGTGTCTGAGTTATTAATTGTTTGACATTACACTACCGGTAGTATGGTCTACAATTGTTGCACGTGGACATTACAAATATATTATAGTAAAATAATTGTTATTGTTACCTATAATAATTCTTTCCAGTAGGTCAAGTGAGTAACGTTGAACCGTGCTTATATTATATAGAACCCAGTATATCTCTAATGTATTCTAAAGTAGAGGCACGTGCAGAGAAGCAGCTTACCCCAATCAAATAAACATTGAAGATGGTGTTAATCTTTGAAAAAATGTTGATTTCCGGTTTGTCCTCAATGTTGCCCTGTCTAACATTAGTTTAGTTTAGCGGAGACGGTAATGTGCTGATTGTACAAGGGTGTTTATTATTTTTAGGGAAAACACTTTATTCTCAGAAGCTAAAACTTGCACTTTTGTAAAATTGACAGTTGGAATTTTTGAGTTTCCACATATTAAAAAAGGTGCTAATTACTACAGAAAAGTTTTCGAAAAGTCGTATTTGTAGTACGACTCATAGAAATCTTAGAAATAAAACAAAACACAGCACAAGGATTAAATTTCATAAGACAATTGGAATACCCACATTGACATATACGAGTGAGGCGTGAGTCATGACAAAAAAGGGATGCGGCAAGATTCAGAGCACTGAAATGCAGTTACTTAGTAGTACTTTAAGCAAGATATAATAAGAAATGAGGATACCAAAGCTGAACACAATGTAGAGAACATAAATGAAGTTATTTCAGCTTACCAAAGATAATGGTGGTATCGTCTGCAAAGGGTGACAGAGGATCGATTGCCGAAAGCGGCACTGAACTATAAAGCCATTGGTAGAAAAGACGTGGGTTGTCCGAGGGTGAGATGGGTGCCGGAATAGGTTTATATAACCTAATCCTTGAAGAAAAGAATAAGAAGAACAAAAAAGTTTAAAATGTTTCTAGTTTAAATTAAACCTGATAAGAATGTTTGTTACGCGGTATAGAATTCCCAAATTGGTTTACGCATTTATCGGCGATTTACTACTTAGAATCGTAACATACTCGTAGTTGCCTTTAAAGCAAATGTAAACCAAATAGAGTTTATTATATTTGTAAAGTAGTAAATGTTAAACTTTGTACCTTTAATAATTGCATATGTAAACAGCTGGTTCGTGCAGTGACGTCATCCCCCGCTAAACTGCTACCAGCGTGTCTCAATACGCTCGCTCGCGTTTCAAGGGAGTTAACTGCTAATCGCTGACCGTACAACAGCCTTCATCGCCTCGGCTATGTAACTATTTCAAATCGGAAGATTACTTCAATTTATTCTTATATTTTTCAGTACTTATTTAATTCCTACTTTGGCAATGTATGCCACGCGACACTGCACGGGCCATGCAATCATTATTACCAAAATGCAAATAAACAGTTAATTCAAAATACAGTCCACTACGTTATTTCGTATTATCCAACTTGTTATACCAGCACCACGTTGTAAGACTAACTCAAGAAATATTCGAGAGCGTCGAAGACGTAACAGTAAATATTCTTCACACGATAATACATTAAAATGCCAGACAAGACATTACGTACATCAGGTCAATACACATGACAATAATACAACAATTCAGAATCTAGTAGATACGCGTAATATAGCCGGATACGTGTTAGGTACTAGTATGTTTTACGGGAAGCGTTATAGAGTAAGAAAAAGAAAATATCGTAAGGCTGAAAGATAAAGGGTTTGAAGGAACAAGAAGCATTCCCACAGTTTAGGGAATGGGTTTAGTTAAGTGGAGTATCTCTGTGTTCATACACAGTAATATGCTAGTCACAAAAGTAGTGTACATTTCGGTTCAATGTCTTCTACCCTTTGTTTAGTTTCACACAGTTTAAGTTTCCCCGTGAACACATTTATTAAGAGCTAGATTTGTTTTGCTTTCTTTAACACTTGTTGCCTAGTAACACAGTTGTTACAAACTTTTGTTGTTCTTATTAGCGTAAAAAGAGAATTAAAATAAACCTGAACTTCTGACGCGTAATATGCGTAAGCATAATTACAAGGAAGTAGAAAATTAAAAGAATGAACTAGAAGCAAATAGATTATCACAAATATGAATTTTATTGCTAACAAAAAAAAAATAGTTATTTTACTTAGGTTAACTTTCTGAAATTTATGTATTTTAATACTGGGAAGATTTAACTACTTTAGTCTAGCATTAGGTTTGTATTTTGTTTGCGTTTTATATTTTCAGCCTGTAAATAATGTTAGTGGTATAAAAGTGAAGGAACATCATGACGTTGCCGTAACCTTAATTCCGCATAATCAGTAGGCTATATGTCGCTCTAGGCAGGAATGACGATGAACAATTAAGTTTGAATGGCACGACACAACACTAAAACATACAACAGAATAAACACTTGTATATTTGTTAATCAGTAAAAATAAAAGATGCAATCGAGTATTTTAGATAGAATCAGTTGAAGAAAGAAGGTTGTTAAATCTCAAAATTCTGTTCAATAAGCAAAACGAGATTGAGGGCATCCGATAACATACAAAATTTGATTGGAGTTTCATTAAATAATGAAACTGATGATTACTTGATTTGTCGGAGAGGATATTACAATCTGAGTACCTCTTACAACTAACAGCGGTCAGACACCCTTGCTTCAGGCTTTCCATTAACTCCAGCAAGTGATTTCCAGTCTACTTATCCAGTCTACAAATAGGTAAGTGAATTGAAGTAGGATACCTATTTACACATTGACGTAATAATGGAAACATTATTTTACAATTGAATATATTCACATACCATAGCTATACAGGAACCCCCTACTTGTAGCAAAACAATTGTATTGAAACTCTACTAGTGAATATTACTCTTTCAAATAAAATGAAATTTGACAAGGTGTGTTGTACGTCAGTTTTCGCATCTTACAGTATACAAAATTTGTTTGCAAGTGTTGATTAGTTGACTTGCCGGTAAGCAACTTCAACCCGAGTATCCGATTATCCGAATACAACTAACAACGGTCAAATATCCCTACCCTCTATACTTTTATCAATTCTACCAAATAATTTCTGACCTACTTGTCAAGACAATAATTAATGCAAGTTTGTGACATCAATTATTTATAATGTGATTAAAGTGATTAAAGGATATCTCTTTATATAGTATGAATTTCATTACGTATAAAATTATAAAACCTGTTCTTTCAAAAAATGTCACTCTGTGATTTTAATCACTAAAGTCATATTATATAAACTTTATTTTCTCTTACTATATGCACATACCACACCTGCATAGGTGCCCGCCAGCTTGCATGTACCCAAGGTTTGATTGTAGTAAATTTACATTGTTTTTGGTCTTTGTAATTGTTCATTTTATTAAACTTTCAAATATAATTTGTAATAAATAATACTTTCAAAATGTGTGAGTACAATATTATAGACTTTATACCATTATATTAATTGTAGAAAATAAAAAGGATTACTAATAAAAACTAGTCAGAAACACTTATTGATAGAAATTTATTGCAGTAAAGATTATCACTAACTCTGAGTAACGAGTATTTATTATTGTGACTTATAAATCAAAATTATTCTTGAACATCTTTATCATATTTTACTTTTTAGAGCTCTCGTTGCTGACTGTTAAAAGTTGGGTTATCACTCCTTACTCTAGAATAAACCTCATTAATCTTTGGTAAAACAAAGTAATATTCAGGAATTTTTGTAACATTTATTATAAGGACAAATCGCATCTCCATAAACAATAAAAAAACGGTTTTGTAGGCTATTCAAAATGTTTATGCAGGATTTCAGGACTCTGATAATTTGTGCCTGGAATTATTTTAAGAAATCTTTTATTTTACAACTGACCCGTTTCGTGAACGTCTTTGCTTTCCCTCGTGGTCTTGTCGTAAGCCTTCAGCTCCTTGTCTTCTGTGTAAAGCTATTAGAAGCACTATGTGCTGCATTATGCATTGTGTCTCTGTGACAAGTGACAATGACAGGAATAATACAAACAAACTAAAATGTTTTGTTAACAGCTGTCTTAGGAAATTTTAAACATCCACAGGCAAAAAATATTTTTCTAATAAACACCTATGTACTAAGTTGATCTGTAAGAACAGGAAGTGTCGGAGACATATAATAAGAAAAAAGAACGGTGTAAATAAGAATCATTATAATGTCTGCAGTGGTTTAAGAACGTGGTAATATCAGGAACGTCACCCCGTTGCAGGGAAATCAAGTCGACGATGGATCACACGAGAACTGGATGGGAGGAAAAGTTGTAGTCATGAATCGGGTCTGTTGTAGTGTTTCGTAAACACCTTATTTTCCGTTAAGAATAAAGCAATTAAAATTTTACAAGACTAAGGAGACACAGCTACTTTCTAGCATGCTATTTACACATATTGTTTCAGCTCATGTGAATATACTGTACATTATTGTAATCAGCAATTGTAGTAGAGTTAGCTACTGTGCCTACTAATGTGAAGGCTTAGTCACATTAAATGAAGTTGGATTTCTATGGGTTACATAAAATACGATATAATTGAGCAATCTACAGGTCAGGACGGCTGTTCCATATTTATTTAACCATCTGCTCGTATACTCGTACATACAGAAGGCAAAATATTTAGTACAAAGTACACATCTGTAGAGAGACAAAACATATGCCATTCGTGTGTACAACTATACACAAACGTCGTTTTCTTTAGTCTAGTGTCAAGTACAGTACGATCATAAATTTCTATATGTGTAGTTGTATGCGCATATGGACACTGGTGAAAGAAAGACGTTCAAATGTATATCGTAAACCTGGTTCTTAAAACGTCGACTAAAGCCAGATGGGTCATACACCCATTTTTCTGAAAATCAAAACGAAGTGTACGTTATCTATTCTTTGCATGGGTGTTGTATGGGAAATGCTGTTTTTCTTTTGCTTTTACGCTTCTTACTCTTTATACTCACTACGTGTTACGCTATGCGTAGTAGGCGAATGGATTTTTATGGGACGCTTTATAGTATTGTTCCTTTGAGGCATCTTTGTATACTTGTACGGTAGACAGTATAGCGCCTATTTCTTTTTGTAATGACTTCATACAGCTATACAACAGCGAGCACTTCACTGTTGTAAACGCTGACATGTTGTACCCGCTATTGATCTGCAACTACGCCTATCAGAGTCTTCTACCCTAAGCTTGGCGTGTACAAAAGCTTTATTCAGCTATTCAACTGGTTTTTGTTTAACTGTTACTAATAGCTTAAGGGCTACAGTACACCTATAATAATTATTTGCGTGGAAGTAAGACAATAATAGTTTTAGTTATCATGCTTCGTGAAAGTAGAGCGAAAAAACGTCAAGTGACAATAATCATTGCCTGGCGTACATTTCGTAAAGCATTGAAAAATTAAACAATTAAGAAACATGGATATTTCAGATGGTAACTGTTCTAATTTTTAACGATTTATGGTCGTTTGCAATAAATTAAAATTTGGACAAGTCGGATAGAATTAGAACAAAAATAAAATACCTCTGAGGATGTTCAGCGTCCAGTAGTGTGTCACGTAGTCAGCTAAATAACTCAGCTAAACTAATTTCAAAAGTATTCACAAATCGAATCGAAAGTCGCGCTCATGAAGTAACTATATGCATTAATTACATCCTATGAAGAAATGTGCAGGTACAACGAAGATGAATTTCCATACATCAACGTCTTCATCAGTAAAACCGATCAACTGAAGATGGCTGGAATTCTTCCTGAGGTTTAACTGTCGAACATGTTATACAAACCGCTTCTCGCAGAATTCAAAAACATTCACAGTGGTAATACAATAATGTTATAAAATCTACACCGTTTCTGGCTTTACATATTTAATTGCTGGACGAAGAAACTTGACATACGGAAAGAGACTGCCGATTGGATGTTAAACGAAGAAAAAAGCACTTTATACGTAAGCAAAAAAACAAACACATTATTGTATTATGAAATGAAAAGAGAAGTGGAAACTACGTAAAAAATTCCATTTTGCCTTATTAGTGCAGAAAAATTGGTTATGAAGTCGCTGATAGTTACGTGAGCAAAAGAAACGTAAAGCATAAACACGGACAATGCAGTGACTGAAATTGCATGTAGCGCTGAAGTGAGAAAATCAGTCATTTGGTGTTTTAACAATGAAGCCACCAAGCACAAGACAAAATAAAAACCGAGATATGGCGCGAAAGACAAAAACCTAGTATTTACAGCGTCTTATATGTGTATAAAGTCCTACTGTCTCGGTAATGTTTAATTAAACGTTTTAAAGAATAACGAGTGGAAAAAACAGTAAAGCTACTTAATGAATTACGCAGAAATTGAAAGAATTGACTATCCGTTAAATAAAATAACAAACAAAGGATTGAAGGTAGTTACACAAAATTACGCGATTTTTAAGTGGCCGGTACTAAAAAAATAAAATAAACATAAATATAAAAAATTAAAAAGACACCGGAAATGCGGCGAGGTGGTACAGACGTTTCAAGCAACTACATTTTGCAGACTTGCAAAAATTGCAAACAAAGAACACGGTAAAATATCACGGTGGACGGTGAAAGCATAAATAGCGTGTTCAAGGGGGAAAAATTAAGCAACTTTTGGACAAATGTTTAGACAATAGACAAAAATCACTTAATGTAGTAAACTCAGACATGCGGTCCAATAAACACGCAACCACATGATGGTGCAAAATATTTCCTAATATAATAGTCAATTCAATGGAATTTACTAAATATCAGAGTTCTGAGAGCGATAAGACACTACAAACAACGTTTCGAAAAAACTGGATATTCCTTAAAACGACTGGTAACAGAATACATATATCACGATTTCATTCATATTCTCACGTAATTTTTTCATTGAACTGAGCCAATAGCATATCGTTTATGGCGCCGGGACATTAAAACGAGGGACGTGAAACGTTTGAAGATACAATGATGAATCATGACGACGAAAACAGTGACTAAGTATATAACAAGAGTAAAAGCAAAGAACGGTAGAAAACCCATAGGCGAGCAGAAATACCATTAACTGTAGACCAGGTAGATCAAAAATTCTTCAAGTCGTAATTATTGGAGGACCAAGAAAAATTTACGCAGATCAAATCTGCAATCACATAGTAACTCAACGAAACAAGAAGAATCGAAATGGGAATGAAGCCCTCACATGAGATGAAGCTGATTACTGATTGAAAGGAATGGGGAAAAAAATCTGAAACCTAGAAATGCACCTTGCTGAGTATAATAGTCTAAGCTTGATTTATTCTAACAAGAATAAACAAAATATTATATTATAAAAACATTACATGATAATATAGTAAAGTGTTATACACTAACAATTCTTATAATGTATAATGTTGTATTGTTATATTATAGATCATGTACTTAAACAATATAATATTTGCTGTAATTTAGTAATGTAACAACACAATATATGCAGCACAATATTAAACATTTCATTATATTTTCAAAAACTAATTGAACACAATCTGTTTCAAGGTTTTGAACTTAAGGGATTTTCTTAATATGTATTGGAAAAAAGTACTTTATAATGTTAGTGGTAAAGCAAAATATTAGTTTGATAATACTGTATTGTTGGTACAGTATTTCTATGATAGCCTATCCAGTATGTGTTGCTAAGACGACAAATGTATCAGATTACGTTAAGAAAAGAGGGTGCATATTAATTAACGATCAGGGTAGTAAGTGACTAAGAAGAAAGTCAAGCTAAATCCCCCTTACGACAAAATTGTCAACAATTTTCTTCCTCTGTTATCAAATGTTCAGTCGGGTAACTTACACATCAGTTAGACAAAATTTGTAATTCCTTAATACACTTTGTTTATCGTGAAATTATGCTTTAGTACAAAATGCTTTTGTATGTGAAGAAATCAAGGTGTATTATATAATTTACTACAAGTGCCTCTATAGCGAACATATTCTGAAAATTATATAAATTTCTTTTCCAATTTGTTATTAATATTTTTCTGTCTGACGACATATTATCTTTAGTAGAAACGGTTACAAACTTACGATGTTGTATAATTGTAATAATGCCTGTTAAAGCGAATGAAATAACAAATTTTTGTTATAGTTTGAAAAATAGTATTACTCCTTGATGAGAAATGCATTAAAATGTCAGACAAACTATAACGTGTATTGTACTAATACGCATGCTGATCTTAAAACACGCGAGTCTGTAAATAATATAGCCCACTACACATATGCTCCCGCCCGCGCCCATGTGTGTGTTTATAGATGCGCGTGTGCGTATTACTAAAAACTAAATAGAGTAAGAAAAAGAACGTATCGTTAAACAAAAAAGTTAAACGGTACGAAGCAACGAGAAGACATCGCATTCTCACAGTTCAGGGGATTGTTTTTGTTAAATGACTACCTGTGTGTGTTTGTGCACAATGATGTGCCAGTTATAAAAGTAGTTTACGTTTCGGTTAAAGCTTCCTTCCCTTTGTTTCATCTTGTACAGTCGAATGTTCCAAGCGTACACATTTATTAGAGTTACTTTTGTTTTATTACCCTTTTAAACTTGTTGCCCAGTAACAGAGTCGTTGCAAACTTACCTTGTTCTTATTGGCAAAAAAGGGAAATAGGTAATTATCTACAAAAAACATAATAGTTGTGAAATTTAAGTAGGACGGACAGACAAGGCAGTAGATATTTAAGTGGATGAAATATAGGAATCGATACACAAAGACACGAAGTTAAATATTATTTATTCTACTACTATTATCGGTATGGGCGAGATAAGCTTATAAGCTTATAAGCTTATACACATTTTGTGTAATAAATTATTATTTTGTTGTGTCTGCTTTATTGTTTAATTTCATTAATTATAGAAGACTCTCATTTCGTTTATAAATTAAACGAAACAAATTAACGTTTGTGGAAAAAGTAGGAGTGAATATTACACGTTCTAATTAAGTGCGTTGAACAAAATACAAACTTTGATTAGGTTTGTTGCTTAGATATTGAAACAATTGATTATATAACTTGCCGGCGAGCACTCTTCAACTGAAGTAACTCTTACAACTAACCGAAGTACGGCGGGCAGACGTACTTCCCTCAGGGTTTTCATTAACTCTACAAAATGATTTCCAGTGTACTTGTTGCAACCCTAGTTGGTGCTAATTGCGCGACAGCTAAGTATATTAATTTATAATATCTGTCTATTCATTTTAAAAAAATTGAGTGCTTCTAAAATTTTGTCACGTCTCACATGAAATCCCGATGTCCATTAACACTTTCCTTTCTTACAACTATAGTGCTCAGTGAAGGGGGCAAGGAACTAACAATCTCCGTTATATTTTGACCAATATTTATAATATTTCCCTTATAAGCATATTGATCGGGAAAGCCTCTTGATTTCACCCTACACACACGCATCACTGGTTGTACTCTTGCTATCAAGAGTTGTTCTACATAAGTGAGATCCATCAGTTCTATAGGTACATCTTTAGGGTCCATACGATTAACTGCAGTAAACTTATTTGGGTTTCGCTTACACTGAGGACACATATCAAAAAGTGTTTGCTGCATCAACACTTGAGAATAATTTACACATTCATAGAATTCTAGAGATCGTAAATTATCTTCAAATTCATTCTGAAGACTCCTATATCCTGTGTTGTTTTGTTCATATAACACATGATTCATTTTATGTTCTGCAGGGCCTTCAACAGTTGCTGCAGCAACATTTTGTCGCTCTCTTATCCGTCTTTGATTTGTAGTTAAACGACCAATATTTGGGAATTTGAATAAACAAGTATAAGAATAATTTTTCAATGAAGGGTTAGTGAGGATCGGTCAAAAATAACACAAATTTTAACTTATTTGTGTCGACATTTCGACAATGTTTCTTGTCATCATCAAGACCTGTGTATGAATTCAAAGGAAATGTCAAACACAACAGAACAATTATTTGGGTGAACGTGTTCGTCTATGTATGTGCGCACAGGCGTGTGCCTGTATATGTATGTATCATTGTATATGTGAAGGAGTTGAGAAAATTTGTTTACATCTTCAAATGTTTTCTTTAAGAAAACGAGAAAATTATAATATCACAGAACTTAATTTATACATTATTACAATTTAATATTACAGTGTACACGTGTTGGTTTCATTTCCTTCAAAAGTCAAATAATGTACAAGCGTCATCTGGTTCTGTTTTATAAATAGGGCGGTTGGTCTGGGAAAAAGTACAGTTGTGTCTGGCGTCAGCAACAATTGTAAGTGCTCACTGATCTTATTATTTAGTATCAGCTAGGTAAACATATAGCAATTTCTATAGACACATATTCTGAATAGTTTTAAACTCAGTACAGTGGTCATCTGCGTTCTGCATAATTTACACTTAGGTGACAAAAGAGAAGAGAATATAATTGTGTTATACTTAAGTATTGATGCTCGAGTGTGTGTGTGTGTGTGTGTTTGTGTGTGTTGTGTGAGCGTGTGTGTGCACGCCGGCATTTGTGATACAGCAAAATCTTATCTTATCGGGGGACAGCCAGCGATATATCTATCTCTCTTCCTCTCACACGTTTAAGCTAAGATTAAAAAAAAAATAGTAATATTTTTTCAACCAAATAATTTAGAAAAATAAAAATTACATGTGTGCACTCTACAATACAGTTTGGATATGTATGCAAAATTTTATAACATTCGGTTGAGTAGTTTCGGGGGAGTTCGCGGTCTAAGTTGTGCATCGATTCATGGATAGAGGGCTATGCCTGATTTCGCTACGCTCATCAGGCTCCTCCCAATAATTAAAATTCAATTTTTCCAAGTCACAATAACTGTCACCTTATTACAGTGCTAACTAATATCCTGTAAATGTCCTCCAAATGATCACTTCAAACCCACTTGAAGTATCGGCAGGTATATCTGAACTTGGTCGCTTCGAAATCCAGTATTTGTACTTGTGCCGCCTTGCAGTGTAGTAACATAGCTGGCCTGGATGTCGGTCAAATCGTTTGGAAGGCGGATATTGAATGATCTAGAGCGTCCCATAATTCTGCCGCACATATGCGCAGTGTATGGGTAAAGCGTCACATAATCACGCAGCAATGGGGTACCTACTTCCTATTTCCTCAATTGCAATAACATATGATAATATTCACTTTCATAAGCTTCTTTCCAACAAATGTAACAGAGAAAGCTTCACTTATATCGTACTTAAAACAATTAGAAGGGCCACTTAACAGTATATTGTTAACACATTTATAATTTGATTTGTATGCAAACACCACATTTCTGTTTCTTTTTGGGGATGGACAAGACTAACTTTGATTTAATCAAAGTCTATCAACATAGAAGTCATATATAATCGCAGTATATAACCTGGCAGTAATTTTCCGGCCACTTTAACATTAATGACGATAGTTATTGTTGATTTCAAGTTTCATTAATGCCTGGTTTATTTGTTAGATAGTTTAAATGAAATCGTTTTTGAGAACCTTGTAACTCTTTAACTTTTATTATGTTTTTTGAAAGTGTTTTTTAACGACAGACGTTGTCGAAGTAAAATATTTTCATCTGATATTTTTACAAACAATAGTTTTAACATTAAAACAGTTATTATAAACGACAGGCCTTCTGCTCTGTTTAAGTAATCTAATAAGTATTAACAAATGTACAGTTTATTTGCATGATCAAAAATGTTCTTATTTCTCAGGATTAATATTGTTAATTGTCAATTAAAAACAATGCTAACAATTTTAAAACTATTATAAGAAGATACAAAGCAAAAATAAACTAGAAACGTAATAAAACGTTATAAATAAAACGTAAATAGAATAGGTGATGTGCCTTGTTGACGCCCACTGTGCAATATTCAAGTGAGAAAATTGAGAGCCAGAAGGCACGACTGGATTACGTCGTATACACGGCAGCTTGCAGTTTCAGATTTGCAGGGATATTGCGTCAAACATACCAAGCATTATCTGCGCTGCACGAATTGTTTTCTCGCTGTTTAGCACATACTTAGAGTTTCATTTTTGCTATCAGTGTAATGCTGATGCCTACGGCTATTTTCCTGTGTGACAACCCACGCTGCAGAATTTTAGTAAGCACAGATTGTAAAGAATTGCGTGAATATTTTAAAAGTTTTGTAGGTTTTATGGTTTTGAACAGTGAATCTTACAACGTTGGTTACTTTTCAAAGGATATTATAATCAATTTGCATTTTGTTGAGGCGATAATATATTTTTACATATTTTAAACTCTGCAATAAAATGATATATTTTATATTAATTTTTAGTAATACAAATTTAAATCTATTAATATATATTTTACTATTTTAAGAGAAGTTAATGTGTTTTGTGCAATTTAAATGTAAGAAATTGGTTTTATCACATTCATTAACTATATATTTTTCGTATACCCAAGGGTTTCTTAGAATCTTGTACGTACTATGTAAAATACTGTAGCTTGACAATGGAAAGCTCGTATATAGCTTAAGTTACCACAATTCTACCAGACATTTTCTTTAATACTTTTATTTAAATCATATTTAGCACTAAAAACGAAAGGACTGCTATTAATTATAAAATGATTCTGAGTTGGAATCAATGTTCACCAATATACTACTGTACTACTTCTTTTTCGACTGATTGGTGCAACGATGACATTACTAATACCAATGCTGGTGTATCATTCTATGCAATTACTACGATTAGTCAAGGATTTAATCACCTGGAAAAATAGTACTGAAAAATGGATGTCGGCTGTCGCTTATAGTATTCCTAGTACAATTTGATGGATTGATGCAAAGATGTATACACATTCTTTAAAGAAACAGTAGAGGGCGATTGGAAAACATTGGCTTTGCAGATAATAAATTCTTACTTTTACAAAGGTCTGTGTAATATAGAGTCACTCAGATATTAACACGTTTAACACACTTTTGACATAGTATACAAATTGTGGAATTTGTCTGCGAAAAGTTGTGAAACAGTCAAAACCTAAGTACAAATAAAAGTAATTATTATTGATGGATTGCACGACAAGAAAACTAGGGTACCCAACGATGACAAGAAAGAACGGATTACAAATCCTAACGCAACCTAACTAACAAGAAAGAGGAGACGTGGATCATACTTAGTAGGTCGGTAGGAGTCATTCAACCACTGAGCACACAGAACAGGTAGTACAAAACGAAGAAAGCTACATAACGCATTAGAAGCAAATCTAAGTTAGAAATATTAGACGAAATATTATGCCTGTTATATTGTGTCGCTGTAACACCTGGACAATAACAACGATACTGACAACCTCTCTTAATTAACAACAAAAATTTTGTAATGAAGACATATGGTAGCAGATAACTTAAATATAATCGGATCTTTGATTAAACAAACCAAATATAAGTGTGGGAATCATATGTTAAGAATACGAGAGAACAATAAAAGTAAGCATGGATTATACTGTTATCCGAAGTATTCTAAGAACATAGCAAGACTAGGAAAGTCGTTAAGTTGTAGAGAAAACTATGAATTGAAAGAGATGACAGGACCTGTGAGCGGGGGAGGAAAGAATTTAATCATGGAACGGGTATACTGACTTCTTGTAAAAGCCTTATTTTCTATAGAGAATAAAATGATTTTAATAATACGTTGAAATATTAAGAAGTAAATTTTCAGCCCTTTATTTACATTGTTGCATTTCACATAAAAACACTGTATATTATCTTGTTGTAATCATCAATTAGGCCTATAGTACAGGCAACCACATGCCTATAGTATAGACTAAAGTCAAGTTAGTCAGGCCAAGGGATGTCACTTTCCCATTGGTTACTCATGATGTAAAGTAAGTAATCAACAGTTTTTTAAAAGTAAAGGCTTCCACGTTTATTTTTTGTTCAACTGTGTATTCGCACATACGAAAGACTAAATGTATACTATAGAGTACAAATAAGCAAAAAGTATAAATAAACATGAGAAATGTGTATAATTCTAAGTTTTCTGCGTAGAAAATAAACATATAAATTTATGCCGTTGTTTTTAAAATAAGTGTTATCATTGTTCATTTCTTTAAGATCATAAATTTCTATATATGTAAATACATATGCAATTAGTACATGTAAGGTAAGTAGGTAAAAGAAATACATTCAAATGTAAGACACTACATACTTTTTAGAAAGCCTGGCGCCTCAGACACTGTATATTCTAAACCAAATATTCAGATAATATTCAGACAACCAAAACTAACTATATGCTATTGATTCTCTGCATGGGGGTTCTACATAAAATAATTTCTATCTTCTGCTGCAATTCTTCTTACTTCCTCATGACTACATACAGAAGAGAGTAGTTTTATGTAATACTTATATGTAACTATTTTACTTAGAATCTATTTTAGTTTTTGAACACAATAATCAATGAGTTATTTTTAGGAATGGTACATACTTGAGGAAAGAGATCTTTAACTGAGGTTACTTGTACACTGTAGGTATACAGGTAACGCTTACGGTGTGTCTGTGTATGTAGTTTAATTAGAGTGAGACATTTTAACTTTAGTAACGTTTAGATCGTCTGTGGTTTCTATTATTATAAAGTGTGTGTCCTTAGCAGTGCAAACCACTACAATACGGCAGTCGATCCTCTAAACTCCAAACTAGGTGGGAAGACTATTTCACTGTGGCAAAGAGGTTTATGGTAAATGGTGTTGTTTAGCGTGTAGGGACAACGAGAATTACAACGGATGTTCAATGTTGCCTATGTAACACGCCTAGTGTTACGGATGTTCCACATTGCCTATGGAACATTCCTAGTGTTAAGGATGTTCAATGTTGCCTATGTAACACTCCTAGTGTTTCGGATGCTCAATGTAACACTCCAGAGACTATTTTCTAGTTAGGCAACGAAGGATTGGAAGACGTAAGAATCGTTGATGAAGAGTCGATATATTGCGTGGAACCGGAACAGGTGATTCGCCTAGTCCATGATAAAAGAAGAAGAGAAGAAGTTACCTTTTCCTCTGTTTACCAGTTCAGGACGGGCAGGCTTAAAAACGGGACAGTCATATTGAGATAAGCAAAGTAGCATTTACTTCATAGGATGTGGCAGCAAAATATACAAGGTCGTCAATCTATGTAGTATGGAATTTGTAGTGCGTTCTAGACTCCTAAGAGTGTTTCAAACATTAGTCTGCTTTCTTTTCCTATAGTTTTTTTCTGTTTTAGTAATAGAATTTTAGTGACTTCTTCCACTTCATCTATTTCACACCTGTCGCCTTTCTGCTGTCTCTCCTTCTCGCTGGCGTTTTTCGTCCTATCGTTCCTCTGTTTACAGAAATAACACTTTGAAAACTTCTAGTTACTAACTGTTATTTATTCTTCCAAATCACTTACCACACATTCTAACCTCTTGTAAACTGTTACCGTTCCCTGTTCCCTGGTACTCTTGTTAAAAGCTCGTATGTCGTAATTCTCATACCTCTGTTAGGCCGGCCGCATATATAGAATGTATAATTGAATACCCGGGAGTTGAATCCTTAAATACATCTTTAATAGGAGTTCTAATCAGCAAAACAACAATAAACACTCCTGTACAATAATTATTCAAGCTTACGATTAGCCATCGTACACTAACTTGATAAACAATAAAAATCACCTAATTAAGACTTTCTCATTGTCGCAATAAATAATGGAAGTCACTAAGTACAGACGTCCGCACACAGTAATTCACAACAACCAGTTTATACTGCACCACTGTCTGTACGCGCATTGAATCGTATTTCACAACAATACCGACTTCCGTCAGCTTTAAACAACACCTGTGTTTATATCCCTTCCTTCATACCAGAAGGCGCCTAGAAAGCACTGACAGAAACCGTAATCCGTCGATTACTGATCTTATCCACATCACTACTAGACTCTGTGACAGAGGTGCCACTTACCCACAGAGGTGCCACATAATAGTAATAGTACATAATAGTAATACATACATATAGGCATAATAGTAAGAATTTGTTTTCCTTTTTTCTCTACTAAGATGTAGAAATTTAACCCCAGGCTTATGCAACTATAAACACCCTACAATTGTATAAAGCAGATTTTTTAAGTACAGGATTTAGTTAACAAATTTATTTGTACAAAAATATATAACACTGATTAAAATATTATTTGTTAACATTTATTTATCTTTAATTAACAATTGTCCATGTCGAATACAGAGTTTTCGTGGTCAAGTGTTTTGACCGAACATTGGTAAATTTGTAGATTAAGGTTATTGTAGGAATATCTTCTACAGGCGGTCTTCTCCTACTTTAGAATGGAAAAGTAAACAAGAAGGGGTTATTTGAAATGGAAATAAGGAAGAAACAATCAGTTGACTACAACTGACGAAATTATTTACTAAGAGTGGACGAAGAAAGGTCAATTCAGTTTATAAATTTATATCCTATAGGACCAAGCGAATGTCTACAGAATACGCAATTTTCTATACTTTCGAGGCAATCCTCACAGGTTCGTTTGTAAAACATTTGTAGTAGCCTATCAATTAAATACTCTACGTTATTTGGTTAACCAAACAGTAGAATTTTTATTTCTTTGACAATAGACCGATTGTAGTTTACTTATTTGATGGAGTGTAGACAATTTACATTACAAACTTTAATGTATTTTGTAAACTGACTTATCAGAAATTAAAAGAGATGTTTTGTAGTGCTTTCATTTTACAATGAACAAACCTTATTTTTGTTTGTCGTTTGTTAGTTACGTTTTTCTGTTTTAAACCTGTTACAAACGTTTAGTTCACCTCTAAGATACGTGTATATAAAGTAGACATACTTTTTTGTTTAATTCCTTTACATTCCTTTTACATTCCTGGATTCAAATTGTAGGTTTAAATAGCAGTTCTTTCTAAATATTGTAACAAGACGCTGTTCCACGCTGTTGCAAATAATGATTTCTTCGTATTGTACAAAGAAAAAAAAAATTTTATTAAACAAAAATTTTGTTAAAAAAAAAATAATTTTATGTTTGGTGGTTTATGTGTAATAATTTGTAAATAATCCTTGTTTTGTTTGTTCGTTAAAATTATAACGAAAGGTGAGTTGATTTGGCTAATATCTGTACTTCTGGTTGACCTCAAATGAATCTGGAGTTAATCAGATTGTCTTCTTACAATAATCGATTTGCGACTTTCAGCTCTGCTCCAGTATATCACTTTCCGTTAATATTTGTCGTCTCCCAGTAAGTCCTTTAATTAACTAAAACTCTTATTGTAATATGTGAAATAATTTTTAAATACTGATAGTTGAATGAATTGAATTTATTGATAATATTTATAAAAGATCGATTTAAAATCGATGTCGAGCAAATGTTCGACTCTTTCACAGGGCTTGGTCGATATTACTATTACAGGTTATTTTTATATAAATATCAGAAAGGTTCTTATAACGATTATAATTATATAGTCAGAGAAGGGTAAGCCTAGAAAGTATAACATGTACAAAAATAAGTCTTAATAAGTAATAAATGACAATTTGTTAACAATATATAAAGTTTATAATACAAAATTTATACCCATTGGTTACTGGACGAATTCGTTGCTGGCGGATACTTTGCATCATGGGAAGTTCAAAATGGCGGCACGTCTCGTTGTAGAATATTACTGTGAACTGATGGTTGGAAATTCTGATAATAAAATTACCTTCACAACTGTTTTATTGGTCTCCGTAATAGTGTATATTGTCTATTGTGTTGTTCTGGTATCCTGGATAAGTGCTCAGTGTTCACTGGTGTTAATTGTCTTATGTTAGATGTGTTCAATGTTTTCTGGTTATGGCCAAGAATCGAGAAGTTGTTACGATGTGAATTATTAATGTTAGGTTGTTTGACTGGTTTAATTCATTTGTATTGTGTTGCGTATCGTTTGTTTTTACTGTTGTGGTACTGTATTTCACTGATTTTAAGTTAAAAATTGTCAATTTAGGTAAGTCTCGTTTTCACTGATTTTCAACTTTGTACGCCAATTCGTTATACCGTTTTTTAACGCGACCTAATATCAACCGTTCTCGTTGAATGTTAATAAAGAACTGTTTTACTTCCTTCGTCTTAGGAAATATCTTGCCAAGTTAATATTGGAAAAGTATTGTTTAAATAATTTTCACTTCCTATTCATGTAATTATAATATACATTATATATGAAATATTTTTAGTTCATTGATTGCTTTCATGAACTATTAACCACATAATTGGTTTATCTACCTCATTCTGTTTAATTTGATATGTCATAGTCCATATTTATTGAGATTTTTGTTAAAATTACCATATTTCTGTCTTTTTGGAAATCTAGGCCCAAAATCCGGTTTCCTGTTCTTGTACACAATTACTGCCATTTTAGGTGTTATTAATATAATTATAATAAATTTCAAATGGTCACAAATCTTCCTTCCCTTAATTCCATATAAATTTAACATTTGAACTGTATTTTAGTGATAATTCATTAATTTACTATTTCTACTTTAAAATATTTAGTTATTACCTTTCGAAAATTTTTAATAATTTAAGACATCTTTCTATATTACTCTTTTAAAGTATAGGATCATTTATAGTAGTTGGTTATCGATCCACCTTACATAAATCTTATTAGTTTACATGGTTCATTGGTTAATTAACTAGTTTATATTAAGTTTTGTGAATTCATTATTTGGCCTAGATGTTAGTATCTTACATATATATATTTCCAAATAAAGTTAATTCTACACCTCCTCTGACCTTTAAAAGTTAACATAACATTAAATAAAATTGCTTACATTATTATTGATATCTGTAGCATATAATTCATGCTACTAATACAAAAAATAATATTTAACATTAACTAGCAGTCTTCAAAGTTAGACATATTTGCTGGAACTATTTTTAACATACATATTAAACATTTTATAAACTGATACAGCATCCATACATAAATATTTTAATCTGTATGCATACTGTTATGTAACTAAAACATCTTACTCTAAATATTATTCTTATTCTATTAGAACTCTTTAAAAAGTGGAGTTCATAGGCTCTAAACATAATTAGCCATTTAACATTTATTAGTTTTTACTAAACTTAATTCTATAACAGTCTTTTCTGTTTATATAGTATTTTAAATTAATCCACAGTTACTGTAATTATTCCCCCACATACTTTCTTTATTGACATTACTATGAATGTTTTGAGATAAAAAAGTGACCTCTTTTATGAAACATTGGAAATATTTTTCTTTTCAATATTTCATAACTTGTTAATTATAAAATATAAAAGTTATTTAATAGCACCTTGTTTAAGTAATAGTTACACATTAACTTGAAGTTTATTATATTTAAAATCACTTCCACTGGTACACATTCACTGTTGGTTCTGACTTATATTTGAGTTTTATTATATTCTCAGACCAAACCTTTAGTCATAATGGACTGTGAAGATTTGTTTATTTTACCATACAATAACTTTAGTTGGTGCACTTCTTATCATACTACTAAATACTTTTGTCTATAATTAAGTTACAATTTTATGAGGTTTTGGGGTGTTATACTTTCTTTTGGTGGTATTAACATTTGGTTTGGGGTTCACGGTCGTTAATAATAGGTTTATTACTAGGTATTTATTGTGGTTCTTCCATCCTATATTTTCTTTTCTTCTCTTCTTCCTTCTTGGGTAAACCAAGGTACTTAGTTTTATTTTGTCCGTTGGTTGGTTCGGGGTATCTCCTTTATCACCTGCTCCTAAACTTACTCTTCCTTCTTGGGTTCGGGGTATCTTCTTTGTCACCTGCTCCTAATCTTCCTCTTTTTCTTGATTTCGGGGTATCTTCTTTATTACATGCTCCTAATCTCCCTCCATGCTCCTAATCTCCTGGGGAAATCTCCTGATTTTTTATATGAGTTTCTTTTAATTTATTTTCTTGAGTTGTAATGTTGCATTTTTATTATGTAGTTACTTTTTTCCTTTTATAGTGGTGTTTTTCATTTGAAGTTTAATTCATTTTCATTTGAAGTTCTTTGAGTTATATGTAATTTAATTATTTTTATGATCGTAATGGAATTAATTTTTAGTGGATTATCAGTCATGCTACAGATTGCCCTCCTCCACAAGTGATTTTTTCAGACTATACTTGGTTTGTCTAAAATAATTGCTTATGATAATTATTATATTTTTATAATATTCTTGACTTCCTTCCATTTCTAAATTTTTCTTATATATATTTGAGCTTACATCTTTCTCATTCTTTCTTGATCTTTCTTGATAGTAATAGTCATCTGAGTTTCATATTTATTATTTTATTTTCATTTTTCTTCTTAGTAGTTTATCCTTGGGATATTTATTTCCTATCATTCCCTAACATGTGAGCTTTTGCAGTTCAGAGAGGCACTGTACGCTACTTCCTCTGCTGTCCAATACTTCACTTCTATTTGAGTACAGAGGCAAATCATCTCTGCTCAAAAAACATATTAATACTGCTGGACTTATCTACAGACAGACGTTTAATGAAGAAATTTGTGTTAGTGGTTGAAATCACAATCAGAATGATCAATATTGCACACCACTATATAAAAATTATATAATTTTTATATAGTGGTGTGCAATATTGATCATTCTGATTATCTACAGACAGTTATTAAAAAAATTATTTCAGAATAGTACACTTTTGTTACTATTTAAAAAATATCTTTGGATACTTCACTTCGTATATTGCTCAGAGATTTTAATATTCCTATCTCAGTTGTTCTTCTGACTTGTTAACATGATGGTTATTTCAATTGATATTATGGTGGGAAGCTCTTTTATTAATATAATTATCAATGTTTATTATCATATAAAGTTTTTGTTAATAGTTCTTTATTCTTCTCTGGTTTTTATTACAATTTGCTTTTGTTTATAGTAGCATATATTTCTGATATATTTGTTGGTTTCTCAGTTTTTATTTGTTCCACTTGTTCCATGTTCTAGAACTTTCTTATAATTGTCTTTATCACACTTGACACTTATTTCATGATCATTTCATTATTGATTTATTTTATTACATTTATTACTTTGATTCTTTTCTCAAATTACTTCTCTCTGGTTTTTTATTCAAATGAATGTCTTTGATTAATTTTTTGAATGAGGTCATTGTTTCTCTTTATACCACTTCAAAGTGTTATTATTTTTATTTCCACACAAGTTTATTCAGTTAATCGTATCACTGGTTTTTATTTCTTTTTATATAATTTCATAGAAGGTTTTTACAATTTATTGGTTGTAATTTGACATTCCTATATCTTTTAGAATTGATTTGTTTTACATCTCTAAATTCTTTTCCTTTTATTCTATAAAGTTTTTGTCAGTACGTTGATATTATTTTATTTTTGGAATTCGGGTGGTTCGTTATTCACAATTCTTTCTTTTTATTTCATAAGATTTTTATTCACAAATTATTTCTGTAAGGTGATCTTACAATTCTTTTGAATTTAGGGGGTTCTATTCTAAAGTCATTTTTTTTTCTCGAGGTTTTTCTTAAAATAATTGTAGTAAGTTGTTCTTTCTTATATTTTTGAATTTCGTGGTTTATTCAAAATTCTTTCTTTTTATTATTTCCAAACTGTTTTTTTCCCAAAATTGTTGTAGTAAGTTGTTCTTACTTATATTTTTGAATTTTTTATTGTTATTTCAATTTGTATCATGGTGGGAATTCATTTTCTTTTTTTGTATTTCCAAAATGTTTCTTCATAATAATTGTAGTAAGGTGATCTTACAATTTTTTGGAATTTTTATGTTTTAATTCAAAATTAATTTTATATTATATTTCCTAAATGTTTCTTTCAAGATAGTTGTAGTAAGTTGTTCTTACTTTGCTTTTGAATTTTTATGTTTTTTAACAAAATTCTTTTCTTTTTATTATTTCCAAAATGTTTCTTTCAAGATAGTTGTAGTAAGTTGTTCTTACTTATATTTTTGGAATTTTTATGGTTTTTAATTCAAAATTCTTTTATATTATATTCCCAAATGGTTTTTTCATAATAATCTTGTAGTAAGATGTACTTACTATGTTTTGGAATTTTTATGTTTAAATTCAAAATTCATTTTATATTATATTTCCAAAATGTTTTTTTTTTATAAATAATCTTGTAGCAATTCCTCTTAATAATAGTTTTCATAATAATGGTTAGTAAGGTGTTCTTACTATATTTTTGGAATTTTTTATAATATTTAATTCAAAATTCTTTTTATATCACTCTTCATGATACTTCTTCATGGATGCCTGGTTATATACACCCTTGATTTTTCCAGAACCCATCTCCTTTATCTCATACGTGTTATTTTTGTTGTCTTTGGAGACTATATAGGGTCCAGTGTATAAGAGTAATAATTTCTTAGTTATCCCTTCCAGTGAACTTGGTAATTCTCTATTTTTTAATAAAACTTTTTCACCCCTGGTAAGGTAATTATTTTACCCATACCTTTTTGATATTTATTACGCCGTTTCTCCTGGTCTTCGGCCACCTTGTCATAAAACTTAATTCGGTCAAAAGTATAGTTATTTTCCCTTGGGAACTCCAATATTTCTTCGATCTCCCTTGGGGGTTGCTTTTCGTACATGGCGGAGTATGGGGTAATTCCTATGGCTGGGTGGTATGCCAGGTTGAGGAATTCTTCTGTGGCCTCTAGATAGTCTTGCCACCTCCTCTGTTGATTGTGGCAATAAGTTCGTAATATTCGCCCCACCTCTCGTAATACCCTCTCCGCCGGGTTACTGCTCGGGTGGTATACCGAGGTTTTATAAGTATGAACACCCATAGACAGTATAGTATCCCGCCATTTTTTCCCCTTGAATTGGGTTCTGTGGTCGGTAATGATCGAAACTGGTTTTCCGACGTTTGGGAAGTACTGGTTGGTTAATATGTCGATAATTTTATTTGTAGTCGCCCGATTTGTTGGGTATAGCTTGATGAACTTCGTGAAATGGTCCATCACGATGACTATATACTTGTATCTGTGACGACCTCCACTGCGGGGAAATGGCCCGCAGATGTCCAAAAATACTTTTTCCAACTTGGCCTGAGATGTTATTGGAATCATTTGCCCTTCCTTTTTCTCGTTATTCGATTTAACGAGTTGGCAAATGCGGCAACTCTTTATATATTTCCGTACCTTCCGGTTAATATCTTTAAGGTGGCAGCTCTCTTCCAGGGCCTTTATCACCTTTAAGGCGCCCATATGCCCATATCGAACATGATAGTTATTTACTATCTCCTTTTCGATATGGGTTGGAATGATCACCTTTCATTTCTCCTTCCTCAAAGATGGTTGTATGAACAGTACATTGTTATGAATTTTATAATATCGGGCGATAGTCTCGTCCCCTGTTTCCAATCTTGTCTTAATGGATTGTAATTTTGAGTCTGCTTGTTTGTGGGTGCTCAGGTTTTCCAATAATGATTGTAGATCGGCTCTGTTACTAAGAATGTGGTATATTTTAAGTACACTTTCTTTCTCCCCCTCGAATGTTTGCTTATCAATGTCGATTCGTGACAACACGTCCGCAACGACATTCTTCTTTCCTGGAATGTACTCCCACTTAAGATCATACTCTCGTAGTAACAGTATCCACCGGATCAACCTTCCGTGACTGAGTTTGCATCTCCTTAAGAACGATATGGACTTATGGTCTGTCCGGACGGTAACAGGGTAACCAAGGATGTAGGTGCGGAATTTGCCACACGCGAACACTACACTTAACAACTCTTTTTCAGTGACGTGGTAATTCTTTTCGCACTGGTTTAACGCTCTACTTGCGAAGCAAATCACGAGATGTTCGCCCTCCTCATCTTCTTGATACAATGTTGTGCCGAGGCTAATGTCGCTGGCATCGCAATTCAGGAAGAACGGTTTACTGAAATCCGGATGGCGAAGTATTCTTGGTTCAAGGAATTTTTGTTTAATCAGCGTTAAGGTCTCATTCTGCTCTATACCCCATATCCATTTATTCTTGGATGACAGTTGCGGCTGAAATCGGGCGGTCAATTCAGAATACTTTTCCTGGAACTTGCGATAATAATTACAGAGTCCCAGGAATGACTGTAATTGCCTTCGATTCTTTGGTGTTGGAAATTTCTGAATCGCTTCTACTTTTTCAGCCGACGGTGAGATTCCCTGGTCGTTCAATATAAAGCCCAAGAATTGAATTTCCTTGGCTATGAAATGAGATTTTTCTAGCTTTAGCGTGATGTTATTCGCAGCTAATTTCCTTAACACATGTTCCACACGGTAGCAGTGTTCCTCCCAAGTTTCTGAGGACACTAGTAAATCATCTACGTACACGGTGGTGAATTGTAGTGCTTCCTGGCAGAGTATCTGGTGCATGCAGTGTACAAAAACTGCGACCGAATTCACTAGTCCGAAGGGCAATCTCTTAAACTGGTAGTTCCGCCCTTCGAATATGAAGGCCAGATACTGGCGACTCTGTTGATGCAATTCCACTTGCCAGTAGCCGCACACCGTGTCCCAGGTACTAAAGTACTTGGTACCGTGGAACCGTTTTAAAATCTCTTCAGTCTCACCGGGCGAAGTACTGTCATTAATAATCATTTTATTAATTTCCCGCGCATCTGGCATAAACGGACTTGTCCGTTTTTCTTAGGAATAGCCACAATAGGACTGGTGTATGGGGATTGGCTACTCTCTATAATGTCACGGTTAATCATCTTAGTTATTTCAGCTCTTACTGCTTCCTTTCGTGATTGCGCGATGGAGTATGACTTCCGGTTAAAGTCCACTGTGTCTCGGAACTGTAGAGTACACTGGAAGTTTTTTACTTTACCGGGCTTGTCAGAAAATACTGATTTATACTGTTCGTAAATATTAATTAATTTGTGTGCTTGTGTTGTTGCAACCTTTCTCCTGTTATACCCGTCCGGAAATCCCTGTATTCCTGGATGTTTTGGGACCATAAGTCCTCATTAGCGTTATCGTCCATCATTTGTTCAATCATAGGAGTTTGATTAATATAATTGATTTTACTAATCTGTTGGTGGATACTTTTGGGAATTACTTGGTCGTTACCAACCAAGTCAGCCGTCCAAGTTCGTCCGTTCGTGAACAGTGACAATTTTTCCGTTCGTAAATCAATTATGGCGGAGTTCCGCCTGAGCACATCGCACCCTATCAATATGTTAAATGGCAGCCCGCTCGCCACTAAGAATTCCATTTCGATAGCTATACCGCAGCTCATCACATTGGCGGATACTTGCCTTCTGATTGTCTTATTTTGGAGGCCGGTTGCACCTAACAAAATAATATTATTTAATGGCAATGTCGGTAATGTTCGTCCGCATTCTCTTTGTATTCTCTCCAACTCAGTAGTACTAATTATGGATACGTTGGAACCAGTATCGATCATTAAATTGGCGGGGATTCCTTCTACCTCCGCATTTATATGTATTAATTCGTGATTTATGTTATTGGTGGGACTAGTATCGTCCTCCTCCAAAAATTCTTGTCGGAGGTTCTTTAGGTAATTACAACCAATTATAGGGATACGATTATTTTCAGTTGCATTTGTGAACTCATTTAAATACCCAGGATTTAGGAGCAGCAACGGGTTTCGGTGATTTATTACCGCCTCCTCCCGTTTAAATGCTCGACATCATTGTTATGGTGTGTTGGTGTGTTGCACTGGTTGATGCATCATTTGGGAGACATAGAGTGGGTCCCTGCCGCTCTGTTCGATGATCTAACGGTTTTTCGCTGTTGGTCAGCCGTTCGGTGTTATCTAGACTGGTACTCCGTCTAGCAGGATTGTACCTTGGTTGGTCACGTTCTCGGCTCCTCCGCCTATTTTCATATTCGTGATAGCTGTTGCGTCTCTGGTGGTAATACCTACGTTGGCGACCGTCTTCCGCTCGTATAAAATTCACTCTCGGTCGAGAAAACCTATTATTATTAGTGTTACTATTTTGTGGAGTACCACGATTATTATTATAATAACGTTCGTTATTATAATTGGGGCTTCTCTGACTATTAGGGTTTGGGTAGTATGGGTTTCGGTTACCCTGATAACCATTATTTGGTCGATTATTATTATTCGTATTATTTTGAACCTGGTTATCATTATTATTATTATTATTGTTGTTGTTGTTGTTGTTGTTGGTTTGTGGATAGGCTCGGTTTCCTTGGTATCCAGTGTTGTTGTTGTTTGTACCGTTGTTGGTATTTGGATAAGTTCTAGGTTCCGGCCGATCATTCCTTCTCCGGATTTGTCGGTAGTACTCCTCATTTTCATAGTTCTCGAGGAGTTCTGTCATGGCCTGTATGGTCTTAATTTGGCTGCCTCTCCTCGTTTGAATCACCTCCTCATCATAATGATACGACAGCTTGTTGATGAGGCATTCTTCAGGTATGGCTGGTTCCAAATGTTTGGCCATACATACTTTGCCGAGGAAGTAAGCCGTCATTGAGCTACCCACTTGTGGTTTATAATGGCCGTGGCAAATGTTGTCACGGATTAAATTTTGGGTAGTCTCGGACCAATATTTCGCCTTGAAGAGGCTTTTAAACTGCTGGTAATTCTCTATGTCACTGCGTTTAGCCATCCACCAATGGTCGTTCATTTCCCGAAAGGACTCGTCTAATAATTCTCGGTTATTGACCCATCGGTTGCCCCTGTGTTTCTCCATGTATTCCTCGATTCGGGCCAAGAACTCCATGGGCTTACGTTTATATTGGCGGAAGTTCAACCATTCTCTATGCTCGTTTATTGGGAAATTAGTGAAGCTAGTCGGCCGGTTTCGGATTACCTCCATCTCCTCCTGGCTCTGCCGCACTTGACCTGTGATATTTGTCATCGCCGCTTCCATCCCGTCGCACCTTTCTGTGACTTGGGTTGGCACCTTATTTATTTCCTCCTGTGTTTCTTTTCGGTTTTCTTCCTATTTAGTTTTCTGGTGTTCTTTGACCTGGGTATTTTCCGTATTTATTACCTCTCTGACTTCCTGTAATTCACACTCAGTTTTACGACATCTTTCGTCCACTTCCCTGATCTGTTCGTTTACTATTAGTACCTCTTGTTCCAATTTCTTAATTATGGATCTTTTATTGTCGTTTATTTTCCTGTTCAACTCTTCCTTCGCTAACTCGATTCTCTCGTCTACCTTGTTCAGGTTTTCCTGGTTGACTTCCCTTAGTTCTTCTCTTAACCGTTGGTTATTCTCATCCAGTTTCTTCTCCATCTTTTGATTATTTTCCTCCAACTTTTCCTTCAGTTGTTGATTGTCGTTTTCCATCTTCCTACTGGTTTCCTCCATTTTCTCTTCCATCTTCTTACTCAAGAATTGGTTGTCCTACTTCAGATCTTCCATCTTCTTATTCAAGGATTGGTTGTCCTTTTTCCTTTCCTTGTTGTTTTCCTCCATCTTCTCTTCCAAATTCTTACTGGTTTCCTCAATCCTCTTATTAGTATTTTCAATTTTATTACCTAAGTTCTTGGTTATTTCACTCAAATCTTCCTTCAAGGACTGTTTGTCTTCCTTCATTTCCTTACTCGATTCTTCTTTCATGGATTTGAATTCTCTGAGGAACATTTCCATCATTTGGTCCAACTTGGTACCTTCTGTTGTTTTGGATTTTTCTGTTTCCTTGTCTGGGACATTTATGTCCCCGGTTTGCGTTGGTACTTCAGGTTGTTCCTCAGGTTGTTCTTTATTATTGGCATTACTATGAATGTTTTGAGATAAAAAAAGTGACCTCTTTTATGAAACACTGGAAATATTTTTCTTTTCAATATTTCATCACTTGTTAATTATAAAATATAAAAGTTATTTAATAGCACCTTGTTTAAGTAATAGTTACGCATTAACTTGAAGTTTATTATATTTAAAATCACTTCCACTGGTACACATTCACTGTTGGTTCTGACTTATATTTGAGTTTTATTATATTCTCAGACCAAACCTTTAGTCATAATGGACTGTGAAGATTTGTTTATTTTACCATACAATAACTTTAGTTGGTGCACTTCTTATCATACTACTAAATACTTTTGTCTATAATTAAGTTACAATTTTATGAGGTTTTGGGGTGTTATACTTTCTTTTGGTGGTATTAATATTTGGTTTGGGGTTCATGGTCGTTAATAATAGGTTTATTAATAGGTATTTATTGTGGTTCTTCCATCCTATATTTTCTTTTCTTCTCTTCTTCCTTCTTGGGTAAACCAAGGTACTTAGTTTTATTTTGCCCGTTGGTTGGTTCGGGGTATCTTCTTTATCACCTGCTCCTAAACTTACTCTTCCTTCTTGGGTTCGGGGTATCTTCTTTGTCACCTGCTCCTAATCTTCCTCTTCTTTCTTGATTTCGGGGTATCTTCTTTATTACATGCTCCTAATCTCCCTCTTCCTTCTTGGGTTCGGGGTATCTTCTTTATTACATGCTCCTAATCTCCTGGGTAATCTCCTGGTTTTTTATATGACTTTCTTTTAATTTATTTTCTTGAGTTTTAATGTTGCATTTTTATTATGTAATTACTTTTTTCCTTTTATAGTGGTGTTTTTCTTTGAAGTTTAATTCATTTTCATTTGAAGTTCTTTGAGTTATATGTAATTTAATTATTTTTATGATCGTAATGGAATTAATTTTTAGTGGATTATCAGTCATGCTACAATATTAAATTTCAGACTTAAAACCAATTGGAAGAAATGCTTTTTAATACATATGTTCTCATGACTACACTAGATATTTTGAACTTTCAACGCGTAATGCCGAATGGCGTGACATAAAATTCAAATTCAAATGAATTACTTTTTTAAACATTTTACTTGCCTCCAGAAACGGTTAAGACTATAAAATAGTCTTGTTTTTTAATTTTTAATAGCCTATTTGACGAGATGAATATACATCGATTAATGTTTTAACCTTAATCATATTGGATCTGATGATGACACCATTGGTGTCGAAATTTGAGTAATCCCTATAGGATTCTGAGAAACGTTGACAGAAGGTAATTAACCTATTTTATAGAATTACTTTTATAAATTTTAGAGCTGACTTTCGCAACCACTTTTCAACATCAATTTCGTAGGCTTTTTCTCAAGTACACTTTTAAATTTTGTTTCTAAAAAGCAGACGTGAAAACTATAAGGAAAAGTTTCTATAAGCTGAAAATTATATTTATCTTATGTCACACAAACGACATCACAACTCTGCACTCTTTTGGAAACTACAGCGATATACATGGTATTTAAAATATTACCATCTGAAGGATACGTTAACATCTTTTAAAGTGAATATTAACAATTTTGTTACTTTTCACTACAGAATTATTCTCAGCATGTCTCGTATTATAATAACGAATAGCGGACGCTTGGCTTAAGATACATTGCATTATTCCCACAGTAAGCTCCTCTATAGTCTTGATACATTCCATACAGTAAAACATAGTTTCCATCATCAGTTTACAAGTTCTCAAGTCTATCGGGACACCAACTTTCATTAATGTGTATTACAACATCACAACGATTTTAATGTGTTTATTTATTGAGGTGTGTTAAATCTTTATGTACATTACATCATATTAAATTCATGTGTGTGCAAGAATGAAGGTTGTAATCATAATAATAATAATTCTATTTGATTGGTTTATAAATCATTTCAATTTTTATTAACACTTTTTTTTTGCGGTTTAGAAACTCATTATTATTTTGACATACTTATTACGGGTAATTTGCAATCTCAGATTATACGATAATTTCTTATTTATTTTAAGATTCCAAATGATTCGTATTTTTACGCACCTACTACGTGTAATTCGTAGTCTTATTTGACACAAAAACATACTATAAAATCTTATTGCTAATACATTGTTATAAATTTTCTATACTGTTCTCAGCTAGCTCAATTCTCTTACTGATTATTTACTCTTTTAATTATCTAACTCTTTTTTTTTATATTACTAATTTCTTTTTTGTTACTGCATATGCATTACTTTCTATTAATTTCTCTGACGAGGTCGTCATTTACTACTAATAATTACAGTGTTTAAATTACAGTTACTGCTAACTCTTATCGTTACACAGTCTTTTATATTACTGTACTTAATGTACAAACAAAAACATATCTACAACTATACAGTTACTTGACTCATCTTAGAATCGAATTGTTTATTCTTTTTCTCTTTAATATTTAAAGTTTTGATTCGGTCTCGGTTTCTGATAAATGCATGGTTATTTGTCACCTTGTTATTTGTGTGGTACATCTGAAGCGTGTCCTTTTCGGTCCTGGAAGTCCTGGAGTCGGATATGCTGGGAGTCTTGTAGTCTCTCGTACTCTGGTTCACTGGATTCTCTCGTTCCTGGTCATGGCCTCTGGTTCCAACTGCTTGTGGTTGATCTACGGTAGTTGTTGTTTCTACGTAGATACTTTGGCTGCCTTGTTTTTCAATCAATTCTAGAAGTTCTAGTTGTTGGACATAGCCTCCAGCTGTTCTGATGATTGAACGAGAATCGAGTTGTAGTTCTTGGACATAGCCTCCGGCCGCTATGATGGTCTGACGAGAAAGAGAAAGATGTTTGCGCGTTCCCGTATTTATACCCAAGGCGCCAGAATCATGTCTCGACAATATTCTGCATGTTTGAAAGTGTCGAGAGCGTCACTCTTAACCCAAGATTTATTGTTACATTTAATTTGCTCGTTTTTGCGAATTGCGAAGTCTTTGGCACATTATCCGATATTCATTCAATCGGTAATTTCTAGATGTTCATCATGCACAAACCGTTTTTCCTTATCTTACTTACTCTAATTACTATTGATTTTTAACTTCCTATCATCACACTTTTCATTCGTTTTTCACAATTTTTTATACAATTGTTCGTTATTTTTAACCACACATTTTGGTGTCTTTAGTCTTTCGCTAAGATGCACACAAGCATTATAAATTAATTTAAATACAATTAATTTATATCGTTACTGAAAAGGGTGGCGCTTTTCAGGAATGAACAAGTCGCACACACACACACACACACACACACCCTTTACGTGTGTACACACATACAGAGAGCAGCTGGCGTCAATCACCTGCCCCAACCTGCAAGTCAGGCGTCTCTTTTACAATTTATATTGCAGGCTGAATTCTTATTATATCAAAATGGATTATTTATTTCTTCTAATCACTTATTTAAATTACTTGGTGCAATGCACAGTACTCAACCTATTTGTACTGTTGCAGTATTGTGCCGCCCCTTGGCAAGACAACACAAAAATCGGGAACTAGTTTAATTCTTTACCAGTAAACTAAACCAGCTGCCGTTGTTAGTAAAACGCTTACTAACAAATTACAAAACAAGTATGATATAGGAAACTGACAAGGTATGCATAAACTTATTCACTCACTAGGTATTAGCTAAAACATCTCTTTATTGCTATTGAAGTATTAATCAAACATTATTACTGATTTTAAAGAAGGTTATTTTTGTAAATAGTGCTTTTACTGCGTCAAAGATCTTAATTATATTATTCTTGTTATATCAAAAATTTATTCATATAACTGTTAGTTTTAATACCACGGATCCGGGTCTCAATTTTCTCAAAATTATTAATTTATCAATATATACATTACGGTTACTATTACTTCTTACAAAATTACAAAATATACAAATCTGATAATTTGTTCATTACATTGCGAAAGTTCTTTAAAGTTCTTTGTTACTTCTTATTAAGGGGAAATTTACAAAAGTTGTGGTTTGATATCACCTGAGGTTGTTGTTGTATTCTTGGGACATCTCCAGTTGTCTTCTACGGGTTGAGTACGTTGTTCTTGGTGCATCTACATCGGGTTGATTTTTAGTTTACTTGAAGCTCTCGAAGATAGGTTGTTTACTTGAAGTTCCACATGTTGTAATTTCACTTTTCTTAGTGCAGATTCTTGTAGTTCACATTTTCTTTATTTTAATTACAGTTATAGTTCTCACTTTGCAGTACTACAGTCTAGTAGTTAACTATGTTACACTTACATTTGATTTTGTTTTTAAGAGATGTGTTGGCTACCTTTTTCTATTTTATTTATATATTTTCTCACAAACTCTAGACACTACATTATTCACAATAACAAGATTTCACGCTGGATATGCTTCTAGAGAACATACACATACGTATATGTGTACAACACCAAAACTCACGTCTACTGATTGCGACGTTCTACGGCCGAATGCGCGTACGGTTTAGGGGAGAAGGCTCAGTAAGCTAGGGCGTATTTACGCGCTAAGAAAATAGTTCGTACTTTTCCTATTATTATTTATTCATTAATTAGAAGATAAATACTTTATGTTTATTTTATTATGACTTAGGGATTTCTTTATTTCTCTAGTCGCATTTCTTAATTATTTAAGTAATTATTATTATTATTTACTACTTAATACTTTTCTTGGCGTGTTGGTACTGGAAGGTTTCAAGTTAATTCAGGAATCTGGGTATAGGTAAGGGTGTATGATACTCTTACTTATTAAAATTAAAAAATTTTAATCTGTGCGATTTTTGATACATTTAAAATCGTCACATCCTCCTGCACTTAACTATGAAAAACGGGGGGGTGTAATAATATAATTCTAATAAACAATTATATTTCATACTGAAATTTCTCTCTCTCAGCTTATTTCTATTCATCAATCGATTATCTTATACTTATGTCACATCTAAATTCTACTACATCTACTATACAAAATACACAAAACGTAAATCTACCTTATTTTAATTCTTATATCTACTACCGGTTTTTTTTTAATTGCTCACTCGTTTTACGGAGTTATACTCATGAATATTTTACTAATAATAATAATACCGTATTGTAAGAACAATAGAATTACTTTTAGTTTACAGCGCTAAAGATTATTTTTCTTTCTTTCTTTCTCTTCATCTTCATTATACTTGTCATCAGATTTCTCATGTATAATACCATTCTCGCAGGACATTAGTTAAGGTTGATCAGGCCTCGCTTGTATTCGTACGAGGGGGTTTTGAGTTTATAGTTACCTATAGTATAGGATGTTACACAATCTTATCCTATTTCGGTATAAGTCTATATAACATATTTTATTCTTAATACTTAGATAGTGTTCTAGGTTTTCTATCTTTCTCGTAGTCTTCCTTGTGTATCTTGACACGAAAAACATTTTTTTATTTGAGACAAATGGCTTCTGCGAACGTAATTTTCTGTATTGGGTTCATACAGAGCTACAGTAACGGGGGTGATGAACTTACGAATTTGGTAGGGGCCACACCATCGATAAGATAGTTTCGAAGTGATCCTATCAACTGCTTTACTCATAGGATGAGCTTTATACATGACTAAATCACCTATTTTATACTTTATTAGCTTATTATTATTCTCATGATACTTCCTTGATTTCTGTAAATTAGCTCTCAGATTTGCACGAGCTTCGTTCCATATTTTTCGTATGTTATTCCCATTCACGTCGCGGGGTAATAGCTCATTGATTTTCCACTTTGTGGTTAAAGGATGGTTGGGTTTGTACTTGTACAGTAAATCAAATGGTGTTGATTTATGACCTTCGTGATACGCTGAATTGAATGCAAATTGTATCCACGAAATATTTTGATCCCAGGTTGTCTGGTCTTTAGCATGATAAGATATTAATGCTGATTTTAAGTTACGCAAGTATCTTTCTGCTATATTTCCTTGCGGTCTGTACTCGGTAACGGTAATATGATTTATACCTAATTTAAAACACATGTCATTAAATTCTTTCGATTTAAACTGGGGTCCATTGTCAGATATTAAGCTTAAAGGTGTGCCATATTCTTTAAATAGTTGTTCTTGTAGAATTTTAATTGTCGTAGAGGCTAATGCACGACGCATAGGACACATCCACACGAATTTAGTGAATGAGGCTACACAAATTAACAGCATAGTATTTCCGGATTTAGAGCGGGGATAAGGTCCAGAATAGTCGATGTATATTTTCGAGAAGGGAGTGGTAGGTATTTCGGAGATTAGTTTTCCGACTTGACTGGTTCTTGCTGGTTTGCTCAGCGCACAAATTTCGCATTCTTTCACGAACTTTTTTATTTCACTATTCATGTTTTCCCAGTGGTATTCCTTGCGAATACGATGTATCGTTTTCCTAATTCCCATATGAGCTCCAATTGTAGATGAATGGTAGTACTCCATTAACATGGGTTTGATTATTTCCGGGGCGATTATTCTTAGTAATTTTCCGTTTGCCTTCTTAAAACAAAGTACTCTTTTACTCAAGATATATTTGTCAGATTTATTTCCTTTTTCTATTTGTTCGATATTTTACACAATTTCGGATCTTGTTGTTGGTGATATGCTATAACCTTAAATGCAAGGGGAAAATTAGTAATTAGTGTATTAACGATAGTGGTTTCAATCTTGTCTTCTCCAGATCTTGTATTGGGTAGTTGGAACATGCGGGATAGAGTATCGGCCACTACATTTTGAGTTCCACGAATATGTTGCACTTTGAACTTGTAGCAATTTAATCTTAACACCCATCGTCCGATACGACCTAATTGGTTTGGGTGATTTAATAACCATGATAAAGCTTGATTATCGGTTTCTAGTAGAAATTCTTTGTGTTCCAAAAATGGTTTGAATTTATCAAAAGCAAATACTACGGCTAAACATTCCAGTTCATAGGCTGAGAACTTCCTTTCTTGCTCGGTTAGTGTCCGGGATGCATAACTGATCGGGAGTCTAGTATTATTTATTTCCTGGTATATTACGGCTCCTAATGCTACACTTGAACTATCGGTCTGTACGATAAATGGTTTACTGAAATCCGCTAACTGCAATACAGGTGGGGATATAATACTTTCTTTAAGTGTTTCAAACGCTTCTTGATGTTGAGTAGTCCACTCGAATTTCGTTCCTTTCTTTCTTAAGGCATTCAACGGGGCTGCTATATCTGCTAAGTGGGGTATGTACTTATGAAAATAATTAATCATACCTAAAAATCTAGCTATACCTTTGACTTCTCTGGGAGGTAAAAATTCTCGGATTGCGCGTGTACGTTCGGGATCGATGGTAACCTTACCTTCGGCTGATACTATATGACCTAAAAATGAGAATTGTTTCACTGCGAAATTAACTTTACTAGGGTTTACGGTCAGTCCGGCTTTCTTTAACCGGGATAATACTTCACGCAAGTGATCAATATGTTGATCCATTGACTCACTATATATTACTATATCGTCGAGATAATGATATACAAATTTAAATTTAACATCATGGAAAATTTTTTCTAACAGTCGACTGCATACTGAACTTCCTTGTGATATACCGAATGGTACTCTCGTAAATTGATATAGATTAAATGGAACAGCAAAAGCAGTTAAATGTTTTGATTCCTCAGCTAGTGGAATTTGATGGAATGCTTGGTTAAGATCCATTATGGTGAAGATTTTCGCTTTTGTAAAATAGTGAAACGCACTGTGTATGTCTGGTAGTGGCATCGATTCAAATTCTATACTCTTATTTAGTTGTCTATAATCCACGACTAGTCTATGTTTGTCAGTTCCTTTTGGTACTAGGAATGCAGGCGATGAATATGGAGACGTTGATGGTTCAATGACGTGCTGATCAAGGAGTTTGTTAATGTGGTTTCTCATGATTTCCATCTTGGGCGGAGATAGTTTGTATGGGTGGAGTCGTATTACTTTGTTGTCACTAAGATTTATTTTATATTCAATTAAATGAGTTAATCCTAACTTGGGGGTGAGTACAGCAGAAAAATCTTTTATTAACTTTTGGATTCTTAGTCTCTCATTTCCTTTTAAATGACTTAGACTCGATTCATTAGGCTCTGAATGAATATTTGCGGTTTCACTAACAGTGTCGTTACTTAATTCGGAGTCGAACTGATATTTTTGAGTACGATCAAATCTGAAAAAATATTGTTTTGCATATATATCAAGGATTAAAGCAGTTTTTCTTATAAAATCCGCACCTAATATTAAGTTCTGTCCTAACTCTTCAGCTACTAGTAGGGGAATGTACCAAGTAAAATTCTGAATTTTTAATTTCACCGTAATACTGTGAGATATTTTTAGGTTTTGTTTATTTGCGGTGGTACACTTTATGTTCACCATTTAGCTACGTCTAATCAGTTTATGATTAGCTAATAAGGTTGCTAACTGTTTACTAATTATACTACAGGTAGATCCTGAATCAATTAAACCAAGGGTTTTCGTTGCTCCAAGGTCTATCTGTACATAGGGTAGTTGGCATATACTTGTTTTACATGCACCAATAGAGTTGCACTTCTCGATAAATTTTGTTAAATAAGGGTCTCTGCGTTTATTTTTTCTCATCTTTATTTGACGCTTAGTATTGTTGTTACCTTTCCTTCTGGTGCTTCGGAAGACGTAGGATTTTCGTTCTTCCAGCTTCACATGTTTTTTGATTGGTCGGTTTTCTGTTTATTGCGCTTTTTTTACATAACTTGCTAATATGTCCGGCCTTTCCACAGTTATAACATCTTCTTTCCTCACTTACTTCGCTCGTAGGTTGTCGGGATTTTGGTTTAGAGTATGAAACATGGGGATAGTTTTGGGTTTTATGTGTACTTACGAATCGCTTATCGCGGTAGTTTCGGGTATCATTTCCAATAGGTCTAGTTTGGAATGAATTTCTTTGTTTACTCTGGGACATAGAAACACTTCTATTCTGGTCAGAATACCAGACGTCGGACGAATGTATACAACATAGTTCTAGTTCCGTAAAAGTTGTAGGTGGCTTCACGAGTGCTAGTCGAGATCGCTCCTCGGGGGATAGTCTTACTATGATAGTGTCTACTAACTGTTGTTCGCTCCATTTAACTTGTAACAATAAAGCAGATTCTATTACTTCAGAAATATAATGAGCTAGTCTCTCGTATGTACCTTGTGCACGAAGTACTAAGTTTCGCTTCAAGTCTTCGTAGATACCGGTGGGAATGAAATGTCTTATTAGTGTGGTATGAAGTTCTTCTACCGATTGATTATACCTTAGGGATTCTAACACTCTATCTTTTAATGGAGATTTACACTTAGGCAAAATAACTTGCAAAATCTGGTTATCTCTTAGTTGTTGCAGTTCCTTTAATTCTAAGATATGTTTGATAAAATTAAGGAGCTTTGTAATATTCAGCCCATCAGTGATTTGGATATTGGACAAAATACTTTCTACAGGGTGGGTTATTTTTCCATAGAGCTCGGGAGTTAAATTTATTTGGCTCATCATTCTAGGATTTTCCGCAGGTTGATTAGTCCGCGAATGAGAAGGTAATTCGTAGGTATGGGTCATATTTTCTAGTTCATTAGGGAGTGACGTAACGTTTACTGCTTGAATATTTACTTGACTACCACTTAACCGTTCCTTGAATGGATCTATATTGGATTCCTGCAGAATCTGAATTTTTGCAGTACCGTTTGGTTGTTCTTGAGTCGGCGATTGGGTAGGTGAAATATTTAATTTCGTCATTGCTTCTTCGATTTCGTCTAATCTAAACAATTCGGATCGTCTACGTAATTCGCGTATTATCTCAGGTAATTGTTTTAATGCTTCCTCGGCGAATTTTTTTACATCAGGAGGGATACCTTTATCACCGGGCCAGGTCAACAGATTGGTGATACGACGGTATAGATGCTCAATTCTTTGGGTGGTGCGTAATATTACTGCGGGGGATTTTTCATCACGCAGGGTTTGTGCGTACGAAGTTAGTTCTGTATACTTACGATAACACGTTTCTTTTTCGCTATTGAAATCTAAAACACTCAAACGACTTAATAATGAAGGTTTGTCCGGTTTATTTTCGCGTAACGTCTTGCGAAGTTCCGCGACAGTTACATTAGAGTAGGGGAGACCACGCCATAATGCCTCATATGTTAATTCGTCTTTCAACAAGAAATCGGGGTTAAATTGAGTCATTTTTGATAATAACCACTTTACACACGACGTATTACGAACGACAAATCTTATGTCACTTACTTTACTTCGTTTTCTCAATGTTTAAAAATAGATAACATTAATTCATTTAAACCCATACACATATATCTTATTTCATATTAAGCTTTGGGATGTAATCTTATCTTAATTAATCAACATAAATTATTTCACAACAATTAAATTCTCAGTATTGATATATATAATTAATCAAAACAAAACGATAATACTATTTTAGTAGAGAGAAATTTCATATACGGAAAGTTCATTGATTTAACAAACAGCACAAAGAATCAGCTGTTTTGGGGTGTCGTCTAGTTGCATAGGGTAGTAATTCAGAACAATACAAAAACAGGAAAGAGCTTGTCTAACGTGGCTTTGTTTGCTTTAGGGAGGAGGGGTTATGAATGAGATGGGTTCTTACAAAGGGGAGAGTTTACATTCCTCAACACATATTTAACATGAACCAACTGGCTTGGAATTGACTTGTTTGGAATGGTTTCCCTACCAGCTATTACTTGCTTAACACGGCAAACTCGCGATACTAATATTATTATTATATAATTAAAATTTTACTCATTTATTATTTTTTTTGTTTATTTCTGAGTGAATAAATTTATGTTTGTCCTTTTTTATCGTTAACGACTTATAAACTTACACAACAACAATTACATAATTATGTTGCAATTTTCTGTACGTGACACTCTGTAAACAATATTTTGTTTTACCAAGTAAATTACACAATTTTAAATTCAGCAGAGTGGCGCAATTTTGTGCCGCCCCTTGGCAAGACAACACAAAAATCGGGAACTAGTTTAATTCTTTACCAGTAAACTAAACCAGCTGCCGTTGTTAGTAAAACGCTTACTAACAAATTACAAAACAAGTATGATATAGGAAACTGACAAGGTATGCATAAACTTATTCACTCACTAGGTATTAGCTAAAACATCTCTTTATTGCTATTGAAGTATTAATCAAACATTATTACTGATTTTAAAGAAGGTTATTTTTGTAAATAGTGCTTTTACTGCGTCAAAGATCTTAATTATATTATTCTTGTTATATCAAAAATTTATTCATATAACTGTTAGTTTTAATACCACGGATCCGGGTCTCAATTTTCTCAAAATTATTAATTTATCAATATATACATTACGGTTACTATTACTTCTTACAAAATTACAAAATATACAAATCTGATAATTTGTTCATTACATTGCGAAAGTTCTTTAAAGTTCTTTGTTACTTCTTATTAAGGGGAAATTTACAAAAGTTGTGGTTTGATATCACCTGAGGTTGTTGTTGTATTCTTGGGACATCTCCAGTTGTCTTCTACGGGTTGAGTACGTTGTTCTTGGTGCATCTACATCGGGTTGATTTTTAGTTTACTTGAAGCTCTCGAAGATAGGTTGTTTACTTGAAGTTCCACATGTTGTAATTTCACTTTTCTTAGTGCAGATTCTTGTAGTTCACATTTTCTTTATTTTAATTACAGTTATAGTTCTCACTTTGCAGTACTACAGTCTAGTAGTTAACTATGTTACACTTACATTTGATTTTGTTTTTAAGAGATGTGTTGGCTACCTTTTTCTATTTTATTTATATATTTTCTCACAAACTCTAGACACTACATTATTCACAATAACAAGATTTCACGCTGGATATGCTTCTAGAGAACATACACATACGTATATGTGTACAACACCAAAACTCACGTCTACTGATTGCGACGTTCTACGGCCGAATGCGCGTACGGTTTAGGGGAGAAGGCTCAGTAAGCTAGGGCGTATTTACGCGCTAAGAAAATAGTTCGTACTTTTCCTATTATTATTTATTCATTAATTAGAAGATAAATACTTTATGTTTATTTTATTATGACTTAGGGATTTCTTTATTTCTCTAGTCGCATTTCTTAATTATTTAAGTAATTATTATTATTATTTACTACTTAATACTTTTCTTGGCGTGTTGGTACTGGAAGGTTTCAAGTTGATTCAGGAATCTGGGTATAGGTAAGGGTGTATGATACTCTTACTTATTAAAATTAAAAAATTTTAATCTGTGCGATTTTTGATACATTTAAAATCGTCACAGTATACACACAAGATTTTCAAATTTAGATGATCAAATCTACTAGGATATATTCATGGTTATTTGTTCGATTATTTTGTAGACTAATTATTATAAACTTTGAATTGACAATATGTTTCTACTAACATTTGTTATCTTGCATGTAAACGAATTCCTAGAGATCTCCCTCCTTACGATACATTGTCATTCTCGAAGCTTATATAACATATGTTGACCTCTAAAGTTTAATTTCTCTAGCTCATTAATCAAAATCTTGATAGTCTTCTTGAATTAGAGCATTAGCAACCTTATCATAAACTCATCTACGTTCTCAGTTTTAGGTAATCAAGTAGCGTCAGCACGGGTCCCAGATAGAATCACGTTTCTCAGTCATTGTGAAAGACAAAGTGAAACCTCCACCTTCATTAATTTAGGATATTGACGTCCTCAACGAAGTATAATTCCAGGTGTGAAAAATTTCTGCGAAGTAAGTGTACTTTCCTCCGTTTTCAAATAGAGACTCAAGCCCGAAATTTAGCTAGGTCACGCTCTCAGGTTGACAATAGGAATTTTTTATTTAATTTTGTTAATCATACATTGCTATTTGACCTCATCTTCAGTCTCATTATAATTCCTAGCTTCAATTCTACCAAAGTAAGGTACAATATATTAATTATCACTTTTACTCTACTGCCAGCTGGATAATTATTTCCATTAATTTGTGTTAAATGATATATAGTACTGGAATCTCCAGCTACAAATAAGTAGTTTTTGCTACAAATTGTAGCTTCTGCTTACATTTGATACAGTAGATTAATTCTTTATAATATAGAGAAAATTCTCAAGATTAATTTGTTTTACAACCTTTGTAGTCCTAGATTCCTCAACTAATCTATTACTCAAAATATTTCAAAAATTCTCTATAAGCTTATCCTTTTCATCCAGTTATCTACCTAGAGTCTCTATTTTACTCTCTCAAGGATACCTCAAAGTTGACTGGACGTCCCCTTTAGTCCTAGATTTCTCATCTAATCAACTACGTATGTATTTTCTAAAATTCTCTATGGTCTTCTCCTTGATAGATATTGGTTTACGTATATTCTCTGTTTAACTACCTAATCGGCTAGCTAGTCATTTTTAACGTCTCCTGTATCTTGACGTATAGTCTATATTCTTTCGTCAACGCTCAAAGTAGCTACGTATCTCTTAACATGGCAAACTAACTGAGAATCTATAGTCCGTATCTCTTTAGTAAAATTTATAAGAAAAGATTTAATATCTTTTAAACTTTGACTAAGAGATTGTAATTGATTTTCTATCTCATTAGCTACATCATCAGTGTACGCAAAACTGCTCACTGAATACAACAAATTTAAAATTATTGTTTCCAGCTTTATTTGTTATAAACCAATTTATCTAATGGAATCAAAGGAAACACCCGTGTTAACCTGTTTTAGACTGTAAACGCTCAAACATTTACATTTAAAAGGATCCTTAAAAGTCTGTGTTCTGTCAATGTTATAAGTTAGTACAACGTTCAGTTCGTTATAAATATTTTCATCTCTCTAAAGAATGAAAATTATACTTTACCAGCTTTATTAGTGACACGTGTAATGTTTTTAGGTCATCCAAAGATGCCTTAAAATTTTCAGATCACTACTTCTTTTTCTAGTTCACCTAGATTTAATGGTTTTATTTCTTCAATTTTTCTTTTAGTTCCTACCTTAAGTATATGCTGACAAATGTAATTTAGTGTCTTTGAATCCAACCCACACCAGTTTTACCTTTAACAACCCTGATTTACTTTTAACAACTCACCGTAAAGCCAATTTTTCAATTTTTGAATAAGGTTTTCTTTTATATATGGGGCTCCGTGCTTTATAATGTACGGCATAATCTTCTTAATATAGGGTATATTATCCTAAACAAATTCTAACACCTCATTCATGAGCCACCTTTCTTTAGTTGTTTATAAAAGAATTCAATTCTACCTCCTTTACTGCCTTTCTTATACGTCTGTCAGCATATCTCATCCTTGCCATCTATCAGTTTTTGTGAAGAAAACTATTTAGTAACATAAGATTTACATTTGATAGTTGATTTTAACTTAGCTTTTCGTTTATCTGAGAGATTAACCGTCACAGACGTATATTCCAATTATATAAGATAATATACAAAATATTTTGAAGATTTATTTTAACGATTTCGTTGAATAATTATGATAGCGTAAGTTTTAAAATTTTACTGAAACAAAATTTATTGATATACTTTTGATAATCATTAATTTACTCTCGTATATGCCACTGTCAAAGATATATCCTTCTAAAACGGCTAATGAAGGACAAACAAAGATAAAGCAATTTTGATTACTGATCTAGCGTATGATATTATGAATCTGTTGTGCGTATAAATAAGTATAGCTTATATAGATACATTAACTAGGAGTCTCTATAGGGAAAAATGAAATACTAATAAAAATATACATTTTGTAACAATTAGCTTCTCATAATTTGTATTTACACAACAAGAAACATGGAGTACTGCAAACATATATTTATGTTACAAAGTTTTTAATTACTTTCTACAACAGAAAACCAATTATATCGGCTAAACTTAAACAACGATGATTTCTCATTTAACAGACATATGTTGATCTTTGAGTAAATAATAAAATAATGTAAGCAATTATCCTTTTCTGTTTTAAATATGATCTAAGAACTGATCACCAGGTAAAAGTAATGTAAAAAATCCTACACAGAATATACTGTAAGGCAGATTATTTTTTAACTAGGTCGTATTTATGAAATTACACAAAATTTGTTATAAAAACGTTAGATTATCTTGAGCAATTTTTACCAAAAAATTGGTTTTCATAAAGTTTCTAACTTATGAGATTAAGGTATCCTAGCACTTGATTCTTAATGTCAGATCAAAAACAAGAAAAGAATCATTGAAATGCGAATGACAGTAGGAATGCGACGGACTGCAAACAACGGACTACAACTTTTGTTAAGAGCAGACAAAAGTCAATTCAATTTATAGAACCAAGCAATGTCTTTAGAATACGTAATATTCTTAGCTTTGTAAGTCGAACCTTACCGTGTACTTTGTAGAAGGTTTGTAAAATCAATTACATACCGGCCGTTCTCTCAGTTTGCTGAACAGAACAGAGAGTCAGTTGTTCGTCAGTGTATCAACTTTATTTTAGAAACTTGGTTACGCACAGATCCTCAAACCTCTAAGAAATCGCAGTTAAAAAAAAAAATAAGAAATTAAATTAAAAAGAAAATTGCAAGTATTCCTGTTATTTATTATAAAAGCTATTTGAAGAAATTTAAAATCAGATTTACTGTTAAAATTTTTAAACTTTCAAATTTTAAAATTGCTTTAAAAGATTTTCTGTGTTTTGTATCGTTGTTCAGGAATTCTATAACGTTAACTGCAGAGTTTAAATTTACTATTTTTTCAGTATTTAATGTGTCCTTTGTTTCAAATTTATTTTGTTATTTCATATTAAAAAGTAAGCAAAAATGTCGTAATTTTTATGACTTACAAAATTTAATAATGCTACTTCTTAAAAAACCCATTGTATTGATGGCTTAATTTTATACTTTATACTCTTAATATGTAGATTAAAATTTAATCTAAATTTTTTTTACATTTAAACAGAAGTTCAAAAAATATGCTCTATAAACTGAAAAATCAATTTGAATATGCAAAAATGCAAGTAACAATGAATAGTATTAAAAAGTAAAACATCACGGAACTTTAGTAAAGGTTTAAAAATTTACTAACGTTTCTGTGTTTAAACAAGAACAATAGAGGCAACATACAATAGTGTACAGATTCTTATACCAAAGGATGAAGAATTAGAAAAGAATAAGAAAATTAAACGTCAATATTACATTATTTTAAGATTACAAGTTTATTCACGTTAATATACAGTGCAGATCCCTCTACCTTTAACTGTTATAAGATACGATATAGTATGCATACATATATAAAAGGACAAAGACCGTATACTTTTCTTTATACAGCACTACTAGTTTAGGGCACTGTAATCTGTGTATGTCACAAATCGTTTCTTTGCAAATAAGGTTGTATGCTGTAGTCAAAATCACCGAAAACTTTAGTAAGTTTTTTAATTAGAATGTGGTCAAAAAACATAACTATAAATTTCAACTATGGAGGGACTAATTTTTCTATCGCCAGAGTGTTAAGTAGTGAATATTATATATACTCTTCAATTACAAAAAACACCTCAATTGAAACATTATCAGATTATTGTATAAATAACATTCTAGCTGTTATTCATTTCTGGGTAGCTTACACTGAAATTATGGCAGTTATCAGATCCCTTCAAATTAGTGTCTATAGTGTGTTAATTTAAATATATTCCAGTTATGATAAATAATTTTGTTTATCGACATGGTAAACACAATTAGTAGGTTATAAAGAAGATCCTAAGTGGACTGTGATGAAATTTGTTTGAGTTGTAACGTAATAATTTTGAAATAAGTTAGGTACTCACTGTTATAATTTTTGTTAATCAAAACAATTACTGTATAGTTTTTGTTATACACCAAAATCACCGTAATGTGACATGAAAACATGACAGTTACTAATTTTCTGTTGAGGTCTTACCATTTTTAAAGTTACATTTTAAAAAAGAGTTAAAAAAGAGGTAAGAAGGGTTTAATTCATTTAAAAACTAAAATCCAGGAGTACATGCACGCAGAATCACAATCACGTTATGGGAAATTGATAATTAATTTTCAGCTTGAACAAGTGAAGGCAGTTTTGAATTTATTTGCTACAAAACAGCAAATTTCTTAAATTCTGACGATAGGCGAGTGCGTCGAATATTTAATGAGACCAAATTGCCGATAAGCATGGAGGAGACGCGGTGTTTCAAATAATATGTCTAACGCAAGTGAGTGATGAACACTGATTTCAGCCTGAACCTGTCTTAACATCAATTTACTCCCCTGTTATCCTTTCATTAATCTTTCCCTTGATGACTTCAGTCTTCCTACGGCAGCAACTTTATTACAGTTTTGAAGCCCGGGGTGCCTTTTCATTACATTATCTAATGTCCGGAATAAGCCTTAAGTTAGCAAAAGATTCTTCTGAGTTCAAAAATTAAATTTACAAGTTAAAAAACATCTAAGAATACACTAGATTATTGTTTTACAAACTTAGAAATAATCAAATAAATTAACAGTCAATTAAGAAATATATTAGCAATAACAATATAAACTCTAATACTAATTCTAATACTCTAATTACAATAATAATAATAATAACTAATTCTAATACAACTGAAATACTAATATTGAAACAGATTACACACACATAAATAAATACTCATGAGATAAGACAAACTACTATTATTAGCTACTATTCAGTCAGTGTTCATCACTCACTTGCGTTAGACATATTATTTGAAACACCGCGTCTCCTCCATTATTATTGCTACTTACTATTATTGCTAGTACTGGAACCTTCTTAGTTCTTAGGGTAAGTAAGTCTAGAAATGTGAGTTCTACGTATCACACGCACACACACACAAATAAAAACTCTTAAATTATTGTGTAGTAAGTGGTAACTGAAATATTGAAAAATAACCAATAACACAGTCGTAAGGATATGGTAAAACAGTTTTCAGTACTAATAAATATTAGTCTTCTTTATTTACGTGTTGTTAAATTTATCACAATTATTCTTAAATGTAGAAATGCTCTAGTTATCTTCTAATAAATAAATATTGTTAGACTTTTTAAATCAAATAACAGGACAAATTTGTTTAATTAATTATCAGTAGTTCACATTAGAACGGATATTTTGTTTCTATTTTACAACATAACTACGCTTTTTTAACTTGAGGCAGTAAACCAATTTACAGTCTGCAGTTTCCAGTTGCAACTACCAGTCTTAACGTGCTGATTATTTTAATTTTCTGCAACATACACGGAGTAGACAATCACGGGTATAATACTCTTACAAACTGCAAATCATAAGAAAACAAGACTAAAGAAATTATAAAGCAAGCATAAAATAAAGAAAGAAATCTGAAACATATCAACGTATAAATTAAATAATAATTCTGCAGTTCTTAGAACTGAATCTCAGGTGATATAAACATTTCAGTTAAGTTCTATCAACTGTTGTGTTGCGTACCCATGCCTTGTAAACATTTACGAATAACGTTATGCACTAAGCCCAGTTGATTTATTTATTATCGACAGCTTCTGTAAATGCTGCCTCACTGCTCTGTTTAATCCGACAACCATTCCATCAGACTGAGTGCAAAGATGTTTTCTGAGGGCCTTTTCTGTATCAGACAGGTGAATTCATGTTTTCAAGAGTCCGGACTCGAATTACTTTCCTTGAACTATATGCATTTCAGCTGGAGCTCTACAGTGGTAACAGAAGCTGTGAACTAATAAAGTTTTCGTATTAGGATTTGTTTCGTTTTTTCAATTTTCGTTTTGTTTTGGTTTTACAGTTGTGTTCCAATGTTGAATATATCTATTTTTTAAACGTTATTTACTTTCGCCTACGTAGAATTTATTAAATCAAGGCATTCAATTTTAGATAGGCCTACAGCATTTAAATTATAAATTGCATTTGGTGTTCTAGGTTTTATTCTATCAAGATCTGTTTTGCTTCTAATATATGTAATATGTACGGCTTATCGCAGTAACGTTAACTCATAGTCAACGTTTAATTATAATTTTTGTGTATGTGTGTAGTCTGTGGACAATAATAATAAGAGCTGTTAGTAGACAACTCTTTAAATACTGTACTATTTGTGTAATTTGATTTGTTTATTATGCGCTTGACGAATATATTTATTGTACATTTGGAATAAATTTCCAAAAATCATTCCATTGTAAGTTCTACGTGTTCAATAAAAAACTTAATAGCTAAGGTAAACGTTGTACGTCACATCTAATATTGCCTAACTTTTGTTTAGCACCGAGAAATCTAAGCAAGCTGTCAGTTATAATATAGCCTATACGATAAAACGATTAACAGCCTTAACAAGTCTATAAAAATAAAATATTGTTATGAAGTAACAAATAATTCTTACAGAAATTAAATTATTCACATTCCATCAGCAAAATTGAAATATTTCTAAATTGCTATTTATTTTAATAGTTACAATAACATGCTGTGTGATTGTATTCAGGTATAATTTTTAGTGACTTTCCAATTACGAGAAGCTGACGTCGAGTTTCATGTTAATTTCTTCGTCTCTACGCTACATCTATGACATGTAACTTAAGGAAGCTTATAACAATAAACTACAAACCAATAAATCAATTTTAAACATAGTTTTTTAATTAAAGGACTATAAAATTTTGAATTAATCCTTAACCTTACTTTTAGCTGTTCTAAGTCTGTTGATATCTTATATTTATCACGTAAGCACTTCTAAGAGTGTTTATTGTTTGTTCTTTTTAGAACTTCAAACGGTTTACTTAAATGTTTACGTTAAGCGGTTTATAGGCTACATGGTTATTTCAAACATGCAGCTCTCAAACAGATTTCAGGTAGGTTATCGACTTTGACAAAGTTCAGTCAGCCTTACGCACACACTCACACTCTCTACCTCACTCACACACACACACACCCGCACGCATTCAACTCAAATTTATATACAGTCGTATACGGGGTACAATAGATCAATACACATTTTAACATAAGTGGTGACAGAAAGTAAACTTGACTGAATAGCCATGCTTTGTATCAAAACTGTCTTGACTATAAAATAAAAACCTTTGCAACAAGGGGTTCATACTGTAAGACACATCGTCTGCCGTTGACTCTTGTTTTTGTAGACGTTTTGTTTTGTCAACACCTGTTGTTGACAATCTTGTGTTTGGTATCAAAGATAAAACCAATATAATTGTACCTATATAGAAGTATACATGGGTACAGGTCTGCCAAGTAACGAAGGATTTTTGAAATTAATCTAAGTAACTTTATAGTAGAGACGCACGTCAAGCAGATGAGTTGTAGAATTATTTACATAACAAGAAAAATAATTGCAACAAATGCAATTATATAACTAATATGCTGGGATAAAGCAGACATAGGTTTTTGAATAATCTATAGAACTGCGATATCTAAGTATATAAAAAAAAGCTTGTAGCCTTTCACAGTGTAATGCAAAAATTAGGTTAACGTATATTACGTAAATGAAGACGACATTGTAATTTTTACAGCAGGTGTAACCCAAACATTTTAGAACTTCAGGACTGCAGCTTTTAGTGGGGTAGTAGTAGAAAAGATGCTCCATTTACCGTGCGCACATATTTTATCATAGGCTACAAGCGCACGGACAGCGTCGTCATTAGTACACTACAGCAAAGTACTCGAAATAAGAGTTTTATTAGGTAAAAAAATATAATAGACATGTCAAATAAACTTTGCAACTATATATTTATTTTCAACTGTAATTTAAAAATTGTGTCAGCACTAAAGGAAACTAAAACTTCTTACAAATATGTAAAGGGGACTATTTACAACTTAAAAAAATGAATGCTTTAATTTTGTGTAAAGACACTGACAATCTCAGAATTTGTAACAAAATAGGGGTATAAATACTTATTCTAAAACGTTTACTGTCTTAGCAAACACAGGGTTCTTCTACTTGGAAAATTTATGAACAATCATAAAAAAATGTTTTTACTGTGAGACTGTGTGTGCTCTACTGGTCGCCAAATATTAGCCTGTAATGGTAAACAAGAAAGGTATTATTTGAGATGGGGGTGAACAAGGACATCCTTTCTTGTCTACAACAGACAGCAACATTTACTACAAATACAGGCTAAGATTAATCCAATTTATAAGACAGTGTCTTCTAAATACTTAATTTGTGTGCTTTGTGAGACAATCGCTAACCTGTTTTTGTAAAATTCTTGTAGAACCAATACTAGCTATTCTCACAGCTTGCGAAATCATACTAAAAAGTTAATTTTGATAAGGAATTTTAATACATTGGTTTTCACTTTCCCTGTCATCTAATGTGCCTCCCTTTGTCACGTTAGTTTATTAGGCCTCTCTAATTTTTTCTATTTCTTTCTAATTTTTCTAACTAAGCAGAAAATTGCCTCTTCTTTTTCTTCTTCTTTTTTAGCACTAAAGTTGAACGGGAGCCCTGGCTTCCACCTATCTATTGCTATTTCAGCGTAACCCCTCATATCCATTCTTCTTAGACCTTTCAGCACATCATCCAACCATTATATACTAGGTCGGCCACTCTTTCTACTTTTATAGACTTGCACCCTCAAGATTTTCTTTAGCATACGCTAATCCATCCGCTCTAGGTGACAGCCATTTTATTCATTAAGCCTTTACGAGTCTTACAGTGTCATCATGCTTTAATTGCTCATCGATCTCCTGGTTATTTATTTTTCTCTATTCATTGTCTTCTTTAACCGGGCCATAAATACGCTTACAACCTTCTCTAAAACTTTCTTAGAGTTCGTGTTCACGTTTCTTAATGTCGATGTCTCACTTCCATAAATAACAACCGGGCCGCTAAGAGTCTTGTATATATTTTATTTTTTTGTATTACGACTAATGAGTTTGCTTCTAAATAGTTTACTGTGAGCAAAACATGCCCTACTTCCTATTTGTATTCTGTTATGTATCGTCGTGTTTATGGACTCTTCATTATCCATCACGTTACACAGACATCTGAACTTGATAACTGCATCAAATGAATTATCCTCTATGCATAAATTGTGTAGCCTACATTGCTTCTTCTGTCTGATGCAGAAATTAGCATGTATTTTAGTTTTCCTGATATTGACAATCACTCCAATTCCAGCGGATTTTTTATTCAGCTCCTTCCATACCTCAACTAGCCGTTGTCTTGATCTGGCTGTTATCACAACAAAATCAGTGTACCCACACATTTGGCTCGTTTTATTTAATATTGTTCCACGCTGATCTATGATTTAACCGTATAGTGCAGTGCAATAATAAAGAGTTTGTCCTATAACCTATCACCTTGCTTAATCCCTTATTAAATGCAAATGATTCACTTTTTATACTTAATTTTGGCTTTTGCAAATTTCATAGCCTTATTTGTTAACTTTATAGGTTTCAAAGGAATTCCCATATTTCGCACAACTTTATAAAATTTTAAACTTTTCCCATTACAGATGCCTGTCTAATGTCCAAAAACAGCAAGTGGAGGTTATTCTCATAACACTTTTCTATAATCTGCCTTATAACAAACAGCTGATCAGAAGTACATCATTTTTATCGGAAACCACGTTGGTATTCCCACTCTTTTCTGGTAACAAATTACCTACACTTCATAAAATGTAATTAGGATATTACTTGCAATTTTAAAAGTAATGATTATTGACGACACATTAAATATTTGTAGTACAAGGTATAATTTTCTTAAATTTTAACAATTTTTCGTGTGTTAAAACATAAAATGTAAACAAAACAGTACACACACAACACACAGAGAAAGCATGAAATAGGATTTAATGATAACAACAAATAGGATTTAATGTAATACAAAACAAAAAATATATCAAAACAGGTAAACAGGCTATGTTTAAGGGCAAACCTGGATATGACCCTATATCCAATTATATAGAAGAAGATAAGCGGCTTTGCTATTTTGAAGATATTAATTAGGAAAAGCAGCGTAATTCGTAGCTGGTATGAAACAAATTCTAAATAATCGTTCTCAAAAACATCTGAGATGTGCGATAGTATCATACATCTCGTACCACACTCTTTCTAAACGAATTAGGAACCAACTGTTAATTTCATATAATTCAGACAACGCTTAAACACAACGCGCGCACGCGCGCGTGTGTGTATACTATCATAACAACCAATTTTTAGACACGAGAAACCTTACACTGCTGCAGTGAACTTGGCCATGGCATTCAGTTTACTGCGGCAACTCTGATGTTCTAATGATACATAAGAGGGTGCATATTAAGTATGCCACTGCCGCAGAAGCGCATTGTAAGTAACAAAGGGGGGCAATCCATATAACGGGTAACAGTCCGGAGTAGAGGCACGCAGAATCCACTTCCGGCAAAGCTATCATCGATTTTCTGTTTGAACAAGCGTAGACGGTTTTAATAATATTTGTACAAAATTGCTACTAATAAAAAGGCAATCTTAATTTACAATAGGTATGAAGAGTATTTATTTAATAAGCCTTATGGAAGTGTTATAAGTCTTACAATGACTGTAACCTGCGCCTTTTCCTGCAATACTTACAACAAATACTTTCTTTTTATTTAATGAAACTTTTCTTCGATGTCTTCACTCTCCATCTAGCAATAACGCTATGACTCTATTAGAGTCGCGGAGGCATTGTTATAATGCAAACTTACGTTATACAAGTAATTTGTTGTAATTATTAATTTTATAACTAGCAAGGCCTAAAATGGTCTGACAACTAACACTTTATAACATGTAACCAATTTAAAATTAACAACTATTTAACAAACATTTTAAGTACAAATTAGCTTTTGAGATGATGACAAAACGTTTTGATAAACGCTGACAAAACACAGTGTTTTAAAAACTGAATTTTATAAAACCTTTATTATACATTAATTCACAGCCACTACTAAACAGATGACATTCTCTAAATTTCTAGTGTCAAACGAGTAAGAGGTATTCCTGTAATAACTACCTGTATTACAAAAAAGCTGCTACAAGAAATCACATTAATATTAAAATATTAATGACTTCCTAACAATCCCATGCAATTTTATAAAATAAGTAAGGTTAAAAAACAAAACTTATACTATTACACAGATTATTTATAGCAAGATACATCAGTAGTCATCGTGAAGTCAGAAGTCAGTTTAGTCTTAAACATTGATTTTGCTGAAGAGATACCTCAGTTTATGTGTGGAAGGATTTTCGCCTGTCATGAAAGCAGGTTTCATCATTGCAAAAAGTTTACGTATTTTGTTTACATTTGCGGGTAAAATTTTGAAACCCACGTAGTGTTAATAATGCTACACTTGTTTAGTTTTATACTTCAACTTCTCTAACCACATTGTTACTTATCATGTGGTTACTCTGAGTTGACATTATAAAAATTATAAAATAAACATTAAAAAATAGAATGTTAAAGGTAAGCAAGTTACGATAAACTCATTGGAAGTCGTATATTTTAATTTTTGAAATGTGATGTTAATTAAAAATTATAATATATTACAACACTTACGAATTCAATGTGTTAGCCCATGTTTTTGGAAGCTATTTTACAACAACACAAACGATTTTACTGTGCGACAAATCTTTACATAACACTACAACACATTAAATTCGTGTGTTGATATGATGATAGGTGTAATCGTAATAATAATAATGCTATGTAATCTGTTTAAAAATTATTTCAATAATTATTAATAAAATTTCTTATTTGTTTTGCGATTCAAAATCATTATTATTTGCACGTAATTATTACGCATAATTAGTAGTCTTATATTACACACAAACATATTATATAATCTTATATTCTAATACAACATTATACATTTTTATATTGCTCTCAGCTAGCTCATTTATATTATATTGATTAGCTTATCTAATCTTTTAATTATCTAAGCTCTTTTTTTTTAATTACTGCATATGCATTGCTTTCTAATAAAATTCTCTCATGACTTTGTCAATTAAAAAAAAAATTATAGATTTCAAATTATAGTTACTGATAACAATTATCGTTACACAGTCTTAAATCTTCCGTTAATTATTATACAAAAACATATTTACAGTTACAAAATTTCTTGATTCATTATTGAATTGAATTGTCTATTTTTCTTTGTTACTTATTGTCTTTTGATTAAGTCTCGGGTTTTAAGTGCATGGTTATTTGTCACCTTATTATTTGTGTTACATCTGCAGCATATCCTCTTCGGCCCTTGATACGGGATGCTCCTTTGTCGTCCTGGATTCCTGTAGTCCTGGAGTCTTGTAGTCCTTCGTCCGTCAAATTACTGGATTCTCGTACTCTGGATTACTGCCTGTACTCGGTTGCTCCTTCGTCCCTCTTCATGGTCTCAGGTTGCAACTGCTCACTCGAACTGATGTGTAGTCTTGCAGTTCCTGACTGCTGCTTGTGGTTGATGTACTGTTGTTGTCACTATGCAGCGTCTCTGGCTGCCATAGTAGTCGATCAAGATAACGAAGTTCTAGTTGTCGAGTAGAGTCTCTGGCTGCATCAATGGTTGATTGAGTAAGAGTTGTACTCTTGAAGCAGAGCCTCCGGCTGCATCAGTGGTCGAACAAGGAACAGAATGATGTTAGCGCGTCCCCAGTATTTATACCCAGGGCGCCAAAATCATGTCTCGACACTATTCTACAGGTTAGATATTGTCAAGAGCGTCATTTCTAACCCACGCTTTCTTGTCACACTTAATTTGCTCGTCCTCGCGAATTGCAAAGTCTTTTTCACATTACCCGATATTCATTCGGTCGGTAATTTATAGGCGTTCATCATGCACAAACCGTTTTTCTTTACGTTAATTAACATAATTACTATTGATTTTATTTTCCTGTATTTACACTCTTTATTAGTTTTACACTATTTTTATACAAATTATTCGTGTTATTTAAATACACATTTTGGTGTATTTAGTTTTGTGCTCTTATGCACACAAGTATTACAAATTAAATAATTGCAAATGCTTTATAGCGTTCCTAAAGGGTGGCGCTTTTCAGGAATGGACAGGTCGCGCACACACACGCATTTTACGTGTGTACACACATACGGAGAGCAGCTGGCGTTATTCACCTGTTCCAGCATGAAAGTTAGGCGTTCCTTTTACAATTCAGATTGCAAGCTGAACTATTATTATTAACAAATTGCATTATTTATTTATTCTAATTAATTATTTAAATTACTTTTTACAATGCACAGTACCCTATATATTTGTACTGTTGCAATATATCATGTCATATCATAACGTATCATAATTAGAGATTAACAGACAGAGCAATATAGTGAGGCAAATAATTTAAGAAACGTGTGACGATTTAAAAAAATATTTAAATCGCACAAATAAAAAATTTTGCTTTATAACAAGTAAGAGTATTATCCACCCCTTACCTATACCTATATTCCTGCATCAACTTGAAATTGTCCCGTACCAACACACAAAGAACGGTGTTATTTAGCTAATAATAATAATTACGTTAATTATATAAAATACGTACTAAATAAATAAGGAAATTCCTAATTCTTAACCAAAAAGTAACGTAAAAGTATTACGATTTAATTAATGAATAATTAATACTAAATAAAAGAATGAACTATTTTCTCAGTGCGTAAAACCGCGCCAGCTTACAGACCCCTCGCCGCTAAACTATGCCCACATTCGCTGGGGAAACTTCGACATGTAAAGATGTCAGTTCTGTGTTGTCCATATACACGTAGGTGTATACCGTTAAAAGATTCTATCCAGTTTGTGGTGATATCGTTTTGATCAATGTAGCGTGGAAATAATAAAAAATATATAATGTAGTGTGTGAAGAGTTATAAAAAAAAGGAAAGGAAAACTTAGCCGACACATCTCTTAAAAATAAAACTGTAAGTGGTAAGATATGTTACTTACCAGATTTTAGTACTGCAAAAATAAGAACTGTAATTAAGGTGTAAAATGTGAACAACTGACTCCAGAAGTGGAAAACTCAAACAACAACAGTATGAACTTCTAGTACAAAATCCGATCGTCTAGTACGAGACTACCAGATACAATCAACCTAATGGAGCATCAAGAGGAACCGTGTATTGCACCCTAGAAGACGACAGAAGATGACCATCATGGACCCCACAGCAACCTCATGTTAAATTCAGGTGATATCCAAACATAACCTTTGTAAACATTTGTTTCAACAAGAGAAGTAACAAAAGAACAGTAAAGGACTTTGATAATTTAAAGAATAAATTATAAGATTTGTAATTTCTGTAATGAAGTAGTAGTAACATCACGATATCTAAATGTAAGGTAATTCTATAATTTACAACCAAAATTATTCTTCAAATAATTTGGTTAAAGTTGTGATAAATTAAAACATAACAAAGTTGAGACCCGGATCCGTGGTACTTAAAGCAATATCTAGATGAATACTTTTGAGATAAAAGGAAAAAGACATTAATATTTTTAAAATATTAAATGTAGAATTTACTAGAGTAATTCTTTTAAAAGTAAAGTAAACTATGAATAATAAAGAGATGTTTTTGCTAACACCCAGCGAGTGAATAAATTTATGCAATCCTTGACTAATTCCTATGTAATAATGTGTTATAATTTATTGGTAAGTGAGGTTTACTAACAACGGCAGCTAGTTTAATTAACAGGTAACGAATTGAACTGGTTCCCGACTTTTGTATTGTCTTAACAAGGGAGACGTCACAAAATTGCGCCACTCTGCTCTGCTTTATAAAAAAGAAATAATTGTGTACATTGTTATAATTCATTAACAGTAACTTTGAAGAATACATAAATTTATTCACTCTGAAATCGGGAACAAATAAATGAGTAAAGTTTTAATTAAGATATAATAATATTAGTATTGGGACATTGCCGTAATAAACAAGTCATCGCTGATAGATATTCCATTTGAAACCTGTCGCTAGTGACAAGCTGTTTCATGTCAAAAGCGTGTCGAGAAATGTAAACTCTCCCCTTGGTACGTACGCATCCCATACAAAACGTCCCTCGCGGACATAACAGACATTCCTAAACACGATAATTTCCTGTTCTGAATTGTCCTCAGAACAATTGTCTGAATCACCCTACTTGTTAAACCTCCCTATGCAAACAATAAGACTCCCCCAATCAGCTGACCCTTTGTGCTATTGTTAAAGCAATGAACTCTTCGTATGTGAAATGTCTCTCCACTATAAAATGATGTTAGCGTTTTGTTTTGACTGATTATATCTGACAGTACAGAAAATTGAATTGTTGTGAGATAAATTTAATTTGATTAATTAGTATAAGATTCTATATCTAATAAGAGATATATGTGTGTGTTTAAATGAATTCACGTTTTATAAGTGTTTAAAATAGATGACATAAGATTTGTCGTACGTAATACGTCGTGTATTTAAAGTTATTATTAACAAAAATGGCTCAATTTAACCCCGACTTGTTGTTGAAGGACGAATTAAGCTATGAAGCATTGTTGCGTGGTCTTCCCTACTCAAATGTAACTGTCGCGGAACTTCGCAAGACGTTACGTGAAAATAAACCGGACAAACCCTCACTGTTAAAGTGTTTAACGATTACACAAATCGTTTGAGTCTCTTAGATTTTGAAAGTGAAAAAGAAACATGCTATCACAAGTATACAGAACTAACTTCCATCGCACAAACCCTGCGTGATGAAAAATCCCCCGCAGTAATTTTACGCACCACCCAAAGAATCGAACATCTGACCCGCCGTATCACCAATTTGTTGAATTGGCCTGGTGATAGAGTTACCCCACCGGATACGCAAAAATTCGCGGAGGAAACATTACAACAATTACCCGAGATAATGCGCGAATTACGTCGAAGATCCGAATCGTTTAGATTAGAAGAGATTGAAGAAGCAATGACGAAACTAAACATTTCCCCTTCCCAATCCCCTACCCAAGAACAGCAAACCGGTACTGCAAAATTTCAGTTTCTGCAGGAATCCAATATAGATCCATTTAAAGAAAGGTTAACTAACAGACAAGTAAATATCCAACCCGTAAACGTTACGTTACTTCCTAATGCACTAGAAAATATGACTCGTACCTACGATTTACCTTCTCACTTGCTGACGAATCAATCTGCGGAAAAACCTAGAATGATGACTCAAGTAAATCTAACTACCGAGCTCTATGGAAAAATAACCCACCCTGTAGAACGTATTTTGTCTGACATACCAACCACTGATGGGCTGAATATTACAAAGCTCCTAGATTTTCTCAAGTATCTTTTACAATTAAAGGATCTGCGACAACTAAGAGATGATCAGATTTTACAAGTAATTTTACCTAAATGTAGATCTCCTTTAAAAGATCGTGTGTTAGAATCCCTAAGGTATAATCACCCTGTAGAAGAACTTCATACCACTCTATTAAGACATTTCATTCCCACCGGTATCTACGAAGAATTGAAGCGAAACCTAGTACTTCGTGTACAAGGAGCATACGAGAGATTAGCTCATTATATATCTGAAATAAGAGAATCCGCTTTATTGCTACAAGTTAAATGGGGTGAACAACAGTTAGTAGACACTATCTTAGTAGGACTATCTCCCGAGGAGCGATCTCGCCTAGCACTCATGAAGCGACCAACCACTTTCTCCGAACTAGAACTATGTTGTATACATTCGTCCAACGTCTGGTATTCTGACCAGAACAGACGCGTTTCTATGTCCCAGACTCAACGCAGAGATTCATTCCAACCCCTACCAATTGGAACTGATACCCGAACATACCGCGATAAGCTATTCGTAAGTACATCGAAAACCAAAAGCTACCCCCATATTTCGTACTCTAGATCAAAACCCCGGCAACATGCGAGTGAAGTCAGTGAGGAAAGAAGATGTTATAACTGTGGAAAGGCCGGAAACATTATCAAGAATTGTAAACAAAAGCGCTACCAACAGAAAAGACCAGTCAAAAAACATGTGAAGCTGGAAGAACAAAAATCCTACGTCTTCCGCAGCACCAGAAAGAAAGGTAAAAACAACAATAATCATAGAATAAAAATAAATAGAAATAAACGCATAGACCCTTACTTAACAAGATTTATTTAGAAGTGCAACTCTATTGGTGCATGCAAAACAAGTATATGCCAACTACCCTACGTACAGATAGACCTTGGAGCAACGAATACCCTTGGTTTAATTGATTCCGGATCTACCCGTAGTATAATTAGTCAACAGTTAGCCACCGTATTAGCTAATCATAATCTGATTAAACGTAGCCAAAACGTGAACATAAAGTGTGCCACGCAAATAAACAAAACCTAAATATATCGCGCAGTATTACGGTGAAATTAAAAATAAAGAATTTTACTTGGTATGTTCCCCTACTAGTAGCTGAAGTGTTAGGACAAAACTTAATATTAGGCGCGGATTTTATAAGTAAAACTGGCTTAATCCTTGATATATATGCAAAACAATATTTCTTCAGATTTGATCGTACTAGAAAATATCAGTTCGACTCCGAGTTAAAGTAACGACGCTAATTGTGAAACCTCAACTATTCAATCAGAGCATCAAGAATCTAGTCTAAGTCATTTAAAAGGAAATGAGCGACAAAGAATTCAAAAGTTAATAAGGGAATTTTCTACTGTACTCACTCCCAAGTTAGGATTAACCCACTTAATCGAATATAAAATAAATCTTAGTGACAACAATGTAATACGTCTTCATCCATACAAATTATCGCCTCCCAAGATGGAAATAATGAGAAACCACATTAACAAACTCATTGAGCAACACGTCATAGAACCGTCAACTTCTCCATACTCATCACCTGCATTCCTAGTACCAAAAGGAACTGACACACATAGACTAGTCGTGGATTATAGACAGCTAAATAAGAGTATAGAATTTGAATCGATACCACTGCCCGACATTCACAGCGCGTTTCACTATTTTACAAAAGCGAAAATCTTCACCATAATAGACCTCAATCCCACTAGCTGAGGAATCAAAACATCTAACTGCTTTTGCTATCCCATTTAATCTATACTAATTCACTAGAGTACCATTCGGTATATCACAAGGAAGTTCAGTATGTAGCAAACTGTTAGAAAAAATTTTTCATGACGTTAAATTGAAATTTGTGTATCACTATCTTGACGATATAGTAGTATATAGTGAGTCAATGGATCAACATATTGATCACTTGCGTGACGTATTATCCAGGTTAAAGAAAGCTGGACTAACGGTAAACCCGCGTAAAGTTAACTTCGCAGTAAAACAATTCTCCTTCTTAGGTCACATAGTATCTGCCGAAGGTAAGGTTAGCATCGATCCCGAACGTACACGCGCAATCCGAGAATTCTTACCGCCGAGAGACGCCGAAGGTATAGCTCGATTTTTAGGTATGATTAATTATTTTCACAAGTACATACCTCACTTAGCGATATAGCAGCCCCATTGAATGCACTAAGAAAGAAAGGAACGAAATTCGAGTGGACTACTCGACACCAAGACGCGTTTGAAACACTCTAAGAAAGCATAATATCCCCACCGGTATTGCAGTTAGCAGATTTCAGTAAACCATTTGTCGTACAGACTGACAGTTCGAGTGTAGCACTAGGAGCCGTAATATACCAGGAAATCAATAATACTAGACTCCCGATCAGCTATGCATCCCGTACATTGACCGAGCAAGAAAGGAAGTTCTCAGCCTACGAACTTGAATGTTTAGCCGTAGTATTCGCCTTTGATAAATTCAAACCATTTTTGGAACACAAGGAATTTCTACTAGAAACCGATAATCAAGCTTTATCATGGTTATTGAACCACCCAAAACAGTTAGGTCGTATCGGAAGATGGGTGTTAAGACTAAATTGCTACAAGTTCAAAGTACAATATATTCGTGGTACTCAAAATGTAGTAGCCGATACTCTATCCCGCATGTTCCAACTACCCAATACAAGATCTGGCGAAGACAATGTATAAACCACTACCGTTAATACGCTAATTACTAACTTTCCCCTTGCATTTAAGGATATACCATATCACCAACAACAAGATCCGAAATTGTGCAAAATAATAGAACAAATAGAGAAAGGAAATTATTTTGACAAATATACGAGTACTTAGTAAACGAATACTTTGTTTTAAAAAGGCTAACGGAAAATTACTGAGAATAATCGCCCCGGAAATAATCAAACCTATGCTAATGGAATACTACCATTCATTGACCATTGAAGCTCATATGGGAATTAGGAAAACCATACATCGTATTCGCAAGGAATACCATTGGGAAAACATGAAAAGTGAAATAAAAATGTTCGTGAAAGAATGCGAAATCTGTGCCCTGAGCAAGCCAGCAAGAATCAGTCAAGTCGGAAAATTAATCTCAGAAATACCCACAACTCCCTTCTCGAAGATATACATAGACTATTCTGGACCTTATCCCCGTTCTAAATCCGGAAATACTATGCTATTAATTTGTGTGGACTCTTTCACTAAATTCGTATGGATGTATCCTATGAGACGTGCATTAGCATCTACGACAATAAAAATTCTACAAGAAAGACTATTTAAAGATTATGGTACACCCCTACACCTAATATCTGATAATGGACCTCAGTTTAAATCGAAAGAATTTAATGACATGTGTTTTAAATTAGGGATAAATCATATTACAGTGACCGAGTACAGACCGCAAGGAAACCTAGCAGAAAGATACTTGCGTAACCTAAAATCAGCATTAATATCTTATCACGCTAAAGACTAGACAACCTGGGATCAAAATGTATCATGGATACAATTTGCGTTCAACTCAGCGTATCATGAAGGACATAAATCAACACCATTTGATTTACTGTACAAGTATAAACCCAACCATCCTTTAACCACGAAGTGGAAAATCCATGAGTTATTGCCCCGCGATATAAATGGGAATAACATATGAAAAATATGGAACGAAGCTCGTGCCAATTTGAGAGCGAATTTACAAAAATCGAGGAAATAACATGAGCAGAATAATTGGCAAATAGAGTATAAAGTAGGTGATTTAGTAATGTATAAAACTCACCCTATGAGTAAAGCCGTTGATAGGACCACTTCCAAACTATCATACCGATGGTGTGGCCCCTACAAAATTCATAAGTTCATCACCCCCGTTACTGTAGCACTGTATGAACCCAATACAGAAAACTACGTTCGCAGAAGCCATCTGTCTCAAATAAAAAAATTGTTTTCGTGTCAAAATAAAGAAGCACGACTACGAGAAAGATAGTAAACCGAGAATACTACTTAAGTATTGAAAATAAAATATGTTGTATATACTTATACAGGAATACGATAAGATTTTGCAACATCCTATATCGTAAGTGAGTATAAACTCAAACCCCTCGTACGAATACTAGCGAGGCCTGATCAACCTTAGCTAATGTCCCGCGAAAATGATATAATAAATGAGAAGTCAGCTGACGAGAAAGAAAAAACTAATCCCTAGCGCAGTAAACTAACAGTAATTCGATTGTTATTGCAATACGTGATTATTATTAGTAACATACTCATGAGTAGAACTCCGTAAAACGAGTGATGAAATCAAGCAAAAAAACCGGTAGTAGATGTAAGATTTAAAATAAGGTAGATTTATGTTTTGTGTATTTTATGTGTAGTAGATGTATTAGAATTTAAATATTTTGTATAAGTTGTAAGATAATCAATTGATGGATAGAAATAATCTGAGAGAGAGAAATTTCAGTATGAAGTTCTGTGTCCAAATGTAATTGTGTTTACTAGATTTTCTATTGTTACCCCACCACCCATTCTTCATCGTTCGGTGCAGGAGGATGTGACGATTTAAAAAAATATTTAAATCGCACAAATAAAAAATTTTGCTTTATAACAAGTAAGAGTATTATCCACCCCTTACCTATACCTATATTCCTGCATCAACTTGAAATTGTCCCGTACCAACACACAAAGAACGGTGTTATTTAGCTAATAATAATAATTACGTTAATTATATAAAATACGTACTAAATAAATAAGGAAATTCCTAATTCTTAACCAAAAAGTAACGTAAAGTATTACGATTTAATTAATGAATAATTAATACTAAATAAAAGAACGAACTATTTTCTCAGTGCGTAAAACCGCGCCAGCTTACAGACCCCTCGCCGCTAAACTATGCCCACATTCGCTGGGGAAACTTCGACATGTAAAGATGTCAGTTCTGTGTTGTCCATATACACGTAGGTGTATACCGTTAAAAGATTCTATCCAGTTTGTGGTGATATCGTTTTGATCAATGTAGCGTGGAAATAATAAAAAATATATAATGTAGTGTGTGAAGAGTTATAAAAAAAAGGAAAGGAAAACTTAGCCGACACATCTCTTAAAAATAAAACTGTAAGTGGTAAGATATGTTACTTACCAGATTTTAGTACTGCAAAAATAAGAACTGTAATTAAGGTGTAAAATGTGAACAACTGACTCCAGAAGTGGAAAACTCAAACAACAACAGTATGAACTTCTAGTACAAAATCCGATCGTCTAGTACGAGACTACCAGATACAATCAACCTAATGGAGCATCAAGAGGAACCGTGTATTGCACCCTAGAAGACGACAGAAGATGACCATCATGGACCCCACAGCAACCTCATGTTAAATTCAGGTGATATCCAAACATAACCTTTGTAAAAATTTGTTTCAACAAGAGAAGTAACAAAAGAACAGTAAAGGACTTTGATAATTTAAAGAATAAATTATAAGATTTGTAATTTCTGTAATGAAGTAGTAGTAACATCACGATATCTAAATGTAAGGTAATTCTATATTTTACAACCAAAATTATTCTTCAAATAATTTGGTTAAAGTTGTGATAAATTAAAACATAACAAAGTTGAGACCCGGATCCGTGGTACTTAAAGCAATATCTAGATGAATACTTTTGAGATAAAAGGAAAAAGACATTAATATTTTTAAAATATTAAATGTAGAATTTACTAGAGTAATTCTTTTAAAAGTAAAGTAAACTATGAATAATAAAGAGATGTTTTTGCTAACACCCAGCGAGTGAATAAATTTATGCAATCCTTGACTAATTCCTATGTAATAATGTGTTATAATTTATTGGTAAGTGAGGTTTACTAACAACGGAAGCTAGTTTAATTAACAGGTAACGAATTGAACTGGTTCCCGACTTTTGTATTGTCTTAACAAGGGAGACGTCACAAAATTGCGCCACTCTGCTCTGCTTTATAAAAAAGAAATATTTGTGTACATTGTTATAATTCATTAACAGTAACTTTGAAGAATACATAAATTTATTCACTCTGAAATCGGGAACAAATAAATGAGTAAAGTTTTAATTAAGATATAATAATATTAGTATTGGGACATTGCCGTAATAAACAAGTCATCGCTGATAGATATTCCATTTGAAACCTGTCGCTAGTGACAAGCTGTTTCATGTCAAAAGCGTGTCGAGAAATGTAAACTCTCCCCTTGGTACGTACGCATCCCATACAAAACGTCCCTCGCGGACATAACAGACATTCCTAAACACGATAATTTCCTGTTCTGAATTGTCCTCAGAACAATTGTCTGAATCACCCTACTTGTTAAACCTCCCTATGCAAACAATAAGACTCCCCCAATCAGCTGACCCTTTGTGCTATTGTTAAAGCAATGAACTCTTCGTATGTGAAATGTCTCTCCACTATAAAATGATGTTAGCGTTTTGTTTTGACTGATTATATCTGACAGTACAGAAAATTGAATTGTTGTGAGATAAATTTAATTTGATTAATTAGTATAAGATTCTATATCTAATAAGAGATATATGTGTGTGTTTAAATGAATTCACGTTTTATAAGTTTTTAAAATAGATGACATAAGATTTGTCGTACGTAATACGTCGTGTATTTAAAGTTATTATTAACAAAAATGGCTCAATTTAACCCCGACTTGTTGTTGAAGGACGAATTAAGCTATGAAGCATTGTTGCGTGGTCTTCACTACTCAAATGTAACTGTCGCGGAACTTCGCAAGACGTTACGTGAAAATAAACCGGACAAACCCTCACTGTTAAAGTGTATTAACGATTACACAAATCGTTTGAGTCTCTTAGATTTTGAAAGTGAAAAGGAAACATGCTATCACAAGTATACAGAACTAACTTCCATCGCATAAACCCTGCGTGATGAAAAATCCCCCGCAGTAATTTTACGCACCACCCAAAGAATCGAACATCTGACCCGCCGTATCACCAATTTGTTGAATTGGCCTGGTGATAGAGTTACCCCACCGGATACGCAAAAATTCGCGGAGGAAGCATTACAACAATTACCCGAGATAATGCGCGAATTACGTCGAAGATCCGAATCGTTTAGATTAGAAGAGATTGAAGAAGCAATGACGAAACTAAACATTTCCCCTTCCCAATCCCCTACCCAAGAACAGCAAACCGGTACTGCAAAATTTCAGTTTCTGCAGGAATCCAATATAGATCCATTTAAAGAAAGGTTAACTAACAGACAAGTAAATATCCAACCCGTAAACGTTACGTTACTTCCTAATGCACTAGAAAATATGACTCGTACCTACGATTTACCTTCTCACTTGCTGACGAATCAATCTGCGGAAAAACCTAGAATGATGACTCAAGTAAATCTAACTACCGAGCTCTATGGAAAAATAACCCACCCTGTAGAACGTATTTTGTCTGACATACCAACCACTGATGGGCTGAATATTACAAAGCTCCTAGATTTTCTCAAGTATCTTTTACAATTAAAGGATCTGCGACAACTAAGAGATGATCAGATTTTACAAGTAATTTTACCTAAATGTAGATCTCCTTTAAAAGATCGTGTGTTAGAATCCCTAAGGTATAATCACCCTGTAGAAGAACTTCATACCACTCTATTAAGACATTTCATTCCCACCGGTATCTACGAAGAATTGAAGCGAAACCTAGTACTTCGTGTACAAGGAGCATACGAGAGATTAGCTCATTATATATCTGAAATAAGAGAATCCGCTTTATTGCTACAAGTTAAATGGGGTGAACAACAGTTAGTAGACACTATCTTAGTAGGACTATCTCCCGAGGAGCGATCTCGCCTAGCACTCATGAAGCGACCAACCACTTTCTCCGAACTAGAACTATGTTGTATACATTCGTCCAACGTCTGGTATTCTGACCAGAACAGACGCGTTTCTATGTCCCAGACTCAACGCAGAGATTCATTCCAACCCCTACCAATTGGAACTGATACCCGAACCTACCGCGATAAGCTATTCGTAAGTACATCGAAAACCAAAAGCTACCCCCATATTTCGTACTCTAGATCAAAACCCCGGCAACATGCGAGTGAAGTCAGTGAGGAAAGAAGATGTTATAACTGTGGAAAGGCCGGAAACATTATCAAGAATTGTAAACAAAAGCGCTACCAACAGAAAAGACCAGTCAAAAAACATGTGAAGCTGGAAGAACAAAAATCCTACGTCTTCCGCAGCACCAGAAAGAAAGGTAAAAACAACAATAATCATAGAATAAAAATAAATAGAAATAAACGCATAGACCCTTACTTAACAAGATTTATTTAGAAGTGCAACTCTATTGGTGCATGCAAAACAAGTATATGCCAACTACCCTACGTACAGATAGACCTTGGAGCAACGAATACCCTTGGTTTAATTGATTCCGGATCTACCCGTAGTATAATTAGTCAACAGTTAGCCACCGTATTAGCTAATCATAATCTGATTAAACGTAGCCAAAACGTGAACATAAAGTGTGCCACGCAAATAAACAAAACCTAAATATATCGCGCAGTATTACGGTGAAATTAAAAATAAAGAATTTTACTTGGTATGTTCCCCTACTAGTAGCTGAAGTGTTAGGACAAAACTTAATATTAGGCGCGGATTTTATAAGTAAAACTGGCTTAATCCTTGATATATATGCAAAACAATATTTCTTCAGATTTGATCGTACTAGAAAATATCAGTTCGACTCTGAGTTAAAGTAACGACGCTAATTGTGAAACCTCAACTATTCAATCAGAGCATCAAGAATCTAGTCTGAGTCATTTAAAAGGAAATGAACGACAAAGAATTCAAAAGTTAATAAGGGAATTTTCTACTGTACTCACTCCCAAGTTAGGATTAACCCACTTAATCGAATATAAAATAAATCTTAGTGACAACAATGTAATACGTCTTCATCCATACAAATTATCGCCTCCCAAGATGGAAATAATGAGAAACCACATTAACAAACTCATTGAGCAACACGTCATAGAACCGTCAACTTCTCCATACTCATCACCTGCATTCCTAGTACCAAAAGGAACTGACACACATAGACTAGTCGTGGATTATAGACAGCTAAATAAGAGTATAGAATTTGAATCGATACCACTGCCCGACATTCACAGCGCGTTTCACTATTTTACAAAAGCGAAAATCTTCACCATAATAGACCTCAATCCCACTAGCTGAGGAATCAAAACATCTAACTGCTTTTGCTATCCCATTTAATCTATATTAATTCACTAGAGTACCATTCGGTATATCACAAGGAAGTTCAGTATGTAGCAAACTGTTAGAAAAAATTTTTCATGACGTTAAATTGAAATTTGTGTATCACTATCTTGACGATATAGTAGTATATAGTGAGTCAATGGATCAACATATTGATCACTTGCGTGACGTATTATCCAGGTTAAAGAAAGCTGGACTAACGGTAAACCCGCGTAAAGTTAACTTCGCAGTAAAACAATTCTCCTTCTTAGGTCACATAGTATCTGCCGAAGGTAAGGTTAGCATCGATCCCGAACGTACACGCGCAATCCGAGAATTCTTACCGCCGAGAGACGCCGAAGGTATAGCTCGATTTTTAGGTATGATTAATTATTTTCACAAGTACATACCTCACTTAGCGATATAGCAGCCCCATTGAATGCACTAAGAAAGAAAGGAACGAAATTCGAGTGGACTACTCGACACCAAGACGCGTTTGAAACACTCTAAGAAAGCATAATATCCCCACCGGTATTGCAGTTAGCAGATTTCAGTAAACCATTTGTCGTACAGACTGACAGTTCGAGTGTAGCACTAGGAGCCGTAATATACCAGGAAATCAATAATACTAGACTCCCGATCAGCTATGCATCCCGTACATTGACCGAGCAAGAAAGGAAGTTCTCAGCCTACGAACTTGAATGTTTAGCCGTAGTATTCGCCTTTGATAAATTCAAACCATTTTTGGAACACAAGGAATTTCTACTAGAAACCGATAATCAAGCTTTATCATGGTTATTGAACCACCCAAAACAGTTAGGTCGTATCGGAAGATGGGTGTTAAGACTAAATTGCTACAAGTTCAAAGTACAATATATTCGTGGTACTCAAAATGTAGTAGCCGATACACTATCCCGCATGTTCCAACTACCTAATACAAGATCTGGCGAAGACAATGTATAAACCACTACCGTTAATACGCTAATTACTAACTTTCCCCTTGCATTTAAGGATATACCATATCACCAACAACAAGATCCGAAATTGTGCAAAATAATAGAACAAATAGAGAAAGGAAATTATTTTGACAAATATACGAGTACTTAGTAAACGAATACTTTGTTTTAAAAAGGCTAACGGAAAATTACTGAGAATAATCGCCCCGGAAATAATCAAACCTATGCTAATGGAATACTACCATTCATTGACCATTGAAGCTCATATGGGAATTAGGAAAACCATACATCGTATTCGCAAGGAATACCATTGGGAAAACATGAAAAGTGAAATAAAAATGTTCGTGAAAGAATGCGAAATCTGTGCCCTGAGCAAGCCAGCAAGAATCAGTCAAGTCGGAAAATTAATCTCAGAAATACCCACAACTCCCTTCTCGAAGATATACATAGACTATTCTGGACCTTATCCCCGTTCTAAATCCGGAAATACTATGCTATTAATTTGTGTGGACTCTTTCACTAAATTCGTATGGATGTATCCTATGAGACGTGCATTAGCATCTACGACAATAAAAATTCTACAAGAAAGACTATTTAAAGATTATGGTACACCCCTACACCTAATATCTGATAATGGACCTCAGTTTAAATCGAAAGAATTTAATGACATGTGTTTTAAATTAGGGATAAATCATATTACAGTGACCGAGTACAGACCGCAAGGAAACCTAGCAGAAAGATACTTGCGTAACCTAAAATCAGCATTAATATCTTTTCACGCTAAAGACTAGACAACCTGGGATCAAAATGTATCATGGATACAATTTGCGTTCAACTCAGCGTATCATGAAGGACATAAATCAACACCATTTGATTTACTGTACAAGTATAAACCCAACCATCCTTTAACCACGAAGTGGAAAATCCATGAGTTATTGCCCCGCGATATAAATGGGAATAACATATGAAAAATATGGAACGAAGCTCGTGCCAATTTGAGAGCGAATTTACAAAAATCGAGGAAATAACATGAGCAGAATAATTGGCAAATAGAGTATAAAGTAGGTGATTTAGTAATGTATAAAACTCACCCTATGAGTAAAGCCGTTGATAGGACCACTTCCAAACTATCATACCGATGGTGTGGCCCCTACAAAATTCATAAGTTCATCACCCCCGTTACTGTAGCACTGTATGAACCCAATACAGAAAACTACGTTCGCAGAAGCCATCTGTCTCAAATAAAAAAATTGTTTTCGTGTCAAAATAAAGAAGCACGACTACGAGAAAGATAGTAAACCGAGAATACTACTTAAGTATTGAAAATAAAATATGTTGTATATACTTATACAGGAATACGATAAGATTTTGCAACATCCTATATCGTAAGTGAGTATAAACTCAAACCCCTCGTACGAATACTAGCGAGGCCTGATCAACCTTAGCTAATGTCCCGCGAAAATGATATAATAAATGAGAAGTCAGCTGACGAGAAAGAAAAAACTAATCCCTAGCGCAGTAAACTAACAGTAATTCGATTGTTATTGCAATACGTGATTATTATTAGTAACATACTCATGAGTAGAACTCCGTAAAACGAGTGATGAAATCAAGCAAAAAAACCGGTAGTAGATGTAAGATTTAAAATAAGGTAGATTTATGTTTTGTGTATTTTATGTGTAGTAGATGTATTAGAATTTAAATATTTTGTATAAGTTGTAAGATAATCAATTGATGGATAGAAATAATCTGAGAGAGAGAAATTTCAGTATGAAGTTCTGTGTCCAAATGTAATTGTGTTTACTAGATTTTCTATTGTTACCCCATCACCCATTCTTCATCGTTCGGTGCAGGAGGATGTGACGATTTAAAAAAATATTTAAATCGCACAAATAAAAAATTTTGCTTTATAACAAGTAAGAGTATTATCCACCCCTTACCTATACCTATATTCCTGCATCAACTTGAAATTGTCCCGTACCAACACACAAAGAACGGTGTTATTTAGCTAATAATAATAATTACGTTAATTATATAAAATACGTACTAAATAAATAAGGAAATTCCTAATTCTTAACCAAAAAGTAACGTAAAGTATTACGATTTAATTAATGAATAATTAATACTAAATAAAAGAACGAACTATTTTCTCAGTGCGTAAAACCGCGCCAGCTTACAGACCCCTCGCCGCTAAACTATGCCCACATTCGCTGGGGAAACTTCGACATGTAAAGATGTCAGTTCTGTGTTGTCCATATACACGTAGGTGTATACCGTTAAAAGATTCTATCCAGTTTGTGGTGATATCGTTTTGATCAATGTAGCGTGGAAATAATAAAAAATATATAATGTAGTGTGTGAAGAGTTATAAAAAAAAGGAAAGGAAAACTTAGCCGACACATCTCTTAAAAATAAAACTGTAAGTGGTAAGATATGTTACTTACCAGATTTTAGTACTGCAAAAATAAGAACTGTAATTAAGGTGTAAAATGTGAACAACTGACTCCAGAAGTGGAAAACTCAAACAACAACAGTATGAACTTCTAGTACAAAATCCGATCGTCTAGTACGAGACTACCAGATACAATCAACCTAATGGAGCATCAAGAGGAACCGTGTATTGCACCCTAGAAGACGACAGAAGATGACCATCATGGACCCCACAGCAACCTCATGTTAAATTCAGGTGATATCCAAACATAACCTTTGTAAAACTTTGTTTCAACAAGAGAAGTAACAAAAGAACAGTAAAGGACTTTGATAATTTAAAGAATAAATTATAAGATTTGTAATTTCTGTAATGAAGTAGTAGTAACATCACGATATCTAAATGTAAGGTAATTCTATAATTTACAACCAAAATTATTCTTCAAATAATTTGGTTAAAGTTGTGATAAATTAAAACATAACAAAGTTGAGACCCGGATCCGTGGTACTTAAAGCAATATCTAGATGAATACTTTTGAGATAAAAGGAAAAAGACATTAATATTTTTAAAATATTAAATGTAGAATTTACTAGAGTAATTCTTTTAAAAGTAAAGTAAACTATGAATAATAAAGAGATGTTTTTGCTAACACCCAGCGAGTGAATAAATTTATGCAATCCTTGACTAATTCCTATGTAATAATGTGTTATAATTTATTGGTAAGTGAGGTTTACTAACAACGGAAGCTAGTTTAATTAACAGGTAACGAATTGAACTGGTTCCCGACTTTTGTATTGTCTTAACAAGGGAGACGTCACAAAATTGCGCCACTCTGCTCTGCTTTATAAAAAAGAAATATTTGTGTACATTGTTATAATTCATTAACAGTAACTTTGAAGAATACATAAATTTATTCACTCTGAAATCGGGAACAAATAAATGAGTAAAGTTTTAATTAAGATATAATAATATTAGTATTGGGACATTGCCGTAATAAACAAGTCATCGCTGATAGATATTCCATTTGAAACCTGTCGCTAGTGACAAGCTGTTTCATGTCAAAAGCGTGTCGAGAAATGTAAACTCTCCCCTTGGTACGTACGCATCCCATACAAAACGTCCCTCGCGGACATAACAGACATTCCTAAACACGATAATTTCCTGTTCTGAATTGTCCTCAGAACAATTGTCTGAATCACCCTACTTGTTAAACCTCCCTATGCAAACAATAAGACTCCCCCAATCAGCTGACCCTTTGTGCTATTGTTAAAGCAATGAACTCTTCGTATGTGAAATGTCTCTCCACTATAAAATGATGTTAGCGTTTTGTTTTGACTGATTATATCTGACAGTACAGAAAATTGAATTGTTGTGAGATAAATTTAATTTGATTAATTAGTATAAGATTCTATATCTAATAAGAGATATATGTGTGTGTTTAAATGAATTCACGTTTTATAAGTTTTTAAAATAGATGACATAAGATTTGTCGTACGTAATACGTCGTGTATTTAAAGTTATTATTAACAAAAATGGCTCAATTTAACCCCGACTTGTTGTTGAAGGACGAATTAAGCTATGAAGCATTGTTGCGTGGTCTTCACTACTCAAATGTAACTGTCGCGGAACTTCGCAAGACGTTACGTGAAAATAAACCGGACAAACCCTCACTGTTAAAGTGTATTAACGATTACACAAATCGTTTGAGTCTCTTAGATTTTGAAAGTGAAAAGGAAACATGCTATCACAAGTATACAGAACTAACTTCCATCGCATAAACCCTGCGTGATGAAAAATCCCCCGCAGTAATTTTACGCACCACCCAAAGAATCGAACATCTGACCCGCCGTATCACCAATTTGTTGAATTGGCCTGGTGATAGAGTTACCCCACCGGATACGCAAAAATTCGCGGAGGAAGCATTACAACAATTACCCGAGATAATGCGCGAATTACGTCGAAGATCCGAATCGTTTAGATTAGAAGAGATTGAAGAAGCAATGACGAAACTAAACATTTCCCCTTCCCAATCCCCTACCCAAGAACAGCAAACCGGTACTGCAAAATTTCAGTTTCTGCAGGAATCCAATATAGATCCATTTAAAGAAAGGTTAACTAACAGACAAGTAAATATCCAACCCGTAAACGTTACGTTACTTCCTAATGCACTAGAAAATATGACTCGTACCTACGATTTACCTTCTCACTTGCTGACGAATCAATCTGCGGAAAAACCTAGAATGATGACTCAAGTAAATCTAACTACCGAGCTCTATGGAAAAATAACCCACCCTGTAGAACGTATTTTGTCTGACATACCAACCACTGATGGGCTGAATATTACAAAGCTCCTAGATTTTCTCAAGTATCTTTTACAATTAAAGGATCTGCGACAACTAAGAGATGATCAGATTTTACAAGTAATTTTACCTAAATGTAGATCTCCTTTAAAAGATCGTGTGTTAGAATCCCTAAGGTATAATCACCCTGTAGAAGAACTTCATACCACTCTATTAAGACATTTCATTCCCACCGGTATCTACGAAGAATTGAAGCGAAACCTAGTACTTCGTGTACAAGGAGCATACGAGAGATTAGCTCATTATATATCTGAAATAAGAGAATCCGCTTTATTGCTACAAGTTAAATGGGGTGAACAACAGTTAGTAGACACTATCTTAGTAGGACTATCTCCCGAGGAGCGATCTCGCCTAGCACTCATGAAGCGACCAACCACTTTCTCCGAACTAGAACTATGTTGTATACATTCGTCCAACGTCTGGTATTCTGACCAGAACAGACGCGTTTCTATGTCCCAGACTCAACGCAGAGATTCATTCCAACCCCTACCAATTGGAACTGATACCCGAACCTACCGCGATAAGCTATTCGTAAGTACATCGAAAACCAAAAGCTACCCCCATATTTCGTACTCTAGATCAAAACCCCGGCAACATGCGAGTGAAGTCAGTGAGGAAAGAAGATGTTATAACTGTGGAAAGGCCGGAAACATTATCAAGAATTGTAAACAAAAGCGCTACCAACAGAAAAGACCAGTCAAAAAACATGTGAAGCTGGAAGAACAAAAATCCTACGTCTTCCGCAGCACCAGAAAGAAAGGTAAAAACAACAATAATCATAGAATAAAAATAAATAGAAATAAACGCATAGACCCTTACTTAACAAGATTTATTTAGAAGTGCAACTCTATTGGTGCATGCAAAACAAGTATATGCCAACTACCCTACGTACAGATAGACCTTGGAGCAACGAATACCCTTGGTTTAATTGATTCCGGATCTACCCGTAGTATAATTAGTCAACAGTTAGCCACCGTATTAGCTAATCATAATCTGATTAAACGTAGCCAAAACGTGAACATAAAGTGTGCCACGCAAATAAACAAAACCTAAATATATCGCGCAGTATTACGGTGAAATTAAAAATAAAGAATTTTACTTGGTATGTTCCCCTACTAGTAGCTGAAGTGTTAGGACAAAACTTAATATTAGGCGCGGATTTTATAAGTAAAACTGGCTTAATCCTTGATATATATGCAAAACAATATTTCTTCAGATTTGATCGTACTAGAAAATATCAGTTCGACTCCGAGTTAAAGTAACGACGCTAATTGTGAAACCTCAACTATTCAATCAGAGCATCAAGAATCTAGTCTGAGTCATTTAAAAGGAAATGAACGACAAAGAATTCAAAAGTTAATAAGGGAATTTTCTACTGTACTCACTCCCAAGTTAGGATTAACCCACTTAATCGAATATAAAATAAATCTTAGTGACAACAATGTAATACGTCTTCATCCATACAAATTATCGCCTCCCAAGATGGAAATAATGAGAAACCACATTAACAAACTCATTGAGCAACACGTCATAGAACCGTCAACTTCTCCATACTCATCACCTGCATTCCTAGTACCAAAAGGAACTGACACACATAGACTAGTCGTGGATTATAGACAGCTAAATAAGAGTATAGAATTTGAATCGATACCACTGCCCGACATTCACAGCGCGTTTCACTATTTTACAAAAGCGAAAATCTTCACCATAATAGACCTCAATCCCACTAGCTGAGGAATCAAAACATCTAACTGCTTTTGCTATCCCATTTAATCTATATTAATTCACTAGAGTACCATTCGGTATATCACAAGGAAGTTCAGTATGTAGCAAACTGTTAGAAAAAATTTTTCATGACGTTAAATTGAAATTTGTGTATCACTATCTTGACGATATAGTAGTATATAGTGAGTCAATGGATCAACATATTGATCACTTGCGTGACGTATTATCCAGGTTAAAGAAAGCTGGACTAACGGTAAACCCGCGTAAAGTTAACTTCGCAGTAAAACAATTCTCCTTCTTAGGTCACATAGTATCTGCCGAAGGTAAGGTTAGCATCGATCCCGAACGTACACGCGCAATCCGAGAATTCTTACCGCCGAGAGACGCCGAAGGTATAGCTCGATTTTTAGGTATGATTAATTATTTTCACAAGTACATACCTCACTTAGCGATATAGCAGCCCCATTGAATGCACTAAGAAAGAAAGGAACGAAATTCGAGTGGACTACTCGACACCAAGACGCGTTTGAAACACTCTAAGAAAGCATAATATCCCCACCGGTATTGCAGTTAGCAGATTTCAGTAAACCATTTGTCGTACAGACTGACAGTTCGAGTGTAGCACTAGGAGCCGTAATATACCAGGAAATCAATAATACTAGACTCCCGATCAGCTATGCATCCCGTACATTGACCGAGCAAGAAAGGAAGTTCTCAGCCTACGAACTTGAATGTTTAGCCGTAGTATTCGCCTTTGATAAATTCAAACCATTTTTGGAACACAAGGAATTTCTACTAGAAACCGATAATCAAGCTTTATCATGGTTATTGAACCACCCAAAACAGTTAGGTCGTATCGGAAGATGGGTGTTAAGACTAAATTGCTACAAGTTCAAAGTACAATATATTCGTGGTACTCAAAATGTAGTAGCCGATACACTATCCCGCATGTTCCAACTACCTAATACAAGATCTGGCGAAGACAATGTATAAACCACTACCGTTAATACGCTAATTACTAACTTTCCCCTTGCATTTAAGGATATACCATATCACCAACAACAAGATCCGAAATTGTGCAAAATAATAGAACAAATAGAGAAAGGAAATTATTTTGACAAATATACGAGTACTTAGTAAACGAATACTTTGTTTTAAAAAGGCTAACGGAAAATTACTGAGAATAATCGCCCCGGAAATAATCAAACCTATGCTAATGGAATACTACCATTCATTGACCATTGAAGCTCATATGGGAATTAGGAAAACCATACATCGTATTCGCAAGGAATACCATTGGGAAAACATGAAAAGTGAAATAAAAAGGTTCGTGAAAGAATGCGAAATCTGTGCCCTGAGCAAGCCAGCAAGAATCAGTCAAGTCGGAAAATTAATCTCAGAAATACCCACAACTCCCTTCTCGAAGATATACATAGACTATTCTGGACCTTATCCCCGTTCTAAATCCGGAAATACTATGCTATTAATTTGTGTGGACTCTTTCACTAAATTCGTATGGATGTATCCTATGAGACGTGCATTAGCATCTACGACAATAAAAATTCTACAAGAAAGACTATTTAAAGATTATGGTACACCCCTACACCTAATATCTGATAATGGACCTCAGTTTAAATCGAAAGAATTTAATGACATGTGTTTTAAATTAGGGATAAATCATATTACAGTGACCGAGTACAGACCGCAAGGAAACCTAGCAGAAAGATACTTGCGTAACCTAAAATCAGCATTAATATCTTATCACGCTAAAGACTAGACAACCTGGGATCAAAATGTATCATGGATACAATTTGCGTTCAACTCAGCGTATCATGAAGGACATAAATCAACACCATTTGATTTACTGTACAAGTATAAACCCAACCATCCTTTAACCACGAAGTGGAAAATCCATGAGTTATTGCCCCGCGATATAAATGGGAATAACATATGAAAAATATGGAACGAAGCTCGTGCCAATTTGAGAGCGAATTTACAAAAATCGAGGAAATAACATGAGCAGAATAATTGGCAAATAGAGTATAAAGTAGGTGATTTAGTAATGTATAAAACTCACCCTATGAGTAAAGCCGTTGATAGGACCACTTCCAAACTATCATACCGATGGTGTGGCCCCTACAAAATTCATAAGTTCATCACCCCCGTTACTGTAGCACTGTATGAACCCAATACAGAAAACTACGTTCGCAGAAGCCATCTGTCTCAAATAAAAAAATTGTTTTCGTGTCAAAATAAAGAAGCACGACTACGAGAAAGATAGTAAACCGAGAATACTACTTAAGTATTGAAAATAAAATATGTTGTATATACTTATACAGGAATACGATAAGATTTTGCAACATCCTATATCGTAAGTGAGTATAAACTCAAACCCCTCGTACGAATACTAGCGAGGCCTGATCAACCTTAGCTAATGTCCCGCGAAAATGATATAATAAATGAGAAGTCAGCTGACGAGAAAGAAAAAACTAATCCCTAGCGCAGTAAACTAACAGTAATTCGATTGTTATTGCAATACGTGATTATTATTAGTAACATACTCATGAGTAGAACTCCGTAAAACGAGTGATGAAATCAAGCAAAAAAACCGGTAGTAGATGTAAGATTTAAAATAAGGTAGATTTATGTTTTGTGTATTTTATGTGTAGTAGATGTATTAGAATTTAAATATTTTGTATAAGTTGTAAGATAATCAATTGATGGATAGAAATAATCTGAGAGAGAGAAATTTCAGTATGAAGTTCTGTGTCCAAATGTAATTGTGTTTACTAGATTTTCTATTGTTACCCCACCACCCATTCTTCATCGTTCGGTGCAGGAGGATGTGACGATTTAAAAAAATATTTAAATCGCACAAATAAAAAATTTTGCTTTATAACAAGTAAGAGTATTATCCACCCCTTACCTATACCTATATTCCTGCATCAACTTGAAATTGTCCCGTACCAACACACAAAGAACGGTGTTATTTAGCTAATAATAATAATTACGTTAATTATATAAAATACGTACTAAATAAATAAGGAAATTCCTAATTCTTAACCAAAAAGTAACGTAAAGTATTACGATTTAATTAATGAATAATTAATACTAAATAAAAGAACGAACTATTTTCTCAGTGCGTAAAACCGCGCCAGCTTACAGACCCCTCGCCGCTAAACTATGCCCACATTCGCTGGGGAAACTTCGACATGTAAAGATGTCAGTTCTGTGTTGTCCATATACACGTAGGTGTATACCGTTAAAAGATTCTATCCAGTTTGTGGTGATATCGTTTTGATCAATGTAGCGTGGAAATAATAAAAAATATATAATGTAGTGTGTGAAGAGTTATAAAAAAAAGGAAAGGAAAACTTAGCCGACACATCTCTTAAAAATAAAACTGTAAGTGGTAAGATATGTTACTTACCAGATTTTAGTACTGCAAAAATAAGAACTGTAATTAAGGTGTAAAATGTGAACAACTGACTCCAGAAGTGGAAAACTCAAACAACAACAGTATGAACTTCTAGTACAAAATCCGATCGTCTAGTACGAGACTACCAGATACAATCAACCTAATGGAGCATCAAGAGGAACCGTGTATTGCACCCTAGAAGACGACAGAAGATGACCATCATGGACCCCACAGCAACCTCATGTTAAATTCAGGTGATATCCAAACATAACCTTTGTAAAAATTTGTTTCAACAAGAGAAGTAACAAAAGAACAGTAAAGGACTTTGATAATTTAAAGAATAAATTATAAGATTTGTAATTTCTGTAATGAAGTAGTAGTAACATCACGATATCTAAATGTAAGGTAATTCTATATTTTACAACCAAAATTATTCTTCAAATAATTTGGTTAAAGTTGTGATAAATTAAAACATAACAAAGTTGAGACCCGGATCCGTGGTACTTAAAGCAATATCTAGATGAATACTTTTGAGATAAAAGGAAAAAGACATTAATATTTTTAAAATATTAAATGTAGAATTTACTAGAGTAATTCTTTTAAAAGTAAAGTAAACTATGAATAATAAAGAGATGTTTTTGCTAACACCCAGCGAGTGAATAAATTTATGCAATCCTTGACTAATTCCTATGTAATAATGTGTTATAATTTATTGGTAAGTGAGGTTTACTAACAACGGAAGCTAGTTTAATTAACAGGTAACGAATTGAACTGGTTCCCGACTTTTGTATTGTCTTAACAAGGGAGACGTCACAAAATTGCGCCACTCTGCTCTGCTTTATAAAAAAGAAATATTTGTGTACATTGTTATAATTCATTAACAGTAACTTTGAAGAATACATAAATTTATTCACTCTGAAATCGGGAACAAATAAATGAGTAAAGTTTTAATTAAGATATAATAATATTAGTATTGGGACATTGCCGTAATAAACAAGTCATCGCTGATAGATATTCCATTTGAAACCTGTCGCTAGTGACAAGCTGTTTCATGTCAAAAGCGTGTCGAGAAATGTAAACTCTCCCCTTGGTACGTACGCATCCCATACAAAACGTCCCTCGCGGACATAACAGACATTCCTAAACACGATAATTTCCTGTTCTGAATTGTCCTCAGAACAATTGTCTGAATCACCCTACTTGTTAAACCTCCCTATGCAAACAATAAGACTCCCCCAATCAGCTGACCCTTTGTGCTATTGTTAAAGCAATGAACTCTTCGTATGTGAAATGTCTCTCCACTATAAAATGATGTTAGCGTTTTGTTTTGACTGATTATATCTGACAGTACAGAAAATTGAATTGTTGTGAGATAAATTTAATTTGATTAATTAGTATAAGATTCTATATCTAATAAGAGATATATGTGTGTGTTTAAATGAATTCACGTTTTATAAGTTTTTAAAATAGATGACATAAGATTTGTCGTACGTAATACGTCGTGTATTTAAAGTTATTATTAACAAAAATGGCTCAATTTAACCCCGACTTGTTGTTGAAGGACGAATTAAGCTATGAAGCATTGTTGCGTGGTCTTCACTACTCAAATGTAACTGTCGCGGAACTTCGCAAGACGTTACGTGAAAATAAACCGGACAAACCCTCACTGTTAAAGTGTATTAACGATTACACAAATCGTTTGAGTCTCTTAGATTTTGAAAGTGAAAAGGAAACATGCTATCACAAGTATACAGAACTAACTTCCATCGCATAAACCCTGCGTGATGAAAAATCCCCCGCAGTAATTTTACGCACCACCCAAAGAATCGAACATCTGACCCGCCGTATCACCAATTTGTTGAATTGGCCTGGTGATAGAGTTACCCCACCGGATACGCAAAAATTCGCGGAGGAAGCATTACAACAATTACCCGAGATAATGCGCGAATTACGTCGAAGATCCGAATCGTTTAGATTAGAAGAGATTGAAGAAGCAATGACGAAACTAAACATTTCCCCTTCCCAATCCCCTACCCAAGAACAGCAAACCGGTACTGCAAAATTTCAGTTTCTGCAGGAATCCAATATAGATCCATTTAAAGAAAGGTTAACTAACAGACAAGTAAATATCCAACCCGTAAACGTTACGTTACTTCCTAATGCACTAGAAAATATGACTCGTACCTACGATTTACCTTCTCACTTGCTGACGAATCAATCTGCGGAAAAACCTAGAATGATGACTCAAGTAAATCTAACTACCGAGCTCTATGGAAAAATAACCCACCCTGTAGAACGTATTTTGTCTGACATACCAACCACTGATGGGCTGAATATTACAAAGCTCCTAGATTTTCTCAAGTATCTTTTACAATTAAAGGATCTGCGACAACTAAGAGATGATCAGATTTTACAAGTAATTTTACCTAAATGTAGATCTCCTTTAAAAGATCGTGTGTTAGAATCCCTAAGGTATAATCACCCTGTAGAAGAACTTCATACCACTCTATTAAGACATTTCATTCCCACCGGTATCTACGAAGAATTGAAGCGAAACCTAGTACTTCGTGTACAAGGAGCATACGAGAGATTAGCTCATTATATATCTGAAATAAGAGAATCCGCTTTATTGCTACAAGTTAAATGGGGTGAACAACAGTTAGTAGACACTATCTTAGTAGGACTATCTCCCGAGGAGCGATCTCGCCTAGCACTCATGAAGCGACCAACCACTTTCTCCGAACTAGAACTATGTTGTATACATTCGTCCAACGTCTGGTATTCTGACCAGAACAGACGCGTTTCTATGTCCCAGACTCAACGCAGAGATTCATTCCAACCCCTACCAATTGGAACTGATACCCGAACCTACCGCGATAAGCTATTCGTAAGTACATCGAAAACCAAAAGCTACCCCCATATTTCGTACTCTAGATCAAAACCCCGGCAACATGCGAGTGAAGTCAGTGAGGAAAGAAGATGTTATAACTGTGGAAAGGCCGGAAACATTATCAAGAATTGTAAACAAAAGCGCTACCAACAGAAAAGACCAGTCAAAAAACATGTGAAGCTGGAAGAACAAAAATCCTACGTCTTCCGCAGCACCAGAAAGAAAGGTAAAAACAACAATAATCATAGAATAAAAATAAATAGAAATAAACGCATAGACCCTTACTTAACAAGATTTATTTAGAAGTGCAACTCTATTGGTGCATGCAAAACAAGTATATGCCAACTACCCTACGTACAGATAGACCTTGGAGCAACGAATACCCTTGGTTTAATTGATTCCGGATCTACCCGTAGTATAATTAGTCAACAGTTAGCCACCGTATTAGCTAATCATAATCTGATTAAACGTAGCCAAAACGTGAACATAAAGTGTGCCACGCAAATAAACAAAACCTAAATATATCGCGCAGTATTACGGTGAAATTAAAAATAAAGAATTTTACTTGGTATGTTCCCCTACTAGTAGCTGAAGTGTTAGGACAAAACTTAATATTAGGCGCGGATTTTATAAGTAAAACTGGCTTAATCCTTGATATATATGCAAAACAATATTTCTTCAGATTTGATCGTACTAGAAAATATCAGTTCGACTCTGAGTTAAAGTAACGACGCTAATTGTGAAACCTCAACTATTCAATCAGAGCATCAAGAATCTAGTCTGAGTCATTTAAAAGGAAATGAACGACAAAGAATTCAAAAGTTAATAAGGGAATTTTCTACTGTACTCACTCCCAAGTTAGGATTAACCCACTTAATCGAATATAAAATAAATCTTAGTGACAACAATGTAATACGTCTTCATCCATACAAATTATCGCCTCCCAAGATGGAAATAATGAGAAACCACATTAACAAACTCATTGAGCAACACGTCATAGAACCGTCAACTTCTCCATACTCATCACCTGCATTCCTAGTACCAAAAGGAACTGACACACATAGACTAGTCGTGGATTATAGACAGCTAAATAAGAGTATAGAATTTGAATCGATACCACTGCCCGACATTCACAGCGCGTTTCACTATTTTACAAAAGCGAAAATCTTCACCATAATAGACCTCAATCCCACTAGCTGAGGAATCAAAACATCTAACTGCTTTTGCTATCCCATTTAATCTATATTAATTCACTAGAGTACCATTCGGTATATCACAAGGAAGTTCAGTATGTAGCAAACTGTTAGAAAAAATTTTTCATGACGTTAAATTGAAATTTGTGTATCACTATCTTGACGATATAGTAGTATATAGTGAGTCAATGGATCAACATATTGATCACTTGCGTGACGTATTATCCAGGTTAAAGAAAGCTGGACTAACGGTAAACCCGCGTAAAGTTAACTTCGCAGTAAAACAATTCTCCTTCTTAGGTCACATAGTATCTGCCGAAGGTAAGGTTAGCATCGATCCCGAACGTACACGCGCAATCCGAGAATTCTTACCGCCGAGAGACGCCGAAGGTATAGCTCGATTTTTAGGTATGATTAATTATTTTCACAAGTACATACCTCACTTAGCGATATAGCAGCCCCATTGAATGCACTAAGAAAGAAAGGAACGAAATTCGAGTGGACTACTCGACACCAAGACGCGTTTGAAACACTCTAAGAAAGCATAATATCCCCACCGGTATTGCAGTTAGCAGATTTCAGTAAACCATTTGTCGTACAGACTGACAGTTCGAGTGTAGCACTAGGAGCCGTAATATACCAGGAAATCAATAATACTAGACTCCCGATCAGCTATGCATCCCGTACATTGACCGAGCAAGAAAGGAAGTTCTCAGCCTACGAACTTGAATGTTTAGCCGTAGTATTCGCCTTTGATAAATTCAAACCATTTTTGGAACACAAGGAATTTCTACTAGAAACCGATAATCAAGCTTTATCATGGTTATTGAACCACCCAAAACAGTTAGGTCGTATCGGAAGATGGGTGTTAAGACTAAATTGCTACAAGTTCAAAGTACAATATATTCGTGGTACTCAAAATGTAGTAGCCGATACACTATCCCGCATGTTCCAACTACCTAATACAAGATCTGGCGAAGACAATGTATAAACCACTACCGTTAATACGCTAATTACTAACTTTCCCCTTGCATTTAAGGATATACCATATCACCAACAACAAGATCCGAAATTGTGCAAAATAATAGAACAAATAGAGAAAGGAAATTATTTTGACAAATATACGAGTACTTAGTAAACGAATACTTTGTTTTAAAAAGGCTAACGGAAAATTACTGAGAATAATCGCCCCGGAAATAATCAAACCTATGCTAATGGAATACTACCATTCATTGACCATTGAAGCTCATATGGGAATTAGGAAAACCATACATCGTATTCGCAAGGAATACCATTGGGAAAACATGAAAAGTGAAATAAAAAGGTTCGTGAAAGAATGCGAAATCTGTGCCCTGAGCAAGCCAGCAAGAATCAGTCAAGTCGGAAAATTAATCTCAGAAATACCCACAACTCCCTTCTCGAAGATATACATAGACTATTCTGGACCTTATCCCCGTTCTAAATCCGGAAATACTATGCTATTAATTTGTGTGGACTCTTTCACTAAATTCGTATGGATGTATCCTATGAGACGTGCATTAGCATCTACGACAATAAAAATTCTACAAGAAAGACTATTTAAAGATTATGGTACACCCCTACACCTAATATCTGATAATGGACCTCAGTTTAAATCGAAAGAATTTAATGACATATGTTTTAAATTAGGGATAAATCATATTACAGTGACCGAGTACAGACCGCAAGGAAACCTAGCAGAAAGATACTTGCGTAACCTAAAATCAGCATTAATATCTTATCACGCTAAAGACTAGACAACCTGGGATCAAAATGTATCATGGATACAATTTGCGTTCAACTCAGCGTATCATGAAGGACATAAATCAACACCATTTGATTTACTGTACAAGTATAAACCCAACCATCCTTTAACCACGAAGTGGAAAATCCATGAGTTATTGCCCCGCGATATAAATGGGAATAACATATGAAAAATATGGAACGAAGCTCGTGCCAATTTGAGAGCGAATTTACAAAAATCGAGGAAATAACATGAGCAGAATAATTGGCAAATAGAGTATAAAGTAGGTGATTTAGTAATGTATAAAACTCACCCTATGAGTAAAGCCGTTGATAGGACCACTTCCAAACTATCATACCGATGGTGTGGCCCCTACAAAATTCATAAGTTCATCACCCCCGTTACTGTAGCACTGTATGAACCCAATACAGAAAACTACGTTCGCAGAAGCCATCTGTCTCAAATAAAAAAATTGTTTTCGTGTCAAAATAAAGAAGCACGACTACGAGAAAGATAGTAAACCGAGAATACTACTTAAGTATTGAAAATAAAATATGTTGTATATACTTATACAGGAATACGATAAGATTTTGCAACATCCTATATCGTAAGTGAGTATAAACTCAAACCCCTCGTACGAATACTAGCGAGGCCTGATCAACCTTAGCTAATGTCCCGCGAAAATGATATAATAAATGAGAAGTCAGCTGACGAGAAAGAAAAAACTAATCCCTAGCGCAGTAAACTAACAGTAATTCGATTGTTATTGCAATACGTGATTATTATTAGTAACATACTCATGAGTAGAACTCCGTAAAACGAGTGATGAAATCAAGCAAAAAAACCGGTAGTAGATGTAAGATTTAAAATAAGGTAGATTTATGTTTTGTGTATTTTATGTGTAGTAGATGTATTAGAATTTAAATATTTTGTATAAGTTGTAAGATAATCAATTGATGGATAGAAATAATCTGAGAGAGAGAAATTTCAGTATGAAGTTCTGTGTCCAAATGTAATTGTGTTTACTAGATTTTCTATTGTTACCCCACCACCCATTCTTCATCGTTCGGTGCAGGAGGATGTGACGATTTAAAAAAATATTTAAATCGCACAAATAAAAAATTTTGCTTTATAACAAGTAAGAGTATTATCCACCCCTTACCTATACCTATATTCCTGCATCAACTTGAAATTGTCCCGTACCAACACACAAAGAACGGTGTTATTTAGCTAATAATAATAATTACGTTAATTATATAAAATACGTACTAAATAAATAAGGAAATTCCTAATTCTTAACCAAAAAGTAACGTAAAGTATTACGATTTAATTAATGAATAATTAATACTAAATAAAAGAACGAACTATTTTCTCAGTGCGTAAAACCGCGCCAGCTTACAGACCCCTCGCCGCTAAACTATGCCCACATTCGCTGGGGAAACTTCGACATGTAAAGATGTCAGTTCTGTGTTGTCCATATACACGTAGGTGTATACCGTTAAAAGATTCTATCCAGTTTGTGGTGATATCGTTTTGATCAATGTAGCGTGGAAATAATAAAAAATATATAATGTAGTGTGTGAAGAGTTATAAAAAAAAGGAAAGGAAAACTTAGCCGACACATCTCTTAAAAATAAAACTGTAAGTGGTAAGATATGTTACTTACCAGATTTTAGTACTGCAAAAATAAGAACTGTAATTAAGGTGTAAAATGTGAACAACTGACTCCAGAAGTGGAAAACTCAAACAACAACAGTATGAACTTCTAGTACAAAATCCGATCGTCTAGTACGAGACTACCAGATACAATCAACCTAATGGAGCATCAAGAGGAACCGTGTATTGCACCCTAGAAGACGACAGAAGATGACCATCATGGACCCCACAGCAACCTCATGTTAAATTCAGGTGATATCCAAACATAACCTTTGTAAAACTTTGTTTCAACAAGAGAAGTAACAAAAGAACAGTAAAGGACTTTGATAATTTAAAGAATAAATTATAAGATTTGTAATTTCTGTAATGAAGTAGTAGTAACATCACGATATCTAAATGTAAGGTAATTCTATAATTTACAACCAAAATTATTCTTCAAATAATTTGGTTAAAGTTGTGATAAATTAAAACATAACAAAGTTGAGACCCGGATCCGTGGTACTTAAAGCAATATCTAGATGAATACTTTTGAGATAAAAGGAAAAAGACATTAATATTTTTAAAATATTAAATGTAGTATTTACTAGAGTAATTCTTTTAAAAGTAAAGTAAACTATGAATAATAAAGAGATGTTTTTGCTAACACCCAGCGAGTGAATAAATTTATGCAATCCTTGACTAATTCCTATGTAATAATGTGTTATAATTTATTGGTAAGTGAGGTTTACTAACAACGGCAGCTAGTTTAATTAACAGGTAACGAATTGAACTGGTTCCCGACTTTTGTATTGTCTTAACAAGGGAGACGTCACAAAATTGCGCCACTCTGCTCTGCTTTATAAAAAAGAAATATTTGTGTACATTGTTATAATTCATTAACAGTAACTTTGAAGGATACATAAATTTATTCACTCTGAAATCGGGAACAAATAAATGAGTAAAGTTTTAATTAAGATATAATAATATTAGTATTGGGACATTGCCGTAATAAACAAGTCATCGCTGATAGATATTCCATTTGAAACCTGTCGCTAGTGACAAGCTGTTTCATGTCAAAAGCGTGTCGAGAAATGTAAACTCTCCCCTTGGTACGTACGCATCCCATACAAAACGTCCCTCGCGGACATAACAGACATTCCTAAACACGATAATTTCCTGTTCTGAATTGTCCTCAGAACAATTGTCTGAATCACCCTACTTGTTAAACCTCCCTATGCAAACAATAAGACTCCCCCAATCAGCTGACCCTTTGTGCTATTGTTAAAGCAATGAACTCTTCGTATGTGAAATGTCTCTCCACTATAAAATGATGTTAGCGTTTTGTTTTGACTGATTATATCTGACAGTACAGAAAATTGAATTGTTGTGAGATAAATTTAATTTGATTAATTAGTATAAGATTCTATATCTAATAAGAGATATATGTGTGTGTTTAAATGAATTCACGTTTTATAAGTGTTTAAAATAGATGACATAAGATTTGTCGTACGTAATACGTCGTGTATTTAAAGTTATTATTAACAAAAATGGCTCAATTTAACCCCGACTTGTTGTTGAAGGACGAATTAAGCTATGAAGCATTGTTGCGTGGTCTTCCCTACTCAAATGTAACTGTCGCGGAACTTCGCAAGACGTTACGTGAAAATAAACCGGACAAACCCTCACTGTTAAAGTGTATTAACGATTACACAAATCGTTTGAGTCTCTTAGATTTCGAAAGTGAAAAGGAAACATGCTATCACAAGTATACAGAACTAACTTCCATCGCACAAACCCTGCGTGATGAAAAATCCCCCGCAGTAATTTTACGCACCTCCCAAAGAATCGAACATCTGACCCGCCGTATCACCAATTTGTTGAATTGGCCTGGTGATATAGTTACCCCACCGGATACGCAAAAATTCGCGGAGGAAGCATTACAACAATTACCCGAGATAATGCGCGAATTACGTCGAAGATCCGAATCGTTTAGATTAGAAGAGATTGAAGAAGCAATGACGAAACTAAACATTTCCCCTTCCCAATCCCCTACCCAAGAACAGCAAACCGGTACTGCAAAATTTCAGTTTCTGCAGGAATCCAATATAGATCCATTTAAAGAAAGGTTAACTAACAGACAAGTAAATATCCAACCCGTAAACGTTACGTTACTTCCTAATGCACTAGAAAATATGACTCGTACCTACGATTTACCTTCTCACTTGCTGACGAATCAATCTGCGGAAAAACCTAGAATGATGACTCAAGTAAATCTAACTACCGAGCTCTATGGAAAAATAACCCACCCTGTAGAACGTATTTTGTCTGACATACCAACCACTGATGGGCTGAATATTACAAAGCTCCTAGATTTTCTCAAGTATCTTTTACAATTAAAGGATCTGCGACAACTAAGAGATGATCAGATTTTACAAGTAATTTTACCTAAATGTAGATCTCCTTTAAAAGATCGTGTGTTAGAATCCCTAAGGTATAATCACCCTGTAGAAGAACTTCATACCACTCTATTAAGACATTTCATTCCCACCGGTATCTACGAAGAATTGAAGCGAAACCTAGTACTTCGTGTACAAGGAGCATACGAGAGATTAGCTCATTATATATCTGAAATAAGAGAATCCGCTTTATTGCTACAAGTTAAATGGGGTGAACAACAGTTAGTAGACACTATCTTAGTAGGACTATCTCCCGAGGAGCGATCTCGCCTAGCACTCATGAAGCGACCAACCACTTTCTCCGAACTAGAACTATGTTGTATACATTCGTCCAACGTCTGGTATTCTGACCAGAACAGACGCGTTTCTATGTCCCAGACTCAACGCAGAGATTCATTCCAACCCCTACCAATTGGAACTGATACCCGAACCTACCGCGATAAGCTATTCGTAAGTACATCGAAAACCAAAAGCTACCCCCATATTTCGTACTCTAGATCAAAACCCCGGCAACATGCGAGTGAAGTCAGTGAGGAAAGAAGATGTTATAACTGTGGAAAGGCCGGAAACATTATCAAGAATTGTAAACAAAAGCGCTACCAACAGAAAAGACCAGTCAAAAAACATGTGAAGCTGGAAGAACAAAAATCCTACGTCTTCCGCAGCACCAGAAAGAAAGGTAAAAACAACAATAATCATAGAATAAAAATAAATAGAAATAAACGCATAGACCCTTACTTAACAAGATTTATTTAGAAGTGCAACTCTATTGGTGCATGCAAAACAAGTATATGCCAACTACCCTACGTACAGATAGACCTTGGAGCAACGAATACCCTTGGTTTAATTGATTCCGGATCTACCCGTAGTATAATTAGTCAACAGTTAGCCACCGTATTAGCTAATCATAATCTGATTAAACGTAGCCAAAACGTGAACATAAAGTGTGCCACGCAAATAAACAAAACCTAAATATATCGCGCAGTATTACGGTGAAATTAAAAATAAAGAATTTTACTTGGTATGTTCCCCTACTAGTAGCTGAAGTGTTAGGACAAAACTTAATATTAGGCGCGGATTTTATAAGTAAAACTGGCTTAATCCTTGATATATATGCAAAACAATATTTCTTCAGATTTGATCGTACTAGAAAATATCAGTTCGACTCCGAGTTAAAGTAACGACGCTAATTGTGAAACCTCAACTATTCAATCAGAGCATCAAGAATCTAGTCTGAGTCATTTAAAAGGAAATGAGCGACAAAGAATTCAAAAGTTAATAAGGGAATTTTCTACTGTACTCACTCCCAAGTTAGGATTAACCCACTTAATCGAATATAAAATAAATCTTAGTGACAACAATGTAATACGTCTTCATCCATACAAATTATCGCCTCCCAAGATGGAAATAATGAGAAACCACATTAACAAACTCATTGAGCAACACGTCATAGAACCGTCAACTTCTCCATACTCATCACCTGCATTCCTAGTACCAAAAGGAACTGACACACATAGACTAGTCGTGGATTATAGACAACTAAATAAGAGTATAGAATTTGAATCGATACCACTGCCCGACATTCACAGCGCGTTTCACTATTTTACAAAAGCGAAAATCTTCACCATAATAGACCTCAATCCCACTAGCTGAGGAATCAAAACATCTAACTGCTTTTGCTATCCCATTTAATCTATATTAATTCACTAGAGTACCATTCGGTATATCACAAGGAAGTTCAGTATGTAGCAAACTGTTAGAAAAAATTTTTCGTGACGTTAAATTGAAATTTGTGTATCACTATCTTGACGATATAGTAGTATATAGTGAGTCAATGGATCAACATATTGATCACTTGCGTGACGTATTATCCAGGTTAAAGAAAGCTGGACTAACGGTAAACCCGCGTAAAGTTAACTTCGCAGTAAAACAATTCTCCTTCTTAGGTCACATAGTATCTGCCGAAGGTAAGGTTAGCATCGATCCCGAACGTACACGCGCAATCCGAGAATTCTTACCGCCGAGAGACGCCGAAGGTATAGCTCGATTTTTAGGTATGATTAATTATTTTCACAAGTACATACCTCACTTAGCGATATAGCAGCCCCATTGAATGCACTAAGAAAGAAAGGAACGAAATTCGAGTGGACTACTCGACACCAAGACGCGTTTGAAACACTCTAAGAAAGCATAATATCCCCACCGGTATTGCAGTTAGCAGATTTCAGTAAACCATTTGTCGTACAGACTGACAGTTCGAGTGTAGCACTAGGAGCCGTAATATACCAGGAAATCAATAATACTAGACTCCCGATCAGCTATGCATCCCGTACATTGACCGAGCAAGAAAGGAAGTTCTCAGCCTACGAACTTGAATGTTTAGCCGTAGTATTCGCCTTTGATAAATTCAAACCATTTTTGGAACACAAGGAATTTCTACTAGAAACCGATAATCAAGCTTTATCATGGTTATTGAACCACCCAAAACAGTTAGGTCGTATCGGAAGATGGGTGTTAAGACTAAATTGCTACAAGTTCAAAGTACAATATATTCGTGGTACTCAAAATGTAGTAGCCGATACTCTATCCCGCATGTTCCAACTACCCAATACAAGATCTGGCGAAGACAATGTATAAACCACTACCGTTAATACGCTAATTACTAACTTTCCCCTTGCATTTAAGGATATACCATATCACCAACAACAAGATCCGAAATTGTGCAAAATAATAGAACAAATAGAGAAAGGAAATTATTTTGACCAATATACGAGTACTTAGTAAACGAATACTTTGTTTTAAAAAGGCTAACGGAAAATTACTGAGAATAATCGCCCCGGAAATAATCAAACCTATGCTAATGGAATACTACCATTCATTGACCATTGAAGCTCATATGGGAATTAGGAAAACCATACATCGTATTCGCAAGGAATACCATTGGGAAAACATGAAAAGTGAAATAAAAAGGTTCGTGAAAGAATGCGAAATCTGTGCCCTGAGCAAGCCAGCAAGAATCAGTCAAGTCGGAAAATTAATCTCAGAAATACCCACAACTCCCTTCTCGAAGATATACATAGACTATTCTGGACCTTATCCCCGTTCTAAATCCGGAAATACTATGCTATTAATTTGTGTGGACTCTTTCACTAAATTCGTATGGATGTATCCTATGAGACGTGCATTAGCATCTACGACAATAAAAATTCTACAAGAAAGACTATTTAAAGATTATGGTACACCCCTACACCTAATATCTGATAATGGACCTCAGTTTAAATCGAAAGAATTTAATGACATGTGTTTTAAATTAGGGATAAATCATATTACAGTGACCGAGTACAGACCGCAAGGAAACCTAGCAGAAAGATACTTGCGTAACCTAAAATCAGCATTAATATCTTATCACGCTAAAGACTAGACAACCTGGGATCAAAATGTATCATGGATACAATTTGCGTTCAACTCAGCGTATCATGAAGGACATAAATCAACACCATTTGATTTACTGTACAAGTATAAACCCAACCATCCTTTAACCACGAAGTGGAAAATCCATGAGTTATTGCCCCGCGATATAAATGGGAATAACATATGAAAAATATGGAACGAAGCTCGTGCCAATTTGAGAGCGAATTTACAAAAATCGAGGAAATAACATGAGCAGAATAATTGGCAAATAGAGTATAAAGTAGGTGATTTAGTAATGTATAAAACTCACCCTATGAGTAAAGCCGTTGATAGGACCACTTCCAAACTATCATACCGATGGTGTGGCCTCTACAAAATTCATAAGTTCATCACCCCCGTTACTGTAGCACTGTATGAACCCAATACAGAAAACTACGTTCGCAGAAGCCATCTGTCTCAAATAAAAAAATTGTTTTCGTGTCAAAATAAAGAAGCACGACTACGAGAAAGATAGTAAACCGAGAATACTACTTAAGTATTGAAAATAAAATATGTTGTATATACTTATACAGGAATACGATAAGATTTTGCAACATCCTATATCGTAAGTGAGTATAAACTCAAACCCCTCGTACGAATACTAGCGAGGCCTGATCAACCTTAGCTAATGTCCCGCGAAAATGATATAATAAATGAGAAGTCAGCTGACGAGAAAGAAAAAACTAATCCCTAGCGCAGTAAACTAACAGTAATTCGATTGTTATTGCAATACGTGATTATTATTAGTAACATACTCATGAGTAGAACTCCGTAAAACGAGTGATGAAATCAAGCAAAAAAACCGGTAGTAGATGTAAGATTTAAAATAAGGTAGATTTATGTTTTGTGTATTTTATGTGTAGTAGATGTATTAGAATTTAAATATTTTGTATAAGTTGTAAGATAATCAATTGATGGATAGAAATAATCTGAGAGAGAGAAATTTCAGTATGAAGTTCTGTGTCCAAATGTAATTGTGTTTACTAGATTTTCTATTGTTACCCCACCACCCATTCTTCATCGTTCGGTGCAGGAGGATGTGACGATTTAAAAAAATATTTAAATCGCACAAATAAAAAATTTTGCTTTATAACAAGTAAGAGTATTATCCACCCCTTACCTATACCTATATTCCTGCATCAACTTGAAATTGTCCCGTACCAACACACAAAGAACGGTGTTATTTAGCTAATAATAATAATTACGTTAATTATATAAAATACGTACTAAATAAATAAGGAAATTCCTAATTCTTAACCAAAAAGTAACGTAAAGTATTACGATTTAATTAATGAATAATTAATACTAAATAAAAGAACGAACTATTTTCTCAGTGCGTAAAACCGCGCCAGCTTACAGACCCCTCGCCGCTAAACTATGCCCACATTCGCTGGGGAAACTTCGACATGTAAAGATGTCAGTTCTGTGTTGTCCATATACACGTAGGTGTATACCGTTAAAAGATTCTATCCAGTTTGTGGTGATATCGTTTTGATCAATGTAGCGTGGAAATAATAAAAAATATATAATGTAGTGTGTGAAGAGTTATAAAAAAAAGGAAAGGAAAACTTAGCCGACACATCTCTTAAAAATAAAACTGTAAGTGGTAAGATATGTTACTTACCAGATTTTAGTACTGCAAAAATAAGAACTGTAATTAAGGTGTAAAATGCGAACAACTGACTCCAGAAGTGGAAAACTCAAACAACAACAGTATGAACTTCTAGTACAAAATCCGATCGTCTAGTACGAGACTACCAGATACAATCAACCTAATGGAGCATCAAGAGGAACCGTGTATTGCACCCTAGAAGACGACAGAAGATGACCATCATGGACCCCACAGCAACCTCATGTTAAATTCAGGTGATATCCAAACATAACCTTTGTAAAACTTTGTTTCAACAAGAGAAGTAACAAAAGAACAGTAAAGGACTTTGATAATTTAAAGAATAAATTATAAGATTTGTAATTTCTGTAATGAAGTAGTAGTAACATCACGATATCTAAATGTAAGGTAATTCTATAATTTACAACCAAAATTATTCTTCAAATAATTTGGTTAAAGTTGTGATAAATTAAAACATAACAAAGTTGAGACCCGGATCCGTGGTACTTAAAGCAATATCTAGATGAATGCTTTTGAGATAAAAGGAAAAAGACATTAATATTTTTAAAATATTAAATGCAGAATTTACTAGAGTAATTCTTTTAAAAGTAAAGTAAACTATGAATAATAAAGAGATGTTTTTGCTAACACCCAGCGAGTGAATAAATTTATGCAATCCTTGACTAATTCCTATGTAATAATGTGTTATAATTTATTGGTAAGTGAGGTTTACTAACAACGGCAGCTAGTTTAATTAACAGGTAACGAATTGAACTGGTTCCCGACTTTTGTAATGTCTTAACAAGGGAGACGTCACAAACGTAGATTTTCTTTACCCGTCTTTTCTACCATTAAACTTTTATAAGATTAGAAACAGGGTAAATGCGGTTGTATTTAGTTTCTCCACGCAACATACAAAACAATTTTATAAAGCACATTATTTTTGTATTATCCATATCATCTTCACACATCATAAGTCTGCACGTAAGACAAGAATAACCAACTTTTAGTAAATAAACGTGGTATATTAAGTAGAGGCAATAATATAAAGTAGAATGTTAAAGGTAAGCAAGTTACGATAAACTCATTGGAAGTCGTATATTTTAATTTTTAAACATTTGTTTATAACAGCATCAGCCATTAATAAACAAAAAAATAATAATTATGAATTTATATATTATACAATAATATTTACATAGCTAAAATAAAAATTTCATATACTGTATTACACGTTTTTAATCATTGGTAAACAATAAAACACTAAGTAGGAAAGGTAATTCTTTATCCTCTATTAATTTTGAAGTGTCTAATACAAAAATAATATTATGCGGATATTGTTTAAAAACATCAAAAATCGCACGTTTTCTATAAATTTTAATACTCTTTTTTAGTTTTTCGTGGTTTCCATGTCACAGAAACAGAATTTTACATCATTCTTTCTTTTCACTGGATACTTCAAATTCTTTGGGTTACCAACCATAAGTATTTTTATTTTCGTTTGATATATATGACTGAACAAATATCTTATATTATTGTTTAAAATTATGTTTAACTTGACACGTCTAAACCACACATTCACCAACGCTTGTTCGGGTTCAATGTCGATAATCAGAATATACAAGTAGCAGCTGCAGCAGCAACAACAGTAGTGATGGTTTTAGAAAAAGAATCATCATCATTGCCATTGGAGACTCTATTTTAACCTCTTCAGAACAACAGTACTACTAGTAGTGGCAAGTCACCTCTACCAACGTTCTTCTTTTTTTAACACCTATTTTTGCCCCTTTCTCTACCCTACTCTTGTAATCGCCTTCTATCTCGACTTGGTACTTCCTAAACCCTTATATTTTTCAGTAACTTTGTCCTCCCTCTGCATCTCATGTTTTTCACTTGTATCTTATCTCTTGGCTTCCGTTTGTTTTTAATCATGTTAAATACATTTTTTCTTTTGTGTACCTCAACATTTAATTATCTGTGTTCTAGGTGAGATTTAGATCGTCTCAAAATGGTTGCCCTACTAGCTGTCCAGGTATATTGTAAACTTCTGCAAATACTGTTTTCCATATTCCACGGTGAAATATTCGTTTGTTACTTTAACAAAAAAAAAAGACGAATAGGACTATATAGAAAGTAATATGGAAAGTGGAAGGGAAATATCAAATTACATATAGCCTTTTTACACCACGTGAAATTATTGTTATTACACCATTGTCATTAACATAACCACCACAAACACAGGTACCTTCAACCTAAATTTTCTTCAACCTAAAAACTTTTAATAAGATAATTGCATACTATTTCACTTGTACGCTGTAAACATACTTCTAGAGTATCAAAAATCTTATTTTTTATTAACTAAATCACTTTAAACTAATAACTCAATATTGAATGAAATGGAATGAAGGAGCAATTTTAATAAAGTTTGGTCTACTTTACAGATGCACATTTAAATGCGGACTGGTTATAATACTTTTATGTAAATAGAGATCCTGTCACCTTATTTGATCAAATAATTTGTACATTGACGTTTGATAATCGTTGCTGTTCATTTACGAAATGTTTTGTTATTGGATTATATACTTGTAGACATATGAATTCTATAAATTCTGCACCGGCAATGAATATAAGTGATTGTTTATCGGTAACACCTTGAAAACAAAAGAAATTAAAACACGAGTTTTGCAAGACAATAAAATAAAAAAATAAATTTCAAAATAGGCAGTCATTGAGGACTGCCGACAGAAGTGAAAACTTAAAACTATGAAATAAAAGTGGTTTTTTTGGATATTCAAATTAATTGTAGTATCAAAAATTAAAATTTTTTGTAAATTAAAATCTTTAATATCAGTCTGGTTTTCACATATAAGCTAATAAAAAAAATTTTGAATTAGTAACCATATTTTCAAAATTCGACACATAAATCTAAAATTATTATAAAATTTTATAGAATTTTTAATTTTAAAATTCGCGGTAAAAATACTATCGAACAACTAGAAATTTGTTTTACCACGCTAGTAAGATAACTCCTAAGCCACTATGAAATACTCATTGCATGATGTATGGCAGAGGTCAAATATCAAAAATAAAAAATAAATAATATCAAATTTTTAAACGGAAATATTGATACGAATATTGGAAATATTTGAAAATACATGCTTTGTTTATGTTATTCATTTTTCTATATATAAATATTAACATATTTAGTACTCACTTTTGTACTGCACAGTGATCCTACATTTGAACATTTAAAATAATGATCAAACTAAACACAATTTAAACAATGCACAGTATACACACATTAAACTTTCCACGTAGTCAATTTAACTTTACTTATATACATATACACAGCACTAATGTTAAAATCTTACAATAATAAAAAAAACTATTAAAAATACATACTTCGACATTAGACATGACGGAAAACCCTAAGTTAACAGCCAGACGGACAAATAACAATTACGTAAATGTCATATAATATAGTATAAGTAATTAATAAGAATAAAAATAATGTAAAATTGATCATAAGTATTGCGTTAATTGTTAATACGGAAAGCCGAAATCGCGCTAGGGATCGAACACGCGATAGCAAATTCGGCAGCGTAAGAAACTCCAAAATAAAGTACGTAAACGATAAAAGTGTGTTAAATAGTATAAATAGTATTACAATTGTATAATATAATTGTAGTATAATAGTATTACACACAAGTATAATCTATACTTTCACTGCTGGCCACGCGCAACACGTCATACTTATAGCTACAGATATCATGTTAGCATTAGCATGTCGGTGACGCGAACTCATAAGATTTTACCCATCCAAAAATCGCCCAACGTGCCTATAGAAGTTTTCACTTCAATAAAAATAGCAATAATAATAACTGCAGGAAGAACCGCAGGAACGTAGAATTAATGATAGCAGAACTATGCATGCAGCGTTTCACCTACGGCAATGTGTATTTGTGTCTGAGTCATTAATTGTTCGACATAACATTGTCGGTAGTATGGTCTGCAACTGTTTCGCGTACACACTACAAGCGTACTGCAATAATAAAATTGTTATCGTTATCTATAAATTTTCTTTCCAGTAGGTTAAGTGTGCAACGTTGTACCGTGTATAATCTATCCGATATAGCTCTGATGTAACCTAAAATAGAGGTATGTCAAAGACACATGGAAAGAAACAACTTACGCCCGTACGGAATAATCATTGAAGATGGTGTTTGGAATCTTCGAACAAATGTTGCTTTTTGATTTGTAATTGTAAATTTGCTTTCCTATTTGTCAATAAACTTTCTCACTCTAATATCGGTTTACTTTAGCGGAGACGGTAATGAGCTGTTTCAAAAGGGGTTTAATCGTTTTACATTCTTACGGACAAAAGCTTTATAGTTCAGTAGTAACACATTTGCATTTTGGGTGAGTAAGAATTCACAGTTGGTACTTTACATTTGGTAAAAAAGTTTTTGAGTACAACTTAAAAATTTTCTAGTATAACTTGAAGCTTATAGTTACACAAATTGATGGAAACTTACAAGTTCAGAAATCTACGTATTTATCGTCGACCTACTACCGTCCAAACGTGTAGAGTTCCTATTAGAGATAATGTAAACATAATAGAGCTTGTTACGTTTCACAGATATCTATAAGTGTTTACATTACATTAAAGTGCCATAAAAGACACAACTTATATAACACACTATACACATGCCAATTATAAAATACACGAATTAGACAATAGGCGTATTTTACAGGCCTATTGCCAGATACAACTATTAGGTGTGAATGTGTTTTGTAAGAAATCAAACGATCATTATGAACATATGCCCAGGGGGGTTTGTAGAATTGTTTCTATTACGGGAAAAGTTATAGACAAAACGAAAGTACATAACGTCAGGCTGAAAGATAAAGAGCTTGAAGGAAGGAAAAAACGTCACATTTCCACAGTTCAGAGAATGGTTTTTGTTAAGCGAGTACCTCTTTGTGTTTGCAGAAAGTAACGTGGAACTCATAAAAGTAGTGTACATTCGGTTAAATGTTTCCTACTCTTTGTTTACTTGTGCACAATTTACGCTACCACGTGTACACGATTACTAAAGAGCTACATTCGTTTTACTTTTATTTAAACGTGTTACCTAATAAGCCAGTTGTTACAAACTTTAGTTGTTCTTACGAATTAGTGTGACAGGACAAATAAAATAAAACTAAACTTTTTTATCTTTAAAATGAGTAAGAATTAATAAAATAATGTAGAAAAATAAAATGGTAAAGTAAAATGACTTGAAATACCACAAATGCAAATGTTATTACTAAAAATTAAATTGTTACTTGACTTAGGTTAGTTTTCTGAAGTTTATGTATTTTATTACTGTGAATACTTAACCACTTTAATTTACATTACTTTAAATTTTGCTTACGTTTTACATTTTTAGCCTGTAACTAACTTCCTTTATGAGTTGCTGTTGTTGAGGGGTAATAATTCAAATTCCATCGATAGTTTGGTACAGTGGTAACTGAAGAAGCAAGAGATTTAAGGTACATGGTCAAGAAACTGAGGGACCTTCGAGACATTGCCGGAATTAATATAAACCTTAATGCCACATAACCGGCATATGACCTTGTAGGTAGAAACAATGGAGTCTACTTAAATTTAAATGATACAACACAACATTGAATGATAGGGAAGAATAAACATATATAGAATTTTAAATGAGTAAAAATAGAATCAGCGACTGAGATATTACAGATAGAATCAGTAGGTTAAAAAAGGTAGTGAACCTCGAAATTCCCATGTTTAGGTAAAATGGAAATTGAGGACACCCCATAACATACTACATTTGATTGGAGTTGCTTATTAAATAATGAAACTACCGATTACTTGATCTGCCGGAGAACACATAATAATCTGAGTACCTCTTACAACTATCAGCGGTCAGACATCCTTTCTTCTGGCCATTCATTAACTCCGGAATGTGATTTCCGGTCTACTTGTCGCAAAATTATTTGATACGAATTCTCTGATATGTAAATTTATTGAAGTACGATACCAATTTTTATACGGATGTATTAATGTAATCATTATTTTATAACTGACTATGTGCACATACCACAGCTACACAGGAGCCACCCACTCGTAGAAAACTTTTGTAGGAAAAATTGCGTGTCAACATTGCGCGTTCAAGGTGAGTTATATGATAGTTTTTGCATCCAATCATCATCATCATCTAAAACCCATGTCTTGTCGCCTTAGCTATGTCTCTCCCACCACCTTTGTCCCCTTTCAATCGCATTACGACATGATGTTAATCTCCTTAATCACATTCAATAGTAAACAAAATTTGGCTGGAGTTGTTGACTAAATAGTAAAACTACTCACTAGTGAACTTGCCGGCAAGCATACTACAACCTGAGGACCCGAGTATAACTAACAGCGGTGGGACATTCTTGCCTCTGGCGTTTCATAAACTTCACCAAATAATTTCTAGTCTACTTGTCAAAACGCTAATTGATGCGAATTGTGTAACAGGCAAGTGCATAAACAGGAATATCAGTTCATATTTTATATTGTATTATTATATATAAAAGAATTAAACCTTTTTCTTCAAAAAATGCAACAACTGAGTGCTTTCAATCAAGAAAAGGCACATTAATCTGAACATTGTTTGTTAGCTGACTATTTCTACATATCTCAGCTACTTACATAATAACATGTACAGTATATGCAAATGTTCATTCATTAACGTGTACGACATACAACACTTTGCATGTGTCTAAGGTTTGACTATTTGTAATAAATTTAAGTCATTTGTTTGTCTTTTTGTTTTTATATTTTTATTTCCTATGTAGTAACTAGTATGCTCAAAATATGTGACTACAATTCAACAGACTTAGTTTATGTCTTTCAAACTCAATAACAGAAAATAATAAATAGCACTAACAAAACTTGTCTGTAACACTTATTGAAACGAACTTCATTGCAGTAAGAATTATCATTAACTGTGAGTAAGGATTATTTAGTATAATTATGAATCGGAATTATAGTAGAAAACCTTTATCGTACTTTGCTGTACAGAGTTTTTATTGCTAGTTGTTAAATGTCGAGGTGCAATTATTTATTCTGGGATGAATACAAGAAATCTCATTAATCTTATAAAAAATAAAGGAATATGCTAGATCGCGTTGTATCATTCATTCTAAGGATGAAGCGCATCCCATAAGAATTACTCTGTTTTATGTAGGAAATGAAGTAATTATTTCGTTGACTTGGAGAATGCTAAAAATTTGTACCTGGCATTATTTTAGGAAATCGTTTGTTTTACAACTGTCCCGTTTCGTGACTAAAGTCTTTTCCTTCCCTCCTGGTCCTGTCGTAATCCTTCAGCTCCTTGTCTTCTGCGCAAAGCTGTTAGAAGCACTATGGCCTGCATTATGTAGCTGTGACACGTGACAGTAACAGTGACACTGGCGAATAAAGTAGAACGCTTGTTAACAGCTGCCTTAAGGGAATTTTAAACATACACTGGCAACAAAAATTTTCTTAAAGATCTTTGGTACCAAGATGATCTGGAAGAAATGGAAGTGGGGAAGCGATTATGTTAAAAATAAAAGAGAAAAGTGTAAATAAGCACGTATTATTATAGTGTCGAAATGTTTTAGTGGATGGTTAGTGAGGATCGGTCAATAATACAAATTTTAGCTATTTTGCGTCGACGTTTCGACAATATTTATTGTCATCTTCAGGACCTGTGTATGAAATAAAATAGAAATATCAAACATAACGAAACAATTAAATATTTGGGTGATCGTGTTGGTGATGTGAGTGTGTGCGTGCGTATGAATGTATCATTTTATATGTGAAGACTTATGATAGTTTGTTTACATCTTCAAATTATCTTTAAGAAAAAGAGCAAATTATAGTATGAGAGAACTTAATTTATACAGTATTACAATTTAAATTACTAAATGTAATGTTATTTTAATTAACTAAACAAACAGTAATAAACAATTGGATATTAGATTGGTACATAAATTGTTTATACCTACAACAGTCAACATATAGCAAAGTAATATATTACCTATAAGTAAAACAGATTAGGGGATGTTCACTACGTAATTATTAAAAGTTATTTTTACCATGTTTCACTCCCTACTGGTGTTAACAAACAATCATAATTTAGAAACATACAATTTACACAATACTGTAAAACATTACGACTTAAATCAGATAGTTGACAAAGGTTACAAACAGAAGTTTCTGGTAAATTTTACTAACAGGTAAACTTGGATAATAATTGTAATCATATTATAAAATATAGTCAAGAGTACTATAGAATACTGTAATTTATGTATGTGTCCACAATCACCCTTCTTTCTCACCCATTCTCCCCCTGCCAGTCCTTCTCACAGCATCTCACTCTAACCTGAAATCGATCTATCACTCACTATCACCCACTCTCTCTCTCTCTAACTCTTCTACATCTCACTCAAGAATTTGAGTTGTACAAGAATTTAGTTCAAGGACGTCACATAATTGCAGAGAAATTAAGGTGTTGACTAAAACTAGATGGGAGGAAAAAGTTTCGTAAACGCCTTACTTTCCATACAAAGTAGAAAACTTAAAAAGTATTTTACAATTTTAAGTAGAGAAAGTTACTTTCCAGCATACTATTTATATTGTTTTAGTTAATACAAATCTACCATACATTATTGTAGTCAGCAACTGTAGTACAGCTATCTACTCGGACCACTAAAGTGAAGGCTTAGTCACGCTAATGAAAGTGAAGTTTCTATGGTTACTCAAGATACGATGTAAGTAGGTATCAACAGTTTTGTAAGGATGTCCCACATTTATTGAACCATGAACTAGTACACACGAAAGACAAAATATTCTATATTCAGCACACATTAGTACAGAGTCTAAATATGCATAAGACGTTTGTGTGTAGAAATGTATAAATGTGAACACTAAATGAAAAAAGTTGTTCAAATGTAAGGTAGATGGTTTCTGCCAACAAAAACGAAATGTAAGGTAGCCAGTCTTTCCTTGGACGTTATATGTGAATTGATATCTTTCTTTTGCTTTTAATCTTCCAATTGTAAACGTGTTACGTCGTACAAGCTAGCAGGTGTAAGGATTTTTATGGGACCCTTTACAGTATTGTTCCTATGAGGAATCTTTGTATATTCGTGGAATAGACAGAATAACGCACAACTGTCTTTGTAACGATATCACACAGCTACGTAACAGCCAGCACTGTGTTTTAAACGCTGACATGTCGTACTCGCTATTGATCTGCAACTATGAAAGGGTCTTTCGCACTTCGTTTAGAGTAGTGGCGTTGTGCGTAGCAATACAGAACCTTTACTCAACTGGTTTTTGTTAACTGTTACTAATAGATGAAGGGCTACAATGCATCTGTAGTAATGCTTTGTGTGGGAGTAAAAAGAAGTTAAATGCGGCCACTTGACAATAGCCATGGCATATCGTACGTTTCATAAAGTGCTGAAAAATGAAATACAGGCAATTAAGATTCAAGGTTAAACGAAAAAGGAAAACCTAAAATGTTCACAGCATTGTATTTGTAAATAAAGGGTTGTAAATTAACTGCTTTAAAAAACATTAAAAAACTAGAATACTAAACTAAAGGATTTTTAGTGTTGAAATTGAAAGGAATTAAATATTAATTCCTAAAGTAACAAACATAGTGTTCGCGATTGATTGACAAAAACCACGCGACTGTCGAACGGTGCGACGGATACACAAATACGGTACTGAAAAATTACCTAATCTGTTCGTCGTGGATATAGTGGAAGATCACAAGCCCACACAAATAAAACACTAGAAATGCGGTGAGGTGACACAGACCTTTCAAACAACTAAACTGTACAAACTTATAGAAATTGCAAACAATGAACACTGTGGAATTCCTTTACTTGTAATCGAAACACGAAAGTGTGGATTCCCTAGTGTGCTCGAGGAAAAATCTAGCAAATTCCGTACAGATTTTCAGACAACTGACAAAAAGAAAACTTAGTCTCTACAATCAGGCGTTTTTGGTTTTCTTGGTGGACACGGAACCACTTGGTGGTAAACAGTATTTCGTAATATTTATAGGTGATTCAATTGAATTCATGAAAACATCGATGTTTGACAACGACCAGACGTTGTGAGAGCGCTCGAAAACTACAAACGACCTGTCGAAAAAGAAACTGGTCATTCTGTAAAAAGACTGAGAACAGGCATAAAGAAAGAATATTTGTCTCACGAATTCACAAAATTCCTTGATTATGAGAATGTCTTGACTGTTGTCGTGGGAAAAGAACGGCGTGGTTGATTTTGCAAAAAGAAATTACAGGAAGTGGCAGATTTCCTATTTTCAGACAAAATTACCAAACTCGCTGTGAGCAGAAAGAGCCAATGTAGCTACGTTTTTAAGACATAGATGTCCATTGAAGTTGCTTAAAAACACGAAAGTGTCTTGTAAGTTATGGTTTATTATAAGTCGCTTGGTGGATTTATACTAGTCATTGAAAGCTAGCTGTCAACGTTAAAAAATAGCGGACGACTCTCCTTTATATTCTCAAGCGAGTAAATAACATTGTGTATGACGCTGCTATACCAAAACAAGAGGCGTGAAATTTGTAAAGAGAGTAAGAAAAATAACGATAGATATTACTCTGAAAAAAGGAGTGGAATGATAATAAGAGTAACAAGAGCAAAGGAATCTTGAGAACCCATAGGCGAGCAGAAACATCAAACGTGGATCCTGTAGCTTAATAATTTTTCAGACCGCAATTGCCAGACAACTATGAAAAATTAACGGAATTCAAAGTATCCATCAGATATAACTCAAGAAACAATATCCAACAACTGTTGATGAAGTCCTTCAACGAGATAAAGATGATTTGTAATTGGAAGCGTTGAGAAAAGAATTTGAAACCCTAGAAAGCAACCTTGGTTGGTACAGTATATAATTTTAGCGCACTTTATTTTAACGTCTTTTTGTTTAAGACTTGTCTAACAATAAATTAACAAAATATTATGTTATACAAATTTTTCAAGATAATAAAGTAAGTAAGTGTTATAGTGCAACAATTCATGTAATATATATTGCTGCTATTATTGCATAATATATTACGTAATAACACAATGCACTAGTTGTTTTACCATAATAATATTGCAATATAACATAAGCAGTATGATATTAACAATTTGGTTTAGATTTTATAATTTAATTATACAACATTAATTACCTGTTTTAAGTTTTTGAACTTTATTTCTTTAAGTTCTGTTACAAAAAATGTACTTCATACTATTAGTGGTAAAGCAAACCATCAATGCGCTACATAACTATTAGTACAGTAGGCCTACTTGCTGAATTCTTGGGAAACATTACTATGATATCCAGTAAGTTGCTGAGACGACAAATGACATTACGCGAAATAGGGTAACAATGACAATAGGGTGCATATTAATTAACGATCAGCTGCAAGCGTACTAAGTGACTAAGAGAAAGTCGAGCCAATTTCTCCTTACGACAGAATAGTCAACGCTTTTATGTTCTTATTATCAAATTTTCAGTTGGGTAGTTTACATATCAATTAATACAAAATTTGTATTAATACAAATTTCTTTATTCTTAAGGAGTAACAAATGAGGATTTAAGGAAATCAAGGTGTATTATATGATTTACTACCAATGCGTGACTAAGAAACATGTTCTGCAAATTAAATATATTTCCTTTAAACTGGTTTCTTACTATTTTCTCTGACATCATAATAGCTTAAGCAGAAACGGTAATAAGCTCTTTGCGAGTACGAGTTTGCTTACTATTCGTTTGTGAGAAACATGACTTTAGCTTTAGAAGGTTATGTAGTTGTGAGGTTAAAACTCTTAAAGCAAAGCAAGTAAAAAATGTTTTTAGACTTCAAAAAATTATGTTAATCCTAGATAAGAAATGCATTTTGATGCCATGATGCCAGACACACACCATAACGTGTATTAGGTTAGTACGTATGCCAATCGTGAAACATGCGAGTCCCTACGTGCTATAGCCCTCTACATAGGCTCCGAGCATAGACGCCCACGTGTGTGTTTATAGATGCGCGCGTGTGCATATTACTGAAAATCAAAAAGAGTAAATCAAGGAACCTATTATCAAACCAAAAACATTAAAGGGTACGAGGCAACGAGAAGACGTCGCATTCACACAGTTTAGGGGATTGTTTTGTTAAGTGACTACCTGTCTGTGTTTGTACACATTGATGTACCAGTTCATAAAAGTAGTTTATATTTCGGTTAAATGTTTCCTCCCTTTTGTTTTATTTTGCACAATCGAAGGTTCCACAAGTACACGTTTATTAAAAAGCAACTTTTGCCTTGTTTTTATTATAAATGTATTGCCCAGTAACGCAGTTATTGCAAACTTCCCTACTTCTTATTGACGGAAAGGGTAAAATAAAATAAATTTCAAATATTTTTTCTACAAAATAAATAGCAGTTGCAAAACTAAAATAGAACCAATAGACAAGACAATATGTAATTAAGTAGATGAACTGTAGGAATTGATAAGCAAAATGAAAAGAAAATAATAAAATATTGTTTCATCCTATCGGTACTCTTATCGGTATCGGTAACAAGTTAAACCCTTAAGCGTAAATGCCATGTATTTAATAAATTGTTGGTTTGTTAAGTATGCTTCATTGAATAATATTAATAATAAAAGGAATATGTTATTTTGTTTATTAATTAAACGAAACAAATTAACATTTGTAGAAAAGTACGGGCGAATGTTACGAATTCCAATTAGGTGGAGGTTGACAAGAAGTTATTTTCCACATCCCATAACATACAAAATTTGATTGGTACTTTTGCTTAAATAATGAAAGTGTTTATTACGTAACTTGCAGGCAAGCACTCTTCAACCCGAGTACCTCTTACTACTAACAGCGGTCAGCCACCCTCCTCTCTGACCTTTCATTAACCCCACCAAATGATTTCCAATGTAGGGTACTTGTTGCAACACTAATTGAGGCTGGTCGAGTGACAGCTAAGTGGATTAAACTAGTATAAAATGCGTATGTTCACTATACCAAATATCGTGTTCTTCAGGCGCCTCATCTAGAGTAAGAATTCCAACGTCACCGAGGTTAGTTCTTCATAATAACTATATTCTTGAATTGAATATCAGCAAATTGTCTATCAACGGATACTAGCTGCATTAAATTCTGATTCTGGTTCACGATATTTTTAATCATTGGTTCTACGTTTTCTGCAATTTTTGTTATGGCTCAAATGTTTTTTGTCCTACTTCGTTCTTATGAGGCAGCTTTAATTTCTTTATCCTAATCAACTCCTTCTCTATAGAATCCAATTTCTTATTCTCCTGAATAATATTATAGTTCCTTGAAGACAACTCCATTTATAAGACAACATTTTTAGAAAACGTGAACACACACAAGAACTTAACTTAAATGTGTTATGCTCAAGTTTTAGGTTTACGACAGTATATTATAGCCTCAAACATATTCATGTACTTCCCACCAGCAGCTTTAAACGTGTAGATATATAGTAACAAACCTGTAATCTTTATACCAACATTAATTGCACATCTCCGTAAATTTCTGAAATGTTCTATCTCTTCCTACAAAGTCATCGTACACAAATCTCGTATTAATGAAGAAATTTGTGTTAGTGGTTGAAATCACAATCAGAATGATCACTGTTGCACACCACTATATAAAAATTATTCCGATTAGCGCTTTCAAGCTTCACAGCCCTTCGTCAGATCGAAATAGACAGGAAATATGTAAAAACAAACCCTTCACCCCTCTCCCCACCCTGCTCACACACAACAAGCTATAAATTAATGACCCTTCCTCACCACCTAAATTATGGGAGAGGGGTGAAGGGTTTGTTTTTACATATTTCCTGTCTATTTCGATCTGACGATGGGCTGTGAAGCTTGAAAGCGCTAATCGGAATAATTTTTATATAGTGGTGTGCAACAGTGATCATTCTGATTGAAATCTCGTATTGTCGTTATTTTGTTTCAGTAATTATCATGTTTAAGTGACTTCCTATTACTCTCAAATCAACCATAGAATAATACTGGCTCAATTAAAAGTACGAAATATTTTTATGTCGTTGTCCAACAAAGTATTTTTTAATTACATCTAGAATTTCAAGCAGACAGTTGTCCAAGATAAGCTAAGAAATAGGGAAGTATTCATCAGTGGTAGTTAAATCTTCTCAAGTAGAATAAAACATCTGCTGACTGGTATGCAGTATGACTAATGTAACTGGTATGCAGTTTCTGACTGTAATGTATCACATTTTTGTACGTTAGTAATTTAGTATGAAACGCATTTGCATATTAACTATATACTAGTTGTTATAAATATAAAATACATTATTTCAATGGATTGCTTAAAAATGCGTAAAATATATCTATCTCTTCAACAAAATCAATTTTGACTATTGCATTTTGTAAAAATTAATCTACGTTGTAAACTTAAATTGGTATAATTGAAAACCTTTACACATTCACGCAATTCTTTGCAACCTATACTGACTAAAACTGTACTAACATCCGTAGTTTGGGTTGTCAGAGAATACGCTACCCGTAGGGAACAGCACTATACTGATTGCAAAAAACGGAATCCTGTCTGCACCAGATATGTGCATAACAGCGAAAAAAAAACAATTCGTGCAGCGCGGATAATGCGTGGAATATGTTTGATGCAATATTCCTGCATGCGCATCTGAAACTGCATACAATCGTGTACAGGTGCGTAATCCACTCGTGCCTTCTGGCTGTCAGTTTTCTCACTTGTATATTATACACATAACGTGAATGAGACACAACATTCTTCATATTTAATTTTCAGTTTTACTTACAATATTATTGTCAGTTATATTTTTGTTTTATACCATCTTATCTTCAGTTTTAATTTTAAATCTTATAATTTTTACCATAATTAATGTTTAAAGTTTAATAATTAAAACTCATCTCTTTTTTTAATCTACAGTTTACAAGTATAATAAACTTTAATAGTCTTCTAAAGGAAAAAAAGGCAGTTTTTGTCATAAAACATTTTCTACTACTACTACTACTACTACTACTACTACTACTACTACTACTACTACTACTACTACTACTACTATTACTATTACTGTATATAAATGAAACTACACAACTGGGGGTCGCGAGTAGTGCAGTGTCCCGAGTCTCAGAAAGGACTCCTGCCACTGGGTCTGTTGGAGTTCATTATATACTTTTTATCTACTTATGGGGGGGGGGGGTCTGAAGCGACCTGCGATTGGTGGATTATACCACCGGGACTAGCAAACGAGTTCGCTTCCAGGACTCACCTGGTCGCGGGGTGTATTTACCAAGTCCGGCAATGAGGGAATTGTGGGTTACTCTGTCGGAACGAACATAGAATCGTCGCGCCAGGCGTCTCACGGTGTCATCAAGAGAGCGGACACCGAGTCCTCTCCTCAAAGGACGAGAAGAGTACCTCCGGGGGACTTTGCACGCGAGCTTCAGTCCCCGGTCGAGTACGCGCTGGAGCGTAATTCTATGACCACGAGCCAGGTATCCCCAAACAGGACAGGCGTAGGTAATCACGGGCAACACGTACGTGTTGACTATGAGCTTACCTAGCCGGGGGGTCATTGCCGGATTAGAAAGCACGGGCCAGAGTCTACTGAGTTGCGCCGAAGCGCGTTGTCGGATGTACTGTGCATGGGTTCGACAGGTGAGTCGGGAATCCACGTGGAGCCCGAGGTACTTGACGCTGTTGGTCCAGGGCACCTCGACGGGGCCTACTTTAAGTGGCCGAGGCCGCTTACGTTTTCGCGAGAATATTACCGCGGCGCTCTTGGAAGCGTTAACGGCAACTCTCCAGTCATCGGTCCACCCGACATACGCGTCGAGTTGGCGCTGGAGCTTAACTGCCGCATAACTCGCGTATGGCTCTGAGGCAAAAGCCGCAGTGTCGTCCGCGAACAGCGACAGTTTCACTCCAGGAACTCGGGGCGTGCCGTTGACAAACAACGAGAACAGAAGAGGCCCAAGGACACTTCCCTGAGGGACGCCAGCGGTAATACGCCTCTCCGAAGGGAGAGCGTGGTCTACTCTCACTCGGAAGCTACGGTCTCGCAGAAAGCTGCCGATCAAGTGAACGTAGCAGTCTGGGAGAAGGACTTCCGTCAGTTTGTACAGGACACCCTCGTGCCACACGCGGTCAAAGGCTTTCTCTACGTCTAGGAAGATCGCAGTCGTTTGTTTGCCCTGGCAGCCAGCCTCGGTTATGCATTCCACGAGTCTCATCAGCTGATGAGTCGAGGAGTGCAGCTCACGAAAGCCGAACTGTTCGGGGATCAGCACGTCTAGTCTTTCTAGATGGTCGCGGATCCTATGCTGGATCAGACGCTCAAAAACCTTGGACGTCGCGGACAAGAGGCTGATGGGCCTGAGGTTCTCCACGCGAGAAGAATTCTTTCCCGGCTTAGGTATCACAATGACGGTAGCCGTTTTCCATTTCACCGGAAAATAGGCCAGTCTGAGGCATGAATTGAACAGGTCAGTGAGGAACTGGGTTCCTCGCTCCGGAAGGCGATGGAGGGCGGAATTCATGACTCCGTCCGGGCCAGGCGCCTTCCGGGGCTTGAGCTGAACAATCCTCTCAGAGACCTCCTCCGGGGAGATGGGCTCCGGCGGGACTGTGATATCGGCCGATAGAAAGCGCTCTACCTCGCGGCAGATTTGCTCAGTGAAGGCCGGGTTCTTGGATGGGTTGGGAGCGAACTGACGCTCTAAACTGTCAGCCAAGAACTCTGCCTTTTCGAGGGGGCGGCCAAGGGGTTGACCGCCGGGTCCGGCCAGTGCTGGGAGAGGCGCGCGTTTGCGCTTTCCCGTTAGGGCACTGGGAATCCGCCAGACATTACGGTCCTCGGCAGGGCCATCCATCTGTGTAACAGCTAGCTCCCAGTTGCGTCTACGGAACGCCAGCATGTCGCGACGCAACTTGCCGGACGCTCTGTAGAACGCAGCCTTGTCAACCGGGTCACGAGTCCTCTGCCAACGTCTCCGGAGGCGATTCCTCTCGCAAGCGAGCTAAGACACCTCTTCGGGGATCCGCTGATAGTCGGGCGTGAGCCCCGGCTTCATCCGGGAGGACACGTCTACCGCCGAGACTACGGCTGTGTCGAATAAGGCAACTGCCTCGTCGACATGCTGGGTAGTGTCGAGCGGGATATGCTCTGGTAGGCGGCGACTGAACGCCGGGCCAAAGCGGTCCCACTCGATTACCCGCCGCTCGTCGCGGACGGTGGCGTGCTGGGTAGCTATATGCACACTGATAGGGCAATGGTCCGAGGACAGTTCCGAAATGACGGAGACGTGGACCGGGCAATAAACGCCCCTGACCGCGGCAATGTCCAGTACGTCAGGGCGGGGGATAGCCCTCGAGGGATAGTATGTAGGCCCGGTAGGACCCATGACTGTGACCCGAGCCGCATCAGCATACCTGCGTAAGCGGGTCCCGTTTGGGTTCGCCAAGCGGCTCCCCCAATCGGGGTGCTTACAGTTCAGGTCGCCCGCCAGGACTACCCTCCTGTGTGCTCCAAAGACGGCCTCCAGATCGTTCGACAGGAGCTCCGTTTGTGGAGGCTTGTAAGCGGAAACCACGAGTAGACCGCCGAGAGCACCATGGAGCTCGACCGCGGTGCACTCGAGGTTCCGTCGCTGAGGCAGGACAACGCGGTGATGGCGAAGACTCGCCTTCACCGCGATGGCTGTGCCCCCTCCTGCGCGACCCGACCGGTCGTCCCGGTGGCACACGTAGTTTGGTAGTCGGAAACGACGATGCGGGGTCAGGTGCGTCTCGCCAAGAAGAAGCACGTCGGGCTTGTGACGGGCAACGAACTCTAAGAGCTCAGAATGCCGGGAAGCGAGGCCGTTGGCGTTCCACGCCACGAGCTCGAGGTCTCGCTTGAGGGATTGCCGTGGTTGTCCGTTCATAACAGACCTGTAAAAAGGCAGGCTTCCACCAAGAGGAGGAACTTATCCTGGGGTGAGGCTTTTGCCAACCGTTCCTTGATTTTAAGGAAAGTCTGGGCTACTGTCTGCAAGTCGTAGCTTGCCAGAAAGTCTGATACAACGGCGAGATCATCGGAAGATGAGGCCGGGGGAGAACGCTTGGCGGCAGCTGCATAGCTGCGGCGGGGCGAGACGGTGGAAGCCTTGGGGGCAGGTGCTGGAGCGGGTGGCCGCTCTGGCTTTTGGTGGACGGGCTTGGGTCCAGTGGCAGGTGGTTTAGGCTGGCCCGTGTTCTTGGCCTGGGTCCTACCTTTCTTGCCCGATCTGGGGAATCTAGGCTTGGGTGGCGGCGGCAATGGAGGATCAATTTCCTCATCGTCCGGCAGCGGGACTTGGGTATAGTGGGGGACTTCGTGTTCCGGTTCCGGGGGCGCGGTGGTTGGTTTGGCCTTTGGAGCTTCGCTCGGGCTCACTGCACTGCTAGGTTTCGGAACCGGAGCAGTCCTAGGGGCTGGTTTCCGGACCACAGGTTCAGCGGCTTTGGCCGGTTTGACTGGTTGGCTAGCAACATGCCGAGGCTTAGGCTGGACGGGTTTCTTGAGCTTGTCCAGCTGCTCGCTATAGACTGGGCAGCGCCTGTTATTAGCAGCATGGGCGCCGCCACAGTTGATACAATATCGGTGGTTGGCCGGGACAGCGCAGGCCTGCGTCAAGTGGTCATTTCCACAGCGGACGCAGGTCGGCGCGTTCCGACAACCGAAGCTGCTGTGGCCGAACCGCTGGCACCTGTGGCACTGGGAAAGTCGCCCGGTCTGGCGGCAGGGCTCTACGCTCACGCAGAGCCCGAAAAGGCGTTTTAAATCTAACAAGGCCTGGGAGGAGTCGCCCTTCTCTACCAGGAGTCTGATTAGCGGGAGTGGTCGACGCGAGCCATAAGTAGTGTACAGCCGTGAGGCTCCCACAACCTTATAGCCCGCGTCGCGCAGTTCGTCTAGGACGACCTGCGGATCCGCCTGTATGTCCAGGCCCCGAAGGACGAGGGCTACAGGCTTGACTCTGTTGAGAGTGTAGGTATGGAACTGGAACGATTCACGTTCCAGCCACTGGACAACTCCGAAGTGCTCGGATGCACTGCGGCAGGTAACGCGCACAGTCTCGCTCGCAAGGAGCTTGACCGATGCGTTATCTGCCAGCGCAACGACCTTGCGGAGCCGGCGAACAAAGCCGATTACATCCCTGACGTTCGTAACGAACACCGGCGGGATCCTTCCTTCGGAGGTGCGACTAGGCGCAACCTCAGCGGAGGCTTGGAATGCCGCCGAGTCCGTGGCCGAACTCAAGGAGGTCAGGGAGGGAGACTTTCTCGGCTTGCCACCGTGCCCTACTACCACCCAGTCGGTGGAAGCCGAGGTCTCCATGGCTGGGGAGTCAGACTCCGGCAGAGGTACAGGGCTGCTTGGCCTACTGGCGGCCGTGCAGCCGGAAGGTCCGGCCTTTGCGGGCTTGGTCGGCCCTAATAAGGACCGATTATTGGGACGAGCTTGCGCGGGTTCAGCAGGGCTTCCCGCGCGAGTCGTTGGGTTCCCGACTGGCCCAAGTGGCCGGCCGGGGGGCTCGTTGCTGCCGCACAGTGCTTTAGGGGCACTATCAGCTGGGCTAATGCCAACTAACTCGGCTCTTTGTCCAGCGGGTACCCGGGGGCCGAACTGTGACACCGTCACAGTGGCGGCGCAACCCGCATCTCTATTTGTCAGTCCTACTCTCGGACTCCCCAGGTTTCGCTGGACAGCGCTACCTACAACACTTACCGGCACTGTGCGGCAGGTCCCAGTTGGTTGTCTTCGTCCTGGCAAGACGGCTGATCAATCTCCATCGCTGCGGCTTGATGTTGGCGCTGGCGAGGTGGTTTCTGGTGATGTTCCGGCGGCTTTTTCTTGGCAGCCTCCGTCGGCTGTTGGCCGAGCCTCTTCATGGCAGTCCAGAGGTCGAGGCGATCCTCTTCTGCTTCTCCGATGCTGTAAGTTTCGATGTCTTCACTCGAGTGCCTCTACGATGTCACGTCTCTCTCACCTCTCACGTTTTTGACGATGTGGACTCTTGTCTGTCTCTCTTGTCACAATAAATAAAACTTTTTTTTTTTTTTTTTTTTTTTGCTCTGGGCTTTGCGGTTGTGCGTCGCAGAGACGAATCGCACGGGAACTGAGTTCCGAGCTACCATCTGGAGCTCCTGCCTCGTGGCCCTGCCCAAGTAGGGCGTGTGCTCTATAGCAGGCCGATTCTCGGCTGTTGTGCTAGCCTACACTAGCGCAATATACACCGAGGGCGTTTCCACGAATCACCTGGGCGTATACGGTACCTTCCCAGCCCAGTCACTAGAGGAAAGCATAAAATTTGCGTGCAAGCCGCCTGAAAGTGTCGTCTAAGGAGCGGACGCCAAGTCCTCTCTTTAGAAGGCGAGATGAGAAGCGACGGGGGACTTTGGCCGCTAGCCGAAGCCCCCTGTCGAGGACGCTCTGCAACTTCTTTTTATGCATTGCGGCGAGGTAACCCCAGACCGGGCAGGCGTAGGTAATGACCGGCAGCAGATACGCGCCGACGATCATCCTACCCAATTTCCTGGTCATGGCTGAGCTGATCAGGAGTGGAAACAGTGCGCACAGGCGAGTGGATGCTCGCTTAAGAACTGTCTGTGCGTGGGGACGCCAGGTGAGCCGACGGTCAAGGTGTAAGCCGAGGTACTTGACCTCGTTGGACCAGCGCAAGTACGTTCTGCCGATACGTAGTTGCCTAACGGGGTTCTTCCGTCGCTTAGAGAATTCGACGGCTACACTCTTGGTAGGGTTGAGGAGCACTCTCCAGTTCTCAGTCCAGTCCACGAGCGTGTCGAGCTGGCGCTGCAGTCGTAGGACGGCCCTTTCCTCATGACGATCGGCCGTAAATACGGCCGTGTCGTCAGCGAAGAGGGCCATCTGGACTCCAGGCTGTCTCGGCACGTCGTTGACGTAGATCGAGAACAGAAGGGGGCCTAGAACACTACCTTGAGGGACGCCGGTCGTGATTCGTCTCTCTGCGTGAGAGTTGGCGATTCTGTCTCTTCCGAGAGACGAATCGCCAACTCTCACGCAGAAGGTCCTCTCCGTCAGAAAGCTAGCAACCAGATGGAGGTAGCAGTCCGGGAGCTGGACTTCCCTAAGTTTGAATAACAGGCCATCATGCCATACGCTGTCGAAGGCTTTCTCAACATCCAAGAAACAGCCAACGGTCCGTTCTCTCCGACACCCGGCTTCCGTGATGCTTTCCACCAGTCTCATCAGTTGATGAGTGGTCGAATGCCCCACACGAAAGCCGAACTGTTCGGGGACCAGCACGTCAAAGTTGGTTAGATGTTCTCGTACACGACGCTGTACGAGGCGCTTAAAAACCTTGGACGTAGCGGAGAGTAGGCTGATAGGCCGGAGGTTTTCCGAGCGGGTGGTATCCTTTCCCGGCTTCGGGATCACGATAACCGTCGCCTTTCTCCATTTCTTGGGAAAGTAGGTCAGTCTAAGACACGCGTTGAACAAATCAGTCAAGAATTGAACTCCAGGCTCGGGAAGAAATCGTAGAGCGGTGTTGGTAACACCGTCCGGGCCTGGAGCTTTTCTTGGCTGAAGTTCAGCGAGCCGATCTGAGACCTCTTCCAAAGAGATGGTTTCGGGCTCCGTCGTGATCGGAAGTGACAGAAAGTCTTCCACAGCCATCTCGACTTGTTCGTCTAAGTCCCAGTCCATGGGCGGGTTGGGAGCGAACTGTCGCTCGAAACACAAGCCCAAGTACTCGGCCTTCTCCTCCGGGCGACCCAGGGGTCGACCGAACGGTCCAACAATGGCGGGAAGTGGAGGTCGGCGCCTCCGTCCCGTCAATGCGGTAGGTATTCTGTACGGGTGACTTAGCGGGTCCGCATCCCCCGTTCGGGCCACGTCGAGTTCCCAACAGCTACGTCGGAACGCCACTGCCACGCAGTCGTCCGGTGAGCCGATTGTATGCTGCCTTATCGGCCGGATCACGGGTCCTCTGCCAACGTTTCCGGAAGTAATTCCTCTCGCGAGCGAGAAGAGAGACTTCCTCAGGGATGCGTTGGTAGCCAGGCGTGAAACCAGCTCGCGTACATGAAGACACGCTTATAGCCGAGATGATTGCCTCTTCGATTCCCGCAACTGCTTCGTCTAGGAGGCGAACGGAATCGAGTGGGGCCGCTGGCGGCAATCGACGGCACAAGGCCGGGCCGTAGCGATCCCAATCGATAACCTTCTTCTGGTCAGAACGTGCAAAGGCGTGCTGGGTAGCGACGTGGACCAAGATAGGGTTGCGGTCGGATGTCAGCTCCGTAAGTGAGAATACCTCGACCGGACAGACAACTCCTTGGGTCACCGCGATATCCAAAACATCGGGAGCCGCGTTAGGCTGTGACGGAAAGAACGTGGATTGCGCTGGACCAAACACCATCGCCCGGCGCGATTCAACAAAACTGAGCAAGCGCCTCCCGTTCGGAGTAGTCAGGCGACTATTCCAAACGCGATGCTTGCAATTCAGATCGCCGGCCAAAATTACCCTTCGATGAGAATCGAAGATGACTTCCAGGTCGCCAACAAGGAGTTCAGCTCGTGGGGGCTTGTATGCTGAAACCACGAGGACGCCGCCAAGAGCTCCGTGGACCTCAATGGCGGTGGCCTCTAGGTTGGTAAGCTGCGGCAAAGCGACACGATGATCACCTATGGAGGTCCTCACCCCGATCGCCGTGCCGCCTCCTCGTTGGCCAATTCGGTCATCCCGATAGACCACGTAATTTGGTAATCGAAACCGGTTCGCCGGGGTCAGGTGGGTTTCAGTAAGGAGAAGTACGTCGGGTTTGAACCGAGCCAGGAATTCAAGAAGGTCGGACTGCTTGGAACCGATGTTGTTAGCATTCCAGGCTACGAGCGAGAGATCTCGTCTAAGGGCTTGGTTCATAGAAGACCTATGACTTCGCAGGCTTCCACCAAGAGCATGAATCTCTCAGTTGGGTCGGCAGTTTCCAGGCAGTCTCGGATGGGCCTGAAGGTAGATGCGACTTTCTTGAGGTCGTAGCCAGACAGAAAGTCGCGGACGAACTGTGCGTCATCGGAAATGACGGACTGGGCGGTTTGCCTGGAAACTGAGGCCGCGTAAGGGCGACCAGGTTTTACGGCGGATCGGGTCGTGGTGGAAGCCACAGGACCAGGGCCAGACGGTTTTGAATCAGCGGCAGGAAAAGTACGCTGTTGCGCTTCGTCGGACTTATACCGGGAAGCAGGACTTTTCTTGGGCTGTGGGCCGGCAGGAGCTCGGGGCCGAGCATCCGGTTTGGTTATCCCTTTGTTCCTGGGTTTTGTGATGCCTGCTCGCGGAAATCGCGGAGGTGGCAAGGGTGGCGAGGCTGCCTCTGGTACAGAGGCGGGAGTAGGAGGTTCCGTGGAGGTGAAGGGTTCATTCTCCGGCTCCAAAACCGAGATGACGGCTACTGGGCGTGTCTCTGCTTCGGAAGGAGACGCGATACGTTTGTTTGCCTTTGCAGGGGCTGGTGGTGGAGCCGGAGAGGGCGCGCGCCGTGCCGGTTGTGCCTGAGGTTGAGGCCTTGCCTGAGCTTTAGGCTGTCTCTGGGGTTGGGGCTGCATAGCTGGCTGCCTTGTCTTCGGGAGGGGCCCCTGCGGCCTTTGCTTCCGCAGGAGCTCCGCCTTATAGACCGGGCAGTTTACATTACTTGCTGCATGGCCTTGGCCACAATTAATACAGCGGAATTTGGTCTTGTCTGCCACAGTGCAGGCCTGGGTTGAATGTCCCAGAGAACATCGTAGACAGGCCGGGGCATTGCGGCAGACGTCGGTGTGATGGCCGAACCTCTGGCACCGGTGGCACTGCGTGAGCTTGCCCTAGGGACGACTGGTTTCCACCCTGACGCGGAAGCCAAACAGCCGCGTCAGTTGGAATATTTTGTCAGCTGCCTCGCCCTTCTCGAGCTGGAGACGGACGAGCGGGAGAGGTACTAGGGTTTCTGAGTGCGTGAACAGGCGGAAAATTGCCTGCACTGGGTACCCGAGGTCACGGAGTTCCACGAGGATCTCCTGGGGATCTGTATGCGCGTCAAGCCCTCGCAAAATTACAGACAAGGGCTTGACTCGCTTAGGAGTAAAGGTATGGTATTGGAGGCTGTGCGCCTGCAGGAAAGCCTCGACTAAGCGATGGTCCTCGAGCTGGCGGACGACAATCCTGACCGTATCACCGCCAAGCAGCTTCAGGTGAAGCTTGTCGGCCGACAGGCCGTGGGCCGCGATCAGCCGTCTGTATAAGGCGGCGACATTGGACACGCTATGGACATACAGGGGCGGCGCGCGACCAACAGCGGCAGCAGCCGGAGCTGCTGTCGAAGCAGTCGGAACCGCGGCCTGTTGGCCCTGAGAAGGTCCGATGTCCATGGCCGAGGTATTAGAGGAAGCGGTTGGGTGGGTCCTCTTGGGCTTCTTAGCCGGGCGATTACGCCGACCAACGGTCGCGAACTCGCCCGACTCGTCAGCCGGAAGAGGAGGAAGCGGGTTAGGGAGAGGATCATCCGTCTCCATCGCCCGAGGCGATTCTGGCGAGTCGCCCAGATGGGGCAGCAAGGCAGGGCCGAGCGACTCGGCACTTGAGCCGTTGCCTGTGGAAGGCATGCTGGCCAGGTGCGACGGCTGCCGGGCAGAGACTGCTAGGCAGTCACTGCCAGACGCCAGGGATCTCGGGTCCGGCCGAAGCCGGATTACCCGCGCGTCTTCCTTGCTCACGACGATGCGGGAGGAGCTGGGCTAACGACCAGCTTCGTTGAATACCAGTCCTTACCAAGACTGGTGTCCACTGGCCCCTTTACCCCGGCGATATCCTAGCTCGCTTACCACTGGTGGGGGCTTGCAAGGATCGTCCGGGGCAGCGCTACCTAACAGTCGTGAGCAAGTTAGGAATTACACACTGATACGGCACTCACCAGGTGAGCCCAGAGCAATCCTCTTCTTTCCTGTCCGGCCAAGATGTTTTCCGGCGCAGGTGGTCCTTAAAAGGGCAACTTCGGCCAGCTGCTTCTTCTACCAGCTACTTAATTCACCGGCAGCAGCTGGCTCCCTGGTCCTTTTCGTTCCCACGAAGAGAAGAAGCAGTATTCCTCGTCCGAAGGCGAGGTGGGCGAAGGCAGCAAGGCAGTAGTCCGTCCAGCGAAGAGCTGAAGAGAGCAGTCCTAGTAGAGCGTCCTGTTCTCGATCAATAAATAAAACTACTACTATTACAAAGGTTTTGTGACGGCAGCGGTATGCGAACATCTGCTTTCCGGTACCAGCGGCGGACACAGCGAGCTAATCAGGGATCAGCAGCCGAGACGTGACCATCTAACGTGCTCGGGGCGAGCCAATCAGCGATGCCGGTTAGTGAATAAAACCCGGGCCGGCAGAACCTTCATCTCCTCTCCTCTCTCGGACGACATCGGCGCGGAGTCAGCCGGAAGGAACGGCCGAAGAATAGAACCGGCGTTCTTGCGTCTTCGCCCTCCAGTTCCGCGCCAGCGATAGGACGTCGCTGGGCCGGCAGCCGACTCTACAACCGATGCCGGAAGAAGAGGAGAACTGCAGTGCGCCACGAACAGCGGGCGCAGCCGCCGAACATCTCACCACGGCACAAACACCATCAGCTTTCCCGCCACCAGGTCCTTTTTAGGGCCACCAGAAACACTAGAGTGTACGATTGGCGTCATTTGTCATGCGGCAAGCTTTTTGTCCGGTGACAGTTTATTATGCGTAACATTGTTACACTAATTTTGAAGTTATGCTAGTAACCTACTATATTGATTATAAAGCAGCCCATAAAGACATGGTGTCATCTAGGTAAGGTGTATCATTGAAAACATGATCACAAAGCAAAATTAAGAGGTAAAGATTTACAAGTTTCAGAAAAATAATTTCATTTAAATTTAAGTAATGAATAAGTCAGACACTAATGTAACTTAAAATCTACAAGATTTTATCAGCTATCGTGACCAACATTAAAGTGGCAGCAGTATAAGTGACAGGCTTAAGATTATATATGACCTTAATGTTGACAGACTGATCATTTTAAAATTACATCTTATATGTCCTAAAAATGGAAAGGGAAACGTGCCGTCTGCATAGAAATTAAAAGGGAGCTGTGTAAAAAATCTAGTGTAAAGTGTTCTTACTAATTGTTGCAGGTAATATATCAGTAAATATTTCTTCTTTATAATTTATTGAAATAGAAATTTTGACAATGATATTGGCCGTAAGTAAGGATTATTCATTGTAATTTATCAATTGAAATTTTCAAAAGTTGGGATAGGAGTTTTTACTGTGGAAGATATCAAATCTAAGTAATTTTACTTTGCTGAAAGTAGACACGTTCTGTTACGTACACCATAGTTCATACCAAAGCTAAACGGCGTTACTCATCCTTACAAGTAATATTCTGTATTATATACGCAATTACAAATTATTTTGCGGCGTACCGGATTGACAATTGGTAACTGACACTCGGGTAAATTGGTAAATCGGGCGACTCGTAACTTAAAGACTCATATTGTGTACGTAATATTTATTAGACATCAGACTGTAAATAAAAATAAAAATAATTAATTGAACAAATTAAGCAATACACATTGATTACCTTAAATCTTCAGCATGAACTGAAGCATATTTAACCTTTAACAAATGTGTATTAAGGACTTTCAAACTTTTTAGCAATAAAGACATGAACCGACCAATTTAAGCGTGAAATCTTGAAAGTTGTGTCGTAAGGGGGGTTTTGCTTGGCTTTTCTCTTAGGCTGTTAGTTCTTATATCAATCCCCCATTGCCAGCTTACTTAAAATGTACCCTTGCGGTTGATCGTTAGTTAATATGCACCCTCTTTGCATAATGTCATTTGATATCTGTCGTCTCTTATCAACATAGCGGAGGTCATAGTCATGTTTCCCTACAGTACAGTAAGTCCATTCGTAATCAGGACTTGGTTAGCGTAATACTGCAAAGTCCTTAAAGTCCTTTTGTCACAAAACTAAAAGCAATGAGGCTCAAAAACGTGAAACAAATATTTATTTTTGTTTAATAAAATATCAGAACATCTAAATGAAATTTTAATATTACAATTATCATATTTTTCTGTTTGCTTTATTAAATTACAACAATTATTATATTATATTATATTATTAAGTAATACTATAAATGTTAACAATAGCAGTAGACCTATTATATGTTACAAGAATTGTTACAGTGTAACGCTTCACCGATTATCTTGTAGTATTTGTATATAGTTATTTTATTACTAGATACTACTCAAACAAAAAGACAGTTGAATAAAACGCACTCAACTTACTCCATCAAAGAAGGTTCCTTTTCAACTACTTAAATTATTTAAAATATAACCTCGATTTTAAACAATGACGAATATGATGTTGATAAAAGCTTGATAAGCTACACAGCATAGTGATAAAAGTACATAAAGCTTAGCGTTTACTTCAAGACCACTACCACAGCACAACAACTACCAAAATTAATAAATTTCACGTTTATCAATATAGAAATAATGTTTAAAAATTTTACTTTAAATTTTGTTGAAAATTTTACATCTAATTGTATAGTAAATTATTACTGAGCCAATCATTAAATATCAACGTGAACGTAAATTTTGTTTCACAGCACTTAGAATGTGTTGCACAACTAAAATGTAAGATAAATTAAGTAATAAAGATAAAATAATAACTTAAATTACTTTACATATTAATGGCAATGTAAATTTGTAATGTAACCTTTCAACACCGAAGCCTCACTTCGTTGAAGAGTTTCGTCGACTGATGATCTTTTTTCGTAATTATCTGATGCAGGCTTTCAATTATGTAAACAGTTTTAATTATCCAACATTTTTTCGGTTCGAAGAAAATTTTCTGGTCTACTGGGTAGAATTGGCTTGACAGGATGTCCGGTCGCCTATGGTCTTCATTGCTTTCTTGGTCATTACTTTTGATATCATTCGCCTTATCTTCGCCGCTGTATTTGCTGTAGTCCGATTTTTCTTTGCCGTTGTGTTATTAAATAAAATATGCTTTTAACTCACTTGAGTAACTAGATAGAATATACTCAACATCTTTGAGCTAAACGTTTCCGCCATCCGCTTTTTTTTATAACGCTAACCACTTTGTTTTGAATGACTCGTAATAATCCAACGAATAGCTTCTCACCATACGATTCGATGGCTACTGACTTCTTTAAAACGTAGCAGCATAGCGACTTCCACAGTTTCGCTTGAAGATATTAGGCAACGTGTCATTGCCGGTTTGGAGGTACGGTTTGGACACTCAGCCACTCGACACGCTAGTCTTCGCGAAATTCTGTGAATAGCTGTCACGGCTAGGGAGTTTCAGTCCTATGACAGTCCGCCTTCTATACACCTAAAATTAATTACAAGTAATGTATGTATAAATTTCATGCTAAATGGTGAGGTTATAAAACGATGTAATATATTACATAACAGGCAAGATATGTAACAAACAAAAGCAATTAAAAACATGAAAATATACTTTCACACGTAAAAATGTGTACGCCTTGGTAAAAATTGTTTTGTTTTATTTTAATATTATTTATTACTAAAATATGTGTGAATTTAGAAACGAACTAAAATAAACATCGTTTTGAAAGCTTATTTTATGTACACGGTGACAAAGTCTACTTCTCTGCATTTGCCTCTAACATGATTCTATCTATACAGAAAATTGATTGCATCGTATGTATACTGGATGGATTATTTACGGAAAAACGTTAACCATTTAACCCTCTGGTGAGAAAATGTATGGCAAACAATAACAGTTTTATTACTGTAGTGTATTTGTAACGTGAACGTGTAACAATTGCAGACCATACTAGCCAGTGTAATGTCAAACAATTAATAACACTCAAGCGTAAATAACCACTGCAGCTGAGTGCAACGTTGCACGTTGGATATATTGTATGTGCTATAGGTAATATTACGGTACTGCAATTTTTTCTACAGTTATTATCATTGCAATTATTATTTATTCTTATTTTTCTGTAGTTCTATAAAAGCTTTACTCTTCTATTTTTACTTTTCAGGTATCAGAGTGAAACAAACACGTACCTTCTTTTACGTGGGGAATGTTTTTGTTTCATCTATGACCTCTACAGTTTTGTAATCGTGTAAGCATACATTTCGTGAAGTAACAATAAGAATTTCTTGGTTAAAAAACACAAATTATTGAATATTAAGGTGACTCTTCATACTTATATGAAAAGTATAAAAATATACTATATATTATACTCAACATAAATATATCAAACTGTCCTCATTCAAGTATATGTCTTCAAAATATAAGAAACTCTATTACCATTTTTGGCTAATTGTATTGCATTTTACACTATTTGATTCAAGGTCCTTTTAAAGCAAGAACAAGTGAAACTGGTTTGTCTTTCTCAGTCTAATTATTTACGAATGCAACGGCTTCAAACTGCCAAAGGTACGTCGTCCAGTGAGTGCTTCCATCAAATGTTGGGGCCTTGACCTGAACTGTTCCGAATGCAAACAAAGTGGCTCCCTCCATTATTTAATTTTTTATGTCTTTTTCTGACTTTACTGTTGGTACAGTCCGTTTAGCAATTTGTTTCGAAAGAATGGCTGTACTTTCATAAGTTGTTTGAAATATATATTATAATATCTTTTCTAATTATGGCAGTAGACGTTTCTACCGCAGTTATTTTTGTTTTCACAACGTTTTCAACTACATATATTTTGTTTGTTATTGTTTCTTCTAAATCAGATATGTTTTATGTCATCGATTCTTGTACTTCAGATATTCTGCTAACTTGTTTATTAAGCACACCTCGCAACCTAGTTCTGCAGTATTATGCATTAGGCTACATTTATATTTCTTTTTGCTCTTGTATCAATGCTTTGATGTCCTCTGGTTCCTACTTACGTAATTCTTTTTGTTGTTCCTCCGACTCTAGCACAACGCTTTTTGTCGTTCTTCTGCTTCCTTCTTACGTCCGTCTCTTTGTCGTCTTTTTGCTACTCGTTGTTTGTCGTTTTTCTGCTACCAATCCTCAGTTTGCAGTAGCAGAATTTAGAATGTTTCCATCATTTTGCTGATACGCATTATTGCAAATCAATTACCGCGCGCACTACTCTTGTACGAAGCAAGAGAAAATCTTCGCGTTCTCGTTTTATTGTATGTCAACACTTAAAAAAAATAAATAAATAAAATAAAACACTGGTTGGTGAAATTTGTATTACACCTGTGAGCTTTTAATGTGATGATTTTCATGCAACAGTAATGGTCTATGGAGATGAGAATTCAAAGTTGTTGGATACTAACATTGCAATAAACTTATTTGAAAGGAACTTTTAAGCAAATGTGAATCATTTTACCTTAGATATATACATGGTGCATATACAGTTATAAAAGTTTAGTCGATTAAAGAATTAATTTTTTTATTACCTTACAATTTGATAGAATACTATTAAAAAAATAAAGAAATAAAATCATTCACCACCGCGTATTCAGTGAAAACTCTGTGTGCTGTGCATATATTACAACTTCAATCTCCCTGTAGTTACGGGAAAAAATCATAAACTCCATTTAAATAGTTTAGGTGGCAACGTATTAATAACATGACAATTCGATTTAGTAACAAAAGTCACATCCGATGTCATTGCTATTGTTACAACATACGATAAAACCGTAGCACATATACAAATTTAGTGTCAGTAAACACTCTGAACCTAATACAGTCATCTCTAGTCAGTGCAGAGAGTTTATTACACACCTACCTGTGTCACGTGGTATTGTGTAATATCTTTTATTGTCATTTGCAAATCTTTAGTGCTTTGTGACACTGTAACGTAACAATGTTACGTTAGTGGTTTGTGTGTGTTTCTTTACAAAGGTTATGTACGTGCCGCCGTGGCAATAAAATATGTAAATACGATTTGCTGAGGAAACGCATAGCTTTCAAACAAAATGTAAAATATCACGTAAGTCTTACTTCATTATATTATTAAAAAGCGTATTCGCACGTACCAATAGCCAAACTAACATCTTACAAATCAACATACAAAACCAAGAGCACTCAAAATACTTTCTTTAAAACATGAATAATTAAAAATATGAGGTATAAATAAAAAGATGATATACTTAACAATATAACTCATTTTATACAATTCGTCTTAGCCATGAGATCATTTTTCTACTTAGGAGGCTGACAAAAAGGTAATATAGCTTAATCTGTACAACTTTCAGTAATAAAATTGTAAACTATAAAAGTTTTATATGTGATTCTGAAACAAACAGACGTCTGGACTCTAGTCTAAATAATAATTTTAGTTATAGTTTGAGCTATACATAAAATATTTATACTCATAAAGAAACGTTTATAACTTTGGCAGGAAAGGGTAACAAGTCAGTGTTGCGGAAGAAATAGTTTACTATGGGATTCTAGACTTAAAAATAAGGAAACGTATTATATAAACTTAATTGCGGCAATGCTTTATTCTGAAGTCTGTGAGAAATTTGTATTATGTTTGTGTTCTGATTACAAAACAATGTAAGACGACATTTCCAGAAACGCATATTATCAAACAAAATTAGTAGTTACATATTTTTCTTGACTTGAAACATACAAAAAGTGTCCTTCAGAGTTGTGTTACTAGTAGTTTAGAAAAAAGTTGCTAAAATGATGTCAAAAAATGCAGAAGGAAAATATAACTTTAAAGATCTGGTGTCCAATAACTTTTTTAAATTTATAAGAATAAATGAAAAAGGTAAAATAAAATTTGTAGAGAATTTATTGCCTAAAAACGAAATACAACTTTGAGAACTGGTTAGCTCTTTGAGATCTTTTTAGCTCTAGATTAAACTCGTGAAATACTTCCAACTCCTTCGGGAACAGTCTATATACAGGTACTGTTAGTGAAGCTGATCAGAAACTATTTAGATGTGGAAATTTTCTGCTATTAAAATGAATAATATAAATTAATAAAATATTTGAATAACAAAATATGCAGTGTGCATTCATATTCAATTATACTCATATACTTGTGTTTTTTTACATTATGGAAATATCATTTTTAAATACATTGAAAGCATTTAAAAATAGTTTATACTACAATTAATTTTAGTGTAGTTTACGCATACCTATTTATCATTTATTATATTTTCTTAATATTTAGTTTTTTGTTTATAATATTTTATAAGCAAATTGAATAATTGGTTTTTACCATTTAGAGTACATTCTTATGTGTGTGTGTGTGTGTGTGTGTGTTGTAACATAACAAAATTATCACGCTAAACATTTGACTTAATGCAACATAAATAAAGGAAAAAGTTCCATAGTGAGTGAGAAGAATAAATTGTTTTAAGGATTACACTAGAAAATGTATATTAAGTCAATAAAATGTTAATAAAAATGAAAAATAACAAAGAAAACCATTGATTAAAATAACTTACTATGTAAAAACCAGTTAAACCAGCAGTATACCCAGTAGATTGGGGAAGCAGTACAAAAGGGAAGGACCATAAAAAAGGAAATAAAAGGATGAAACCATATTAATAAGGGAAAAATAATAAGGTCAAGATGCAGAGAAACCACAAGACCAGAAACTACTAATGTAATATTGAAGAAGGGACAAAATATATCAAGATTCCCACAAAGAGACCAGAACCAGGAAGAGATATTCCAAAAAATGATAGTCATGTAATACATAACATGGAACAAAATTAAAACTGATATATGTAGACCCAGAACAAGTTACAAGATACAATCCCAGAAAACCAAATTGTATACTAGTTGTAAGAATAATATGTCAAAAAACTATTAAAACAGACTACTATTAGTGTAGCCAAAATAAAGGACACCTTATAATAAAGTGTGATATAAAAAATATATTAAAACAGACTACCATTAGTGTAGGAAATACTGGATAAAAACTAAAGAGACAGTCTAATGACTGAGTGTAATTTAGATAATAAAAGTGTTTTAGTGTTTAGGCATAATAACAATATGATAGGTATAAGATGTTTTTTATTTTATTGTATGAACAAATTACGTATAGGGAACACGAAAGACAGTAAATAACTGCAAGTGTCAGTAGTTATAAGATGTTTTTATTTTATTGTATGAACAATTTAGGTATAGGTAACACAAGAGACAGTTAATCACTGAAAGTGTCAGTAGTTATAAGGTGTTTTTATGTTAATATTTTAGCAAAATAGTTATAGTAAATAAAAAGAGACAGTGAATAACTGAAATTGTTACTAAGAATAAGATATTTTAATAGAATAAGGTTGTGATAAAATGAAACATGAAAACAAATGACAGCCAAAGACTGATAATAATATGTTCTCATTATAATTCTAAGTATAGAGAAAATTAGGCATAAGATGTTTATGTTATGGTTCAATTATGTTACTATTATAAAGAAAGTTTAGTAGATACAAGATATTCTATTGTATTTTAAAATCATGTCATTTAATTTTCCATTGTGTAAGGCAGAGAGGCAAGTAGGACATAAAAATGTAATAATTTTATTCAAAACAGTAAACCATATATAATGTACAAACAGACCAGCTAAGACACCATTTTAGTAAACACAGACTGGCATATAAACCAAAAAATTATCTATCAGAGAATCAATCTATGTAATAGGAATAGAATTCAATATATACAATACAGAAATTGAAAATATAATTAATACAGATACAGTTAATAGCAAATAGAATGACAAAGGAAAGGAAATTAACTTCTTTTGGAAACAGATAATAATAGGCCTATAATAGTAATCAAATCAGACTAAACAGTAAATTAATCAATATTGAAATGTTTTAACAACCAAATTATTAACAACAAAGTAGTCACGGAGTTATTAAGTATATTCCATGGAAATATTATAAGAAAAACAAATAAAAACCATTAAAACACCGAATTTGTACAAAATATGAGGCATACAATCATTATATAAAATTGTAATTTTTGGGCTTAAATGAGCTTGAAACAAACCCAGCTATATATCAAAAGATGTAAAATTAACTAATCAATATTACTGAGTAGTTAGATTTATGTAAAATTAAGAAATATTTGAAATACAGTAAAAAATAAGAAAACTTATTATGTATATTTAGATGGTGAACCAAGTCTTAGACAGATATTTTTATAGTTAAACAATATAAAGAGGAAAAAGACATAGCACAAATTACCCTAAAACGACGACGTTGCGTCTATTAGTCTATTGTTAATCGTAAAGCCGAATAGTTGGAAATGTGTTAGCAGAGTACTGAAAACAGAATAATTTGTATAAAACCAAGTGTGGTTATGCGGCGTGTAACGGAGATGATCTAAAAAGTGAAAATAACCTTAACTATCAATTTCTAACACTTCACAAATTTCCAAAACACAGTAATAACACCATAAAACTCAACACAAGAAATCAACAGCCATTTTGAACAATTTTGGACCGAATTCACAGAACACCAATACACATATTTGAACACCGAACACTTCACAAGAAACCCATCACGAAAACGACATCGCAGAAGACGAGAGGACACTCTACACTACATTCCTGGACCAACACCACTTCGCAGAAAAGGGAATATCATTTTATTTCTGCGGGAGAAGCTCAGCCAATTCCAACAGCATAGCGGTTAAAATCGAGGAGACGACGGCCATACTGGATTTCTCACCAGCACGGTGCAATGCCTGCTTGAAGGGAGTGACGTCATTTCATCGACTTGGTTCGCAATTCAATTTTTTTTAATTGACAATTTCAATAATAATTTTGTTCTATTTCAGCTATTACCATTTAGTTTAAGAATACCTGTTAAGAATGTATCTTGTTCCTTGCCCTCTGACCATTTCGACTCGTTAAAAGAACCACAAATTTAACCTTGTAAAAATATATTTGTTGATTTTTTCGCTACCGACTGGAGCAAATAATAGCCAATGCCTTGGTCATGCGCAGTTTGACTGGCGCATAACTTTGAATGTTAATAAACGCAAATCATTACTCAGTTACCAGAATTGTTTTTATTTCTATAATTAATGTTACTATTATTTTTTTTAAACAAAAAAATAATTTACAGTGAGAGAATAGATATATAAGGAAATTACACACTCAATTAATTAATTAATTATTAATTAATTAAATTAAATAATTAAATCAAAATTCAATACAAGAAAAAGAAAAAATATTTTCACAATTTATAAAGTTTGATTTATTTGTTATTTACCAATCAATCACACCTAGTTGTAACATATTTATATTAAATCTATTCTTTGTATTTGGTGAATCCAAAGTGGAGCTGTATCATCGGCGAGTTCAATACCGAGATCCAGACAACATACACAATTCTGATATCTATATCTTTACATTTTATTTATTATTATATTTGAAATTATATTACAAATTGACTAGCCTAAACAGTGGGGCTTACAGTCAGGGCAAATCTACACATACACATAACACGTATCAATATATATCTTTTTATTTTTATATTTTGTATTTGTAATTTATATTACTAATTCTTAATATTTTCCTCCATTAATAATTTATTAATAATTTTTATTTTCCACGTTGGGCGCCAATTTGTAATATAATATACAAATATACAAAATATAAAAATAATAAGATAAAAATGATACGTGTTAGATTTGGTGATAATTGTGTTAACAAGGTATTGTGCTCTCCTTTTAGCCCCACTGGTTGGGCTAGCCAATTTTTAATATAAATTACAAATATAAATATAAAAATAAAAAGATATATTAGATATGTGTTATTTGTTATGTGTAGATTTATTGATTTGCCCTGACTGTAAGCCCCACTGTTTAGGCTAGTCAATTTGTAATATAATTTCAAACATAATAATAAATAAAATATAAAGATATTGATGATAAGAATTGTGTATGTTGTCTGGATCTCGGTATTGAACTCACCGATGATACAGCTCCACTTTGGATTCACCAAATACAAAGAATAGATTTAATATAAATATGTTATAACTAGGTGTGATTGATTGATAAATAACAAATAAATCAAACTTTATAAATTGTGAAAATATTTTTTCTTTTTCTTGTATTGAGTTTTGATTTAATTAATTTGTTATTGCAACAACATTATTATTATTAGTATCAGGGTTTTTTGGTTTCTGGTCTCACTATTTGGTCTTTAGTGAGCTGGTCCTTTTTCATTGTTCCATTTTTATTAAATTATTTTCTTGGTGAGTTTGGTTAAGTTGTTTCGATTAAGTCATATGAGATTCTTGTTTCCTTTCTCCTTTAGAATTTTGTATCTCTTTCTTACAAAATACCTTTTTTCATATTTCAGAGTTATTTCTCATCATTTGTATGAGTAATGATATGAGCTTAATATTTTTTAATTTTAGATATTTTTATTCAACTACATTCTTTCTTATTCATAGTTGTTTTTCAAATATTTTGGTGTAAGTTGTACTTATTATTGTTTTGAATTTTGAAAATCTTTATTCATCAAAATTCTTTTCTCATTCATAATAGTCTTTGAATGTTTGGTGTAAGTGGTACTTTCTAAGTTTTTGAATTTGGAAAATTATTATCTCCATCCAAATTCTTTTTTCGTTCATAATAGTCTTTCAAATGATTTGGTGTAAGTTGTACTTACTAACTTTTGGAATTTTGTAATTATTATTTCTCAAAATTCTTATTTCGTTCATAATAATCTTTCAAATGTTTTGTGTAAGTTGTACTTGCTAATGTTTTTGAATTTTGAAGTTTTTATTTCTCAAAATTCTTAATTTCTTCATAATAATCCTTCAAATATTTGGTGTAAGTTGTACTTACTGATTTTTGAATTTTGAAATTTTTTATTTCTCCTCCAAATATTTTTTAATGGATAACTGATTATAAGTTCCTTTTACTTTATTTGAAATGATATCCTTTAGTACATACGTATTGTTATTATTGTTTTTAATAATCAGGTATGGGCCGGTATACAGCAGTAACAACTTTTTGGTAATGCCTTCCAAAGTACTGGGTAATTCCCTGTTTTTTAGTAGTACCTTTTCTCCGATTTCATAGCTTATTATTTTCTTAACAGCCTTTTGATATTTGTTCTTGCGTCTTTCCTGGTCTTCTGCCAATTTATTGTAGAATCTGATTCGATTGAATTTGTATTCTTGACTCCTGGGGACTCTATTATGTCTTGTATTTCTCTCGGAGGCGGTTTTTCATACATTGCCGTGTATGGCGTGGTACCTATAGCGGGGTGATATGACAAATTAAGGAATTCTTCAGTAGCTAATAAATATTCTTGCCACTTCTTTTGTTGGTTATAGCAATAAGTCCGTAATATTCTTCCGACTTCTCGCAATACCCTCTCCGCTGGATTGCTGCTGGGGTGGCAGACAGATGTCTTGTATGTCTTAATGCCCAATGTATTCAGATTGTTTCTCCACCTCCAACCCTTAAATTGCGTTCCATGGTCTGTGATTATGGATGTCGGGCGCCCTATCTCTGGAATGTAATGATTTGTTATTATTCCTAGAGTCTTCAAAGTGGTGGCTCTGTTCACAGGGTATAGTTTTGTGAATTTTGTAAAATGATCCATCATAATAATAATATATTTGTATCGATGGCGTCCGCCACTGCGGGGAAATGGACCACATATGTCCAGAAAGACCTTTTCCAGTTTGGCTTGTGAGGTAATTGGTATCATCATACCCTCCTTTCTCTCATTGTTGGTTTTCACCAATTGACATATCAGACAGGTTTTGAGGTAGTTTCTCGTTTTTCTATTGATAATTTTTATATGACAATTCTCTTCTATTGCCTTGATCACCTTCATGGCTCCCATGTGACCGTATCGTAGACGATAGTCCAGGATGATATCCTTTTCGATTGTAGTGGGGATCATGATCTTCCATATCTCTTCATCAAGGGATGTCTTGATGAATAAAATTCCATTATGTATACAATAAAATTTGTTTATTGTGTCATCTTGGTTGGAGAGACGAAGTTTAATATGGTTTAACTTCGGATCGGACTGCTGGTGTTTGCTGATGTCCTGCACTATCTTCTCTAAATCGATCTGTCCTTAATAATATTATAGATTTTCAAGATGCTCTCCTTTTCGCCTTCGAACGTTTGTTCTTCCAGATTCACTCTCGACAATACGTCGGCTACTACATTTTTACTTCCAGGAACATACTCCCACTGTATATCGTATTCCTGCAGGGCGAGTACCCATCTGGTCAATCTACCATGGCTTAACTTGCATCTTCTCAGAAATGATATTGATTTGTGATCGGTTCGAACGGTCACTGGATATCCGAGGATATACGTCCGAAACTTCCCGCAGGCAAAGACTACACTTAGCAGTTCTTTTTCCGTCACATTATAGTTCTTTTCACACTGGTTAAGGGTTCTGCTAGCAAAGCTCACTACTAGATGGTTTCCACTTTCATCTTCTTGGTACAGCGTTGACCCCAAGCTAATGTTACTAGCGTCACAGTTTAGAAAGAAGGGTCGGTTAAAATCTGGATGGTTGAGCATTACTGCATCTAAGAACTTCTCCTTAATTGATTTGAAAGTCTCGTCTTGTTCTTGACCCCATCGCCATTTATTCTTGGACGATAACTGGTACTGAAACTGGGCTGTCAGTTCGGAATAATTATTCTGGAACTTCCTATAATAGTTACACAGGCCCAAAAATGATTGTAGTTGCCTTCTGTTTTTTGGTGTAGGGAATCGTTGTATGGCGTCTACCTTTTCTGTTGATGGTATTATTCCTTGACTGTTTAGCTGGAAACCCAGGAATTGTACTTCTTTAGCTATAAGCTTGGACTTGTCTAGTTTAAGAGTGACATTATTTTCAGCAAGCTTCTTCAAGACATACTCCACACGGTAACAGTGTTCTTCACAGTTGGTTGATGTTATTAGGAGATCATCAACATAGACAGTCGTGAATTGGAGCGCTTCTGGTCCTAGTATATGATCCATACAGGCGACAAAAACAGCTACTGAATTCACCAACCCGAAGGGCAACCTCTTAAACTGATAATTGCGCCCTTCGAAGATGAACGCCATGTATTGCCGGCTTGCTGGGTGCAACTCCACTTGCCAATAGCCGCATACGGTATCCCAAGTGGTAATGAATCGTGTTCCGTGGAACCTCTTCAAAATTTCATCAATTTCGCCAGGTGAGGTACGATCGTTAAATATCATTTTATTTATCTCACGTGCGTCAAGGCAAAGCCTTACCTTTCCATTTTTCTTTTGTATGGCCACAATTGGGCTAGTGTATGGCGATTGACTGCTCTCGATGATATCCCTACTGATCATATTCTGTGCGTACGGCTTCTTTCAAAGATTGTGCTATTGGATACGACTTTCGGTTAAATTCAACCGGTTCTCTGAATCGTATGGAACATTGGTAGTTCCGGATCTTTCCAGGTTCGTCAGAAAATACAGCTCGATATTTTTCATATATTTCGACCAATTGATTCAGCTGGTTTTCCTTTAATTGCTCGTTAGTATTGTGGCACTGGAAGTTACGTATCTCCTGAATCTTCTGTTGCCATAGGTCATCCTCCGAATCCTGATGTACTGGCTTGTTGTTTGTTGAGTAGTTGGACAAGTAATTCACCTTATTTTGGTGGTCGAGAAGTTGTCTGGAGTCTAACGTCTTGTTATTAGTTAAATTGGCTACCCAGGTCGAACCTTCAGCAAAGAGTGATACCTTTCCTCGGCACAAGTCGATAACTGCTGAGTTTCTGCGCAATATGTCACATCCTATCATGATGTTGAAAGGTAATCCGGCTGCAACAAGAAATATCATATCCACACTAATGCCCTGACTGTTGACACTGAGGGATACCTGCTTTCTTATGGTCTTGTTCTGTCGGCCGGTAGCTCCTACAAGTACAATATTATTAATAGGTAGTACCGGTAAGTTTTTGTGGCATTCCTGCTGTATCCGGTCCAACTCATTTCGATTTATTATGGAGACATTGGCTCCAGTGTCTATCATTATAGGAACAGAAATATTCTCAATTTCTGCAATTATGTATATTATTTCATTATCATTATTATTAATATTAATCTCGCTTTCTTCTAGTAGGTCCTTACGGATATCTTTCAAATAATTGCTGTATATTATGGTAAATTTTTTCTGTTTTTCTTCGAATTCATTCCTTCTTGGTTAAACCCAGCAGATTGGAGCAGTAAAGGGTTATTGGAGTTTATTACTGCCTCCGTTCGTTTAAATGTTCCGCTTCATTACGGATTAGGCCGTTGGAAGCATCGGCTTGGAGTCCTGAGACTACTTCGTTTGGTTCTGCTCGATCGTCCTGTTGGGCTTCTGTTACAGGTAGTCTTCGCTGATTGTCCAGGCTGGAACTACGTCTGTGCTCGTACTCTCTGTACCGATTACTTCCCTGACTTCCTTGAAAGGTCTCGTACTCGTAGTATCGGCTCCTTCGTTGAGGCTGGTACCTCCTCTGTCCACTGCCTTCCGCTCTGATGTAGTTAATATTGGGTCGATATGTCCTGTAATTATTGTTATTACCTCCATTCGGGTAATTCCGGTTATAATTACCATGATAATTGTTATTAGAAAGGTTGGGGTTCCTCTGACCATTTGGAACATAGTTACGATTATTATTATAATAACCGTTGTTATTTTGTGGACGGTTATTATTATTATTATTGTTGTGGTTGTTGTCATTATTATTAATGCGAGGAATATTATTATTATTATTATGGTTGTTAAATCTAGGTAAATTATTGTTATTTCGGGTGTTATAATTGTATTCGGCATTATTCCGATTTGCGGAATTATAATTATTATTGTTACCCACATTCTGCCGATTATTATTATTCAAATTATTGTTGTTACTTCTTGGTTCCGGCTTTTCATATCTCCTGCGACTTTGACGGTAATAGTCTTCATGCTCATACATTTCTAAAAGCTCGGTCATGGCTTGCACAGTCTTTATTTGACTGTTTCTTCTGGCTCTTATAATATCCTCCTCATAATGGTATGAGAGTTTGCTGACCAGGCATTCTTCCGGTATTCGGGGCTCTAGATGTTTGGCCACGCACACCTTTCCCAAAAAGGACGCCGTTAAAGTCTGGTTTCCATACGGGTTGTACTTTCCATGACAGATCCCGTCTCTGGCGATATTTTGTGTTGATTCAGACCAATATTTGGCTTTGAATAGCCTTCTGAATTGTTGATAATCGGTCACTTCGTCTCTTATCGCCATCCACCAATTATCTGCTATCTCCTTGAACGATTCGTCAAGCACCTCCTTATTCTCCCTCCAGCGATTACCTCTGTGTTTGGTGAAGTATTCTTCGATTCTGGCTAGGAACTCCATTGGTTTGTTTTTATAAAACCTGAAGTTAATCCCTTCACGATTCTCACTATTAGGACAACTGGTAATGCTTGTCGGTCGACTATGGAATAGGTCTATATCTGTCTGGTTCTGTCGCACCTGACTGTTGATACTGGTCACAGTAGCTTCAATGCCGTCGCATTTTTCTGTGAATCGGTCCTGCACTCGCTCCCAGTCTTCCCGTGTTTCCTTTAGTCTTTCCTCCAACGTCTTCCTAGTCGTTTCTTCAATGTTGTTAACCTTCGTATTTATTTCTGTCTTGATACTCTGTACTTCTCGTTCGGTTTGACTCCATCAGCTCTTGTAACCCTTTGTTCGATTACCGTTATTTCTTCTTCTATCTTCTTGCTGATTGTTTCGTTGTTTTCAGCTATTTTCTGGCTCAATTCTTCCTTCAATATTTCCATTCTTCCGTCTAACCGGTTCATGTTCTCTTGGTTCGTCTCCTTCAATTCTTCTCTCAATTGCTGACTATTGCTTTCCATTTTCTGATTTGTTTCTTCCATCCTCTTGTTGGTTTCTTCCAGTTTTTTGGTCATCTGGGTTAATTCCTCTTTCGACTGTTTATTGTCAGTCTTTATTTCCTCCATTTTCTCCTCAATTTTCTGAATATTTTCCTCCATCTTCTCTTCTATCTTCTTGCTGGTATCTCCAATTTTATTACCCAATTCCTCCTACAATCGTTGGTTATTATTCTTCATTTCCTTATTATTTTCTACCATCTTCTCCTCCATCTTCTTACTGCTTTCTTCCATTTTCTCCTCCATCTTCTTGCTGTTTTCTCTTAATTCCTCCTTCAATCGTTGGTTGTCGTTCTTCATTTCCTTACTATTTTCTTCGATTTTATTACCCAACTCTTCCTTTGTCGTTTTAAATTCTCTGAGTAACATCTCCATCATTTTATCCAATTTTGTCTCTTCCTTTGTGGTGGATTTCTCTGGCTGTTCCTTCGGTGGTGCAGGCTTGTTTGGTTCTGCTGGCGGTAACATCGACTCCACATCTTCCACTGGTGTCGCCTCTTTATCCTCCATGTCTACCTCTTGCTCGGCCTCCATAGCCCTTTTTCTTGATGTAGCTCTCCTGTGCATCTCGCTCCCTCTTCCGACTTATTGACCGCTGCCAAGCTAAAAATAGGAAATTGGACACTCGTCCTTATTTTACAACTCTATTACCTCCTATTTAAAGCCCCTTAAGTTGGACGCCAATTTGTAATATAAATTACAAATATAAAATATAAAAATAAAAAGATATATATTGATACGTGTTATGTGTATGTGTAGATTTGCCCTGACTGTAAGCCCCACTGTTTAGGCTAGTCAATTTGTAATATAATTTCAAATATAATAATAATAAAATATAAAGATATAGATAATCAGAAATGTGTATGTTGTCTGGATCTCGGTATTGAACTCGCCGATGATACAGCTCCACTTTGGATTCACCAAATACAAAGAATAGATTTAATATAAATATGTTACAACTAGGTGTGATTGATTGGTAAATAACAAATAAATCAAACTTTATAAATTGTGAAAATATTTTTTCTTTTTCTTGTATTGAATTTTGATTTAATTATTTAATTTAATTAATTAATAATTAATTAATTAATTGAGTGTGTAATTTCCTTATATATCTATTCTCTCACTGTAAATTATTTTTTTGTTAAAAAAAAAATAATAGTAACATTAATTATAGAAATAAAAACAATTCTGGTAACTGAGTAATGATTTGCGTTTATTAACATTCAAAGTTATGCGCCAGTCAAACTGCGCATGACCAAGGCATTGGCTATTATTTGCTCCAGTCGGTAGCGAAAAAAATCAACAAATATATTTTTACAAGGTTAAATTTGTGGTTCTTTTAACGAGTCGAAATGGTCAGAGGGCAAGGAACAAGATACATTCTTAACAGGTATTCTTAAACTAAATGGTAATTTAGAACAAAATGGTGAAATAGAACAAAATTATTATTGAAATTGTCAATTAAAAAAAATTGAATTGCGAACCAAGTCGATGAAATGACGTCACTCCCTTCAAGCAGGCATTGCACCGTGCTGGTGAGAAATCCAGTATGGCCGTCGTCTCCTCGATTTTAACCGCTATGCTGTTGGAATTGGCTGAGCTTCTCCCGCAGAAATAAAATGATATTCCCTTTTCTGCGAAGTGGTGTTGGTCCAGGAATGTAGTGTAGAGTGTCCTCTCGTCTTCTGCGATGTCGTTTTCGTGATGGGTTTCTTGTGAAGTGTTCGGTGTTCAAATATGTGTATTGGTGTTCTGTGAATTCGGTCCAAAATTGTTCAAAATGGCTGTTGATTTCTTGTGTTGAGTTTTATGGTGTTATTACTGTGTTTTGGAAATTTGTGAAGTGTTAGAAATTGATAGTTAAGGTTATTTTCACTTTTTAGATCATCTCCGTTACACGCCGCATAACCACACTTGGTTTTATACAAATTATTCTGTTTTCAGTACTCTGCTAACACATTTCCAACTATTCGGCTTTACGATTAACAATAGACTAATAGACGCAACGTCGTCGTTTTAGGGTAATTTGTGCTATGTCTTTTTCCTCTTTATATTGTTTAACTATAAAAATATCTGTCTAAGACTTGGTTCACCATCTAAATATACATAATAAGTTTTCTTATTTTTTACTGTATTTCAAATATTTCTTAATTTTACATAAATCTAACTACTCAGTAATATTGATTAGTTAATTTTACATCTTTTGATATATAGCTGGGTTTGTTTCAAGCTCATTTAAGCCCAAAAATTACAATTTTATATAATGATTGTATGCCTCATATTTTGTACAAATTCGGTGTTTTAATGGTTTTTATTTGTTTTTCTTATAATATTTCCATGGAATATACTTAATAACTCCGTGACTACTTTGTTGTTAATAATTTGGTTGTTAAAACATTTCAATATTGATTAATTTACTGTTTAGTCTGATTTGATTACTATTATAGGCCTATTATTATCTGTTTCCAAAAGAAGTTAATTTCCTTTCCTTTGTCATTCTATTTGCTATTAACTGTATCTGTATTAATTATATTTTCAATTTCTGTATTGTATATATTGAATTCTATTCCTATTACATAGATTGATTCTCTGATAGATAATTTTTTGGTTTATATGCCAGTCTGTGTTTACTAAAATGGTGTCTTAGCTGGTCTGTTTGTACATTATATATGGTTTACTGTTTTGAATAAAATTATTACATTTTTATGTCCTACTTGCCTCTCTGCCTTACACAATGGAAAATTAAATGACATGATTTTAAAATACAATAGAATATCTTGTATCTACTAAACTTTCTTTATAATAGTAACATAATTGAACCGTAACATAAACATCTTATGCCTAATTTTCTCTATACTTAGAATTATAATGAGAACATATTATTATCAGTCTTTGGCTGTCATTTGTTTTCATGTTTCAGTTTATCACAACCTTATTCTATTAAAATATCTTATTCTTAGTAACAATTTCAGTTATTCACTGTCTCTTTTTATTTACTATAACTATTTTGCTAAAATATTAACATAAAAACACCTTATAACTACTGACACTTTCAGTGATTAACTGTCTCTTGTGTTACCTATACCTAAATTGTTCATACAATAAAATAAAAACATCTTATAACTACTGACACTTGCAGTTATTGACTGTCTTTCGTGTTCCCTATACTTAATTTGTTCATACAATAAAATAAAAAACATCTTATACCTATCATATTGTTATTAAGCCTAAACACTAAAACACTTTTATTATCTAAATTACACTCAGTCATTAGACTGTCTCTTTAGTTTTTATCCAGTATTTCCTACACTAATGGTAGTCTGTTTTAATATATTGTAACGGTACATAACCCGGTCCCAATAAAGTAAATCATGAGAATAAAAGTCAGAAATGGGTAGAACTAAAGCTCGCTCAAAATTTAATTATATCACTCCACATAATAAACAATTCGAGTGGGATATAGTGCGAAGTGAGTTCTAGTGTACCCATTGAGGTGGAAAACCAAAGTGAAATTAATGTATTACTAAACTGTGCTGTATGTTTTGGATAGGATAAAACTATGGAAGTAGTATGTAATAGTACTAATTGTTTTTTGTGATTTTATTTATTTATTGTAATTTATATTGTATGAACCACAATTTGTTATACCCAAGTTAATATTATATTGTTTCAAATAATTATGTTAGATTGTAAGAAAACCCAGGGTTAATTTTAAAAGATATAAAAATTTTAACTACCAAAGATAATATAAAATTAAAATAATCCTAGGAAGGAAAGGACAACAGGAAGTAGTACCGGGTATGAACACTATTCGATACTAAATAAATAATATATAAATTTATTTAATGATAATAAAATGATAAAATATTTATATACAAGATCATAAAAAAATTAACCAAAACATATTATGTGAATTAAATTAGTAAATAAACCGGAATGGAAGGGAATTATTTTCCATAAATAAAAATATAAATTTATAATAATCACAAACTGCCTACATAATAAAAATACTATGTGTTACTAAGAGTGATGGAAAATAACAAGTATTGTTAATAAGATAAAAAATTTTGAACTGAACCAGAGAGTTGAAGAATCGATGCGACAAAAATTATAAAAAAATAACCTTTTTTGGACGTTGGAGGAGGCGAAATTCACGCAAGAGTAATAAACAAAGTGAATACTAACCAATTATACCTGAGGAATCCAAATTAAAAGGTGTTATACATTAAAAACCAGTGGATGAAACCATTCTGAGGATCCAATATAATTCGGCCTACGTCTAATAGACAATCAGAAAAATACTCGAAAATGAAAAGGAAATAATAACGCAAGACGTACCTCATCACAGAATAAAACTTCAATCCAGTAAGGACAACACGGAGCGAGGTAATATAAACATTTTTCGTAATAAATACAGAAGAAAACTCGTTTTTTAATAGTGAAATAGAACAAAAAATATTAATTGTATCATATGTTTATTTCAAAAGTAAACAAATACATGCTGCTCTCTTACGGCAGTTCCGGAAACTACGTAATATCTGAAAATTAAACCAAATTATTTATTAATTTCTTATATTTGTAAAGCGTAGCATTTAGCCATTTCTGACACTCTCATAACACAAAGAATTCACCCTGAACCCTGGGGAATTAATAAGAATTATGTAATAACTGATGTATTTTATTATAGCGTAATATTGGTTAAATAACAACATATATGTTTTGTTCTTTAGACAGATCTATGTTTACTCGGTAAAGGCGAGAGGATGTTTTCTTTTTAAAAAGATTAATTGTGATACCTATACTTTGGTGGCTGGAGACAAAAGTCATTGATTATTATCAATAAAGCAATATTATTGAAAATTAATATTGAATTATAACGTGTTATAATTTATTGTAGTGGGTAGTTAATGAAAATTTCAGCACAACATACAGAAGGAATCGTCACAACAGAGGGGCAAATTTGATACTTACTCTCTCTTCTGCATAAGGCTGAACAAATTACCTCCTTGACCCCAAATCACACACTCTCGATTTCTTTTGGATTGAGTAAAACAAGATAAACGAAATCCTTCATTTATACCGTTTAAAACGTCAGTTAGTATAATTCAAAAGTGACGCATACTGCGTGAGGCATATAATAACACTTCCATAACACATCACGAAAACAGCGGTACGTTACAGATTTGGTGAACCCAACATTTGGGGCTTGACTCAGACTGACGTTTCGCTAAATAACGCCTCGTGAAAAAGTAGTACGTTACAGAATTGACGCGTACAACGTGGTGCAGGATTTAACTATACAACACCTCACGAAAAAAGCGGTACGTTACAGAATGACGACTCCAACGTGGGGCTGAATTAACGAAACCCGTAATTGCAAAAAACTCGTAAGTGGTGGACGCCTCAAAGCGGGACGTTACAGAATGGCGCTCAACGTAAAAGGGCGGTAATTAGAAAAGAATTTCGATATTTAATAAAAAAGATATATCAAAAAATCTAATTATCGTTGGCAGTTATGAGAAAACAAGAAATGCCTAATACCCGAGGAAAATCGAAGAAGAGGGCAGAAGAAAAGGAGATTGAAGAAGGTGGACAGGAACAAGAAATAGAGTTAGTCACGGACAGTGAAATGGACCAACAGACAGGTGATACAGAAGAAACCGAAGTAGTTATGGATACGGAAACGGAAATAATTGAAGAGGATGCCCGAGGGGATCAACCAGATAAATCCAACCAAAAAGAAGATATAAGCATACAGGAGGTGTTAAGAATTATAATGGAAGGGAATAACAAGATCCAGGAAGATAATAAGCGAACCAATGAGGAAAATAAAGAAAATTTTAGGAGACAGGAGGAAAAATTTAACAAAATAGATGAAAACTTGAAGCAAACCAAGGAGGAAAATAAGGAGAATTTTAAGAAACAGGAGGAAAAATTTGACAAAATAGATGAAAATTTTAGAAAACAGGAGGAAAACTTAAAACAAACCATAAATGAACAATACCATGAACTGAAGGAAGCGGTTGCAGGGCAAAGAGAAGAAATGAATGCAAAATTTGAAGAGAATAATGAGAATTTAAAACAAATTGAGGGTAAGATGGAGAATTTCAACAAGGAATTAAGAGAAAGTCTAGAAGGTAAAATTGAACTGGTCAGTAATACGTTAAGCCAAAGAGTAGAAGAATATAAGGAAGAGGCAGAGAAGAAATTAATAGAAACTAACCAAAGATTAGATAAAACTGAAGAGAAGATGGAACTAATTAAAACTGGAGTCGAGGAACGAATGGAAAAAGAAGAACAAGATAATCAAGTTCGTGTAATGGCCATACGACAAGAAAATAATGACCAGTTAGATAGCATTAAAAGCAGTCTAAACTGTAAATTTTCAGAGTTTCATAAAACTGTAGAGAATGTAAAAAATCAATGTGATAGCCAAGCAGAGAAATTAGATAGTTTGCAACAAATACAAACCAATTTTCAATGTGATGTAGATAGAATAAGCGCTAGATCTGCATGCAGCAGTCATCATGTTTATCCAGACAATAAGGAAAGTGTAAACTTTCGGGATTATCGCAGAAACCCACTTGAATTTTTAGGGAGAGTAGATGAAATTTTGAACAGATCAAAGGAGAATAGATGGAATATGATAAAAGGTCTATTAGACGAATCGTTCAAAAATATCAATGATAATTGGTGGACAGCAATTAGGAACGAGGTGTGTGATTATGAGGGTTTCAAAACTATGTTCAAACTTAAGTACTGGTCAGAATCAGTACAAAACATTATTAGGGACGATATCTGTCATGGTAGGTATGACCGTACAGTGGGACAAACACCTACTGCTTACTTTTTAGGGAAGGTGTGTATCGCCAAGTATCTAGACCCTAAGATACCTGAAGAGTGTCTAGTGACCAAAATGGCGTATCATTTTGAAGAAAAGATCATCAGTGCACGCTTGAGTGGACAAATCAAAACTATTGGAGGCATGGAAACGCTGCTAGAAAATTATGAACAGGAATCTTATTATAGGAGAAGTAGATGGAGGTCAGGGAATACCGAGGAGCGGAGGAATGAACCACCAAGAGAAAATAGGCCCCGAGTTAATTATGTACATGCTAACAACAGTTATTTCAATAACAGATATCGCGGAAGATGGTCTAATAATAATCGACCGAATTACAGACAGGATTATTATCATAGAGACGAAGGTCCATCAAGGAGTATGAACATCGATCAACCTAGATCCAGAGAGAGGGATGAAGAAAGGATACCGATAAACAACATTCAACATAATGAAAATGCTGAAGCAACCAATGGTAATGATATAAATAGGGGAAACGGGTACCAGCAGTGAGAAGATGTGATTGCCCGTCACTGCTAGAAACAACAGGGCACAGAATTTACCATACACCCAAGTATAATACTAATTTGAATAAACCAATAACCATTATCAGAAATAATTTTCTAAAAAATATACAGTCCGAGTTAATGGAAGAAAGAGTAATCAAAGAGTCATCACCAAACAATGACATAGTCTATATACAAATAAAATTAAATGGAGTGTCAGCAGAGGCCATGATTGATACAGGGGCCAATATTTCAATTATTGATCAATTAGAATTAGATCGTATTACTGAGTTAACTACTGAGAGAATACCTACTTTACCAATTAACAATTTAACAATTGTTGGTGCTACCGGGAAACAAAATAAAACAATCAAAAAACAAGTGTCTTTGAATGTTACCACTAATGGAATAGGAATACCTATGGGATTTTTAGTAGCGAAAGAGCTACCTTTTAGGGTGTTAATAGGGTGTGATATGCTACGGCGACACACTGCAATTATAAATCTGGCCAGGGGTATAGTAACCTTGAGCACAGAAAATGGTGAGTTAACGGCTGAGATAATTGGTAGCCAAAGTGCCCCTCAGTGTCCGAGCTCATTTTTTGTTAGGGAGAATAATAGATTAACCCTAGGTAATAATATAGAAGTAACAGAATCAAAGATTTGGAAAGAGAAGATAGAAGAAATAATGGAGTTTCAGAATAGGCAGGTACCGGAAATAATTAGTATAGAACAGAAACAACAACTTATAAAAATTTATAATAAATATAAACCAGTATTCTCAGAATCACCAGGAAAAGCTAAAAACTTCTCGTGTGAACTAAAATTTAAAGAAAATGTAAATTTTAATAAACGATCATACCCTATTGCTCAAGCTTTGAAAGAGGCAGCAAGGAAAGAAATTCAAAGAATGATATTAGAAGACATAATTGAAAGAAGTAACTCTCCATATACTAGCCCATTGGTGGCTATACCGAAGAAAGATGGTCAAGTTAGACTATGTCTCGATGCTCGGGAGTTGAATAAAATGCTCATTAACGATCGCACGTCTCCAGGTGAGATTGAGGAGATTATGAAGAGATTTTTTGGATGCAAGTACATGAGTACTTGGGATGCAGTCTGTGGATACTGGCAAATAGAATTGCACCCTAACAGCAGACAATATGTTGCTTTCATATTCGAAGGACGAAATTATCATTTTAAGCGTTTACCTTTTGGATTGGTAAATTCTGTGGCTGTGTTCATTCAATGCATGGACCAAATTTTGGGTAAGGAAGTTTTAGATTTTACTACAATATATGTGGATGACATACTAATTACATCTTGTACTTGGGAGGAGCATTGTAACCGAGTGGAAACAGTGTTAGATAAACTTTTGCAACATAATATAACTTTAAAACTGGATAAATCTAAGTTTATCACCCATGAACTACCATTTTTAGGGTTCATTTTATCTGCTACTGGAATTAAACCATCTCCTGAAAAAGTAAAGGCTATTCAAGATTTTCCCAAACCCAGAAACTTGAAACAATTACAATCCTTTTTGGGGATATGCAACTATTATAGAAAATTTCAACAGAGTTATTCAGAAATAACAGCTCAATTTCAATATTTACTTTCAAAGAAAAACAAGTGGAAATGGGAAGAAAGTGAAGATAATAATTTCCAGATAGTAAAAAATAAATTTCTTGACTGCATCATGTTACATCACCCAAATTTTAATAAACGTTTTTTCATAAATTGTGATGCTAGTAACATTAGCCTTGGGAGTGAGCTATATCAGGAAGATGAAGAAGGAAATCATAGAGTTATCAGTTTTGTAAGCAGAGTACTAAGCAGTTGTGAGAGAAACTATACAGTAACCGAAAAAGAACTGCTGAGTGTTGTGTTCTCATGTATAAAATTTCGAACATTTATTTTGGGATACCCAGTGACTATCAGAACTGATCACAGATCAATTTCATTTTTAAAGAATTGTAAACTTAATCACGGCAGACTTACTAGATGGGCATTAATACTTCAAGAATATAATTTAGACTGGGAATATATTCCAGGTAAGAAGAATGTAATAGCAGACCGATTATCCCGGATTAACCTTGAAAAAGGAACTTGTGAAATAGAACCAGAAAGCATTGGAAAAATATATCACATAATTAAGATGGCGAAGGAGTTACAAGATATAATTAATAAAATAAAAATCGATCAACAAAGTGACAATAAATTAACAAAAATTAAGGAAAGCATATTACAACATGACCCTATAATAATGAAATTTTTTTGTGTTTATGAAGAGATCCTTTTTATTCGTCCTACCATTAAGGATCATGTCTGGAAGATATATGTACCAGCAGCAACAGAAGTAGCATTGATTCAGGATTATCATGAAAGGTATGGCCATATGGGATCACTCAAGGTTATTAAAGCTTTATCTGAACATTGTTACGTGAAAGCTATAAATAAAAGAGTAAGAGAGATAGTGAAAACCTGTAACATTTGTCAGCTTGTAAAAGTAAATAATGAGAAGAAAACAGGCGCCATGATTACTATAACATCTAATAAAAAACTTGAAAAGATTTTTTTGGATATCTGCGGACCTTTTCCCAGAAGTGGAGGAAGACATAAATATAAATATATCATCATATTATTTGATCATTATACAAAATACACAAAACTCTACGCTATTAGTAGAGCTACAACGAAGAAAATTCTAGAAGTAATTATAAAAAAATACTTACCTGAGGTGGGAAGACCGGAAATGATTATAACGGATCATGGAACGCAATTTCGGGGGAAAAGGTGGAAAGAGGAATTGAGAAATTGGCAAATAAGAACGTACAAGACATCCGTGTATCACCCTAGTAGCAATCCTGCTGAGCGTGTATTAAGGGAAGTTGGCAGAATTCTACGCACCTATTGTCATCAAGAACATAAAAACTGGAGTCAGTATATTGAACCAGCCGAGACTTTTCTTAATTGGTCATACCATGACACTATCGGTACTAGCCCTTATCAAATAATGTTTGATAAACCACCACCAAGAGAAATTATGTCATTGATAAATTTCCCTCCAGGAGAGAGAGTAGAATTCGACCAAGTGGAAATGCACAACAGAGTGTTACATAAAGTGGAACTTCAACAAAAAAGGGATCAGGTAAAAAGGAGAAGATTGGATACATACCAGTTGGGAGATAAAGTACTAATAAAAAATAGACAACTACCCAGTTCTATAGAGGGTATCGCACGGAAGCTATTGCTACTTTATACTGGCCCTTACCTCATAACCCAGGTGAAGGGTAATAATACTTACGAAATTAAAACAATTACCAATAATAAAATAAAGGGAGTGTATAACCAGTCGGAAATGAAACACTATTATAAAAACAAAGTCAAGACCATTAGGAGACTTGAACAAATCAACAATTTATTTCTATCAACGAGTTGAACTAAAATAAATTTGTTCTAGTGGGGGGGCTTTATGTAACGGTACATAACCCGGTCCCAATAAAGTAAATCATGAGAATAAAAGTCAGAAATGGGTACAACTAAAGCTCGCTCAAAATTTAATTATATCACTCCACATAATAAACAATTCGAGTGGGATATAGTGCGAAGTGAGTTCTAGTGTACCCATTGAGGTGGAAAACCAAAGTGAAATTAATGTATTACTAAACTGTGCTGTATGTTTTGGATAGGATAAAACTATGGAAGTAGTATGTAATAGTACTAATTGATTTTTGTGATTTTATTTATTTATTGTAATTTATATTGTATGAACCACAATTTGTTATACCCAAGTTAATATTATATTGTTTCAAATAATTATGTTAGATTGTAAGAAAACCCAGGGTTAATTTTAAAAGATATAAAAATTTTAACTACCAAAGATAATATAAAATTAAAATAATCCTAGGAAGGAAAGGACAACAGGAAGTAGTACCGGGTATGAACACTATTCGATACTAAATAAATAATATATAAATTTATTTAATGATAATAAACTGATAAAATATTTATATACAAGATCATAAAAAAATTAACCAAAACATATTATGTGAATTAAATTAGTAAATAAATCGGAATGGAAGGGAATTATTTTCCATAAATAAAAATATAAATTTATAATAATCACAAACTGCCTACATAATAAAAATACTGTGTGTTACTAAGAGTGATGGAAAATAACAAGTATTGTTAATAAGATAAAAAATTTTGAACTGAACCAGAGAGTTGAAGAATCGATGCGACAAAAATTATAAAAAAATAACCTTTTTTGGACGTTGGAGGAGGCGAAATTCACGCAAGAGTAATAAACAAAGTGAATACTAACCAATTATACCTGAGGAATCCAAATTAAAAGGTGTTATACATTAAAAACCAGTGGATGAAACCATTCTGAGGATCCAATATAATTCGGCCTACGTCTAATAGACAATCAGAAAAATACTCGAAAATGAAAAGGAAATAATAACGCAAGACGTACCTCATCACAGAATAAAACTTCAATCCAGTAAGGACAACACGGAGCGAGGTAATATAAACATTTTTCGTAATAAATACAGAAGAAAACTCGTTTTTTAATAGTGAAATAGAACAAAAAATATTAATTGTATCATATGTTTATTTCAAAAGTAAACAAATACATGCTGCTCTCTTACGGCAGTTCCGGAAACTACGTAATATCTGAAAATTAAACCAAATTATTTATTAATTTCTTATATTTGTAAAGCGTAGCATTTAGCCATTTCTGACACTCTCATAACACAAAGAATTCACCCTGAACCCTGGGGAATTAATAAGAATTATGTAATAACTGATGTATTTTATTATAGCGTAATATTGGTTAAATAACAACATATATGTTTTGTTCTTTAGACAGATCTATGTTTACTCGGTAAAGGCGAGAGGATGTTTTCTTTTTAAAAAGATTAATTGTGATACCTATACTTTGGTGGCTGGAGACAAAAGTCATTGATTATTATCAATAAAGCAATATTATTGAAAATTAATATTGAATTATAACGTGTTATAATTTATTGTAGTGGGTAGTTAATGAAAATTTCAGCACAACATACAGAAGGAATCGTCACAACAGAGGGGCAAATTTGATACTTACTCTCTCTTCTGCATAAGGCTGAACAAATTACCTCCTTGACCCCAAATCACACACTCTCGATTTCTTTTGGATTGAGTAAAACAAGATAAACGAAATCCTTCATTTATACCGTTTAAAACGTCAGTTAGTATAATTCAAAAGTGACGCATACTGCGTGAGGCATATAATAACACTTCCATAACACATCACGAAAACAGCGGTACGTTACAGATTTGGTGAACCCAACATTTGGGGCTTGACTCAGACTGACGTTTCGCTAAATAACGCCTCGTGAAAAAGTAGTACGTTACAGAATTGACGCGTACAACGTGGTGCAGGATTTAACTATACAACACCTCACGAAAAAAGCGGTACGTTACAGAATGACGACTCCAACGTGGGGCTGAATTAACGAAACCCGTAATTGCAAAAAACTCGTAAGTGGTGGACGCCTCAAAGCGGGACGTTACAGAATGGCGCTCAACGTAAAAGGGCGGTAATTAGAAAAGAATTTCGATATTTAATAAAAAAGATATATCAAAAAATCTAATTATCGTTGGCAGTTATGAGAAAACAAGAAATGCCTAATACCCGAGGAAAATCGAAGAAGAGGGCAGAAGAAAAGGAGATTGAAGAAGGTGGACAGGAACAAGAAATAGAGTTAGTCACGGACAGTGAAATGGACCAACAGACAGGTGATACAGAAGAAACCGAAGTAGTTATGGATACGGAAACGGAAATAATTGAAGAGGATGCCCGAGGGGATCAACCAGATAAATCCAACCAAAAAGAAGATATAAGCATACAGGAGGTGTTAAGAATTTTAATGGAAGGGAATAACAAGATCCAGGAAGATAATAAGCGAACCAATGAGGAAAATAAAGAAAATTTTAGGAGACAGGAGGAAAAATTTAACAAAATAGATGAAAACTTGAAGCAAACCAAGGAGGAAAATAAGGAGAATTTTAAGAAACAGGAGGAAAAATTTGACAAAATAGATGAAAATTTTAGAAAACAGGAGGAAAACTTAAAACAAACCATAAATGAACAATACCATGAACTGAAGGAAGCGGTTGCAGGGCAAAGAGAAGAAATGAATGCAAAATTTGAAGAGAATAATGAGAATTTAAAACAAATTGAGGGTAAGATGGAGAATTTCAACAAGGAATTAAGAGAAAGTCTAGAAGGTAAAATTGAACTGGTCAGTAATACGTTAAGCCAAAGAGTAGAAGAATATAAGGAAGAGGCAGAGAAGAAATTAATAGAAACTAACCAAAGATTAGATAAAACTGAAGAGAAGATGGAACTAATTAAAACTGGAGTCGAGGAACGAATGGAAAAAGAAGAACAAGATAATCAAGTTCGTGTAATGGCCATACGACAAGAAAATAATGACCAGTTAGATAGCATTAAAAGCAGTCTAAACTGTAAATTTTCAGAGTTTCATAAAACTGTAGAGAATGTAAAAAATCAATGTGATAGCCAAGCAGAGAAATTAGATAGTTTGCAACAAATACAAACCAATTTTCAATGTGATGTAGATAGAATAAGCGCTAGATCTGCATGCAGCAGTCATCATGTTTATCCAGACAATAAGGAAAGTGTAAACTTTCGGGATTATCGCAGAAACCCACTTGAATTTTTAGGGAGAGTAGATGAAATTTTGAACAGATCAAAGGAGAATAGATGGAATATGATAAAAGGTCTATTAGACGAATCGTTCAAAAATATCAATGATAATTGGTGGACAGCAATTAGGAACGAGGTGTGTGATTATGAGGGTTTCAAAACTATGTTCAAACTTAAGTACTGGTCAGAATCAGTACAAAACATTATTAGGGACGATATCTGTCATGGTAGGTATGACCGTACAGTGGGACAAACACCTACTGCTTACTTTTTAGGGAAGGTGTGTATCGCCAAGTATCTAGACCCTAAGATACCTGAAGAGTGTCTAGTGACCAAAATGGCGTATCATTTTGAAGAAAAGATCATCAGTGCACGCTTGAGTGGACAAATCAAAACTATTGGAGGCATGGAAACGCTGCTAGAAAATTATGAACAGGAATCTTATTATAGGAGAAGTAGATGGAGGTCAGGGAATACCGAGGAGCGGAGGAATGAACCACCAAGAGAAAATAGGCCCCGAGTTAATTATGTACATGCTAACAACAGTTATTTCAATAACAGATATCGCGGAAGATGGTCTAATAATAATCGACCGAATTACAGACAGGATTATTATCATAGAGACGAAGGTCCATCAAGGAGTATGAACATCGATCAACCTAGATCCAGAGAGAGGGATGAAGAAAGGATACCGATAAACAACATTCAACATAATGAAAATGCTGAAGCAACCAATGGTAATGATATAAATAGGGGAAACGGGTACCAGCAGTGAGAAGATGTGATTGCCCGTCACTGCTAGAAACAACAGGGCACAGAATTTACCATACACCCAAGTATAATACTAATTTGAATAAACCAATAACCATTATCAGAAATAATTTTCTAAAAAATATACAGTCCGAGTTAATGGAAGAAAGAGTAATCAAAGAGTCATCACCAAACAATGACATAGTCTATATACAAATAAAATTAAATGGAGTGTCAGCAGAGGCCATGATTGATACAGGGGCCAATATTTCAATTATTGATCAATTAGAATTAGATCGTATTACTGAGTTAACTACTGAGAGAATACCTACTTTACCAATTAACAATTTAACAATTGTTGGTGCTACCGGGAAACAAAATAAAACAATCAAAAAACAAGTGTCTTTGAATGTTACCACTAATGGAATAGGAATACCTATGGGATTTTTAGTAGCGAAAGAGCTACCTTTTAGGGTGTTAATAGGGTGTGATATGCTACGGCGACACACTGCAATTATAAATCTGGCCAGGGGTATAGTAACCTTGAGCACAGAAAATGGTGAGTTAACGGCTGAGATAATTGGTAGCCAAAGTGCCCCTCAGTGTCCGAGCTCATTTTTTGTTAGGGAGAATAATAGATTAACCCTAGGTAATAATATAGAAGTAACAGAATCAAAGATTTGGAAAGAGAAGATAGAAGAAATAATGGAGTTTCAGAATAGGCAGGTACCGGAAATAATTAGTATAGAACAGAAACAACAACTTATAAAAATTTATAATAAATATAAACCAGTATTCTCAGAATCACCAGGAAAAGCTAAAAACTTCTCGTGTGAACTAAAATTTAAAGAAAATGTAAATTTTAATAAACGATCATACCCTATTGCTCAAGCTTTGAAAGAGGCAGCAAGGAAAGAAATTCAAAGAATGATATTAGAAGACATAATTGAAAGAAGTAACTCTCCATATACTAGCCCATTGGTGGCTATACCGAAGAAAGATGGTCAAGTTAGACTATGTCTCGATGCTCGGGAGTTGAATAAAATGCTCATTAACGATCGCACGTCTCCAGGTGAGATTGAGGAGATTATGAAGAGATTTTTTGGATGCAAGTACATGAGTACTTGGGATGCAGTCTGTGGATACTGGCAAATAGAATTGCACCCTAACAGCAGACAATATGTTGCTTTCATATTCGAAGGACGAAATTATCATTTTAAGCGTTTACCTTTTGGATTGGTAAATTCTGTGGCTGTGTTCATTCAATGCATGGACCAAATTTTGGGTAAGGAAGTTTTAGATTTTACTACAATATATGTGGATGACATACTAATTACATCTTGTACTTGGGAGGAGCATTGTAACCGAGTGGAAACAGTGTTAGATAAACTTTTGCAACATAATATAACTTTAAAACTGGATAAATCTAAGTTTATCACCCATGAACTACCATTTTTAGGGTTCATTTTATCTGCTACTGGAATTAAACCATCTCCTGAAAAAGTAAAGGCTATTCAAGATTTTCCCAAACCCAGAAACTTGAAACAATTACAATCCTTTTTGGGGATATGCAACTATTATAGAAAATTTCAACAGAGTTATTCAGAAATAACAGCTCAATTTCAATATTTACTTTCAAAGAAAAACAAGTGGAAATGGGAAGAAAGTGAAGATAATAATTTCCAGATAGTAAAAAATAAATTTCTTGACTGCATCATGTTACATCACCCAAATTTTAATAAACGTTTTTTCATAAATTGTGATGCTAGTAACATTAGCCTTGGGAGTGAGCTATATCAGGAAGATGAAGAAGGAAATCATAGAGTTATCAGTTTTGTAAGCAGAGTACTAAGCAGTTGTGAGAGAAACTATACAGTAACCGAAAAAGAACTGCTGAGTGTTGTGTTCTCATGTATAAAATTTCGAACATTTATTTTGGGATACCCAGTGACTATCAGAACTGATCACAGATCAATTTCATTTTTAAAGAATTGTAAACTTAATCACGGCAGACTTACTAGATGGGCATTAATACTTCAAGAATATAATTTAGACTGGGAATATATTCCAGGTAAGAAGAATGTAATAGCAGACCGATTATCCCGGATTAACCTTGAAAAAGGAACTTGTGAAATAGAACCAGAAAGCATTGGAAAAATATATCACATAATTAAGATGGCGAAGGAGTTACAAGATATAATTAATAAAATAAAAATCGATCAACAAAGTGACAATAAATTAACAAAAATTAAGGAAAGCATATTACAACATGACCCTATAATAATGAAATTTTTTTGTGTTTATGAAGAGATCCTTTTTATTCGTCCTACCATTAAGGATCATGTCTGGAAGATATATGTACCAGCAGCAACAGAAGTAGCATTGATTCAGGATTATCATGAAAGGTATGGCCATATGGGATCACTCAAGGTTATTAAAGCTTTATCTGAACATTGTTACGTGAAAGCTATAAATAAAAGAGTAAGAGAGATAGTGAAAACCTGTAACATTTGTCAGCTTGTAAAAGTAAATAATGAGAAGAAAACAGGCGCCATGATTACTATAACATCTAATAAAAAACTTGAAAAGATTTTTTTGGATATCTGCGGACCTTTTCCCAGAAGTGGAGGAAGACATAAATATAAATATATCATCATATTATTTGATCATTATACAAAATACACAAAACTCTACGCTATTAGTAGAGCTACAACGAAGAAAATTCTAGAAGTAATTATAAAAAAATACTTACCTGAGGTGGGAAGACCGGAAATGATTATAACGGATCATGGAACGCAATTTCGGGGGAAAAGGTGGAAAGAGGAATTGAGAAATTGGCAAATAAGAACGTACAAGACATCCGTGTATCACCCTAGTAGCAATCCTGCTGAGCGTGTATTAAGGGAAGTTGGCAGAATTCTACGCACCTATTGTCATCAAGAACATAAAAACTGGAGTCAGTATATTGAACCAGCCGAGACTTTTCTTAATTGGTCATACCATGACACTATCGGTACTAGCCCTTATCAAATAATGTTTGATAAACCACCACCAAGAGAAATTATGTCATTGATAAATTTCCCTCCAGGAGAGAGAGTAGAATTCGACCAAGTGGAAATGCACAACAGAGTGTTACATAAAGTGGAACTTCAACAAAAAAGGGATCAGGTAAAAAGGAGAAGATTGGATACATACCAGTTGGGAGATAAAGTACTAATAAAAAATAGACAACTACCCAGTTCTATAGAGGGTATCGCACGGAAGCTATTGCTACTTTATACTGGCCCTTACCTCATAACCCAGGTGAAGGGTAATAATACTTACGAAATTAAAACAATTACCAATAATAAAATAAAGGGAGTGTATAACCAGTCGGAAATGAAACACTATTATAAAAACAAAGTCAAGACCATTAGGAGACTTGAACAAATCAACAATTTATTTCTATCAACGAGTTGAACTAAAATAAATTTGTTCTAGTGGGGGGGCTTTATGTAACGGTACATAACCCGGTCCCAATAAAGTAAATCATGAGAATAAAAGTCAGAAATGGGTAGAACTAAAGCTCGCTCAAAATTTAATTATATCACTCCACATAATAAACAATTCGAGTGGGATATAGTGCGAAGTGAGTTCTAGTGTACCCATTGAGGTGGAAAACCAAAGTGAAATTAATGTATTACTAAACTGTGCTGTATGTTTTGGATAGGATAAAACTATGGAAGTAGTATGTAATAGTACTAATTGATTTTTGTGATTTTATTTATTTATTGTAATTTATATTGTATGAACCACAATTTGTTATACCCAAGTTAATATTATATTGTTTCAAATAATTATGTTAGATTGTAAGAAAACCCAGGGTTAATTTTAAAAGATATAAAAATTTTAACTACCAAAGATAATATAAAATTAAAATAATCCTAGGAAGGAAAGGACAACAGGAAGTAGTACCGGGTATGAACACTATTCGATACTAAATAAATAATATATAAATTTATTTAATGATAATAAACTGATAAAATATTTATATACAAGATCATAAAAAAATTAACCAAAACATATTATGTGAATTAAATTAGTAAATAAATCGGAATGGAAGGGAATTATTTTCCATAAATAAAAATATAAATTTATAATAATCACAAACTGCCTACATAATAAAAATACTATGTGTTACTAAGAGTGATGGAAAATAACAAGTATTGTTAATAAGATAAAAAATTTTGAACTGAACCAGAGAGTTGAAGAATCGATGCGACAAAAATTATAAAAAAATAACCTTTTTTGGACGTTGGAGGAGGCGAAATTCACGCAAGAGTAATAAACAAAGTGAATACTAACCAATTATACCTGAGGAATCCAAATTAAAAGGTGTTATACATTAAAAACCAGTGGATGAAACCATTCTGAGGATCCAATATAATTCGGCCTACGTCTAATAGACAATCAGAAAAATACTCGAAAATGAAAAGGAAATAATAACGCAAGACGTACCTCATCACAGAATAAAACTTCAATCCAGTAAGGACAACACGGAGCGAGGTAATATAAACATTTTTCGTAATAAATACAGAAGAAAACTCGTTTTTTAATAGTGAAATAGAACAAAAAATATTAATTGTATCATATGTTTATTTCAAAAGTAAACAAATACATGCTGCTCTCTTACGGCAGTTCCGGAAACTACGTAATATCTGAAAATTAAACCAAATTATTTATTAATTTCTTATATTTGTAAAGCGTAGCATTTAGCCATTTCTGACACTCTCATAACACAAAGAATTCACCCTGAACCCTGGGGAATTAATAAGAATTATGTAATAACTGATGTATTTTATTATAGCGTAATATTGGTTAAATAACAACATATATGTTTTGTTCTTTAGACAGATCTATGTTTACTCGGTAAAGGCGAGAGGATGTTTTCTTTTTAAAAAGATTAATTGTGATACCTATACTTTGGTGGCTGGAGACAAAAGTCATTGATTATTATCAATAAAGCAATATTATTGAAAATTAATATTGAATTATAACGTGTTATAATTTATTGTAGTGGGTAGTTAATGAAAATTTCAGCACAACATACAGAAGGAATCGTCACAACAGAGGGGCAAATTTGATACTTACTCTCTCTTCTGCATAAGGCTGAACAAATTACCTCCTTGACCCCAAATCACACACTCTCGATTTCTTTTGGATTGAGTAAAACAAGATAAACGAAATCCTTCATTTATACCGTTTAAAACGTCAGTTAGTATAATTCAAAAGTGACGCATACTGCGTGAGGCATATAATAACACTTCCATAACACATCACGAAAACAGCGGTACGTTACTGATTTGGTGAACCCAACATTTGGGGCTTGACTCAGACTGACGTTTCGCTAAATAACGCCTCGTGAAAAAGTAGTACGTTACAGAATTGACGCGTACAACGTGGTGCAGGATTTAACTATACAACACCTCACGAAAAAAGCGGTACGTTACAATATTTTTTATATCACACTTTATTATAAGGTGTCCTTTATTTTGGCTACACTAATAGTAGTCTGTTTTAATAGTTTTTTGACATATTATTCTTACAACTAGTATACAATTTGGTTTTCTGGGATTGTATCTTGTAACTTGTTCTGGGTCTACATATATCAGTTTTAATTTTGTTCCATGGTATGTATTACATGACTATCATTTTTTGGAATATCTCTTCCTGGTTCTGGTCTCTTTGTGGGAATCTTGATATATTTTGTCCCTTCTTCAATATTACATTAGTAGTTTCTGGTCTTGTGGTTTCTCTGCATCTTGACCTTATTATTTTTCCCTTATTAATATGGTTTCATCATTTTATTTCCTTTTTTATGGTCCTTCCCTTTTGTACTGCTTCCCCAATCTACTGTGTATACTGCTGGTTTAACTGGTTTTTACATAGTAAGTTATTTTAATCAATGGTTTTCTTTGTTATTTTTCATTTTTATTAACATTTTATTGACTTAATATACAGTTTCTAGTGTAATCCTTAAAACAATTTATTCTTCTCACTCACTATGGAACTTTTTCCTTTATTTATGTTGCATTAAGTCAAATGTTTAGCGTGATAATTTTGTTATGTTACAGTGTGTGTGTGTGTGTGTGTGTGTGTGTGTGTGTGTGTGTGTGTGTGTGTGTGTAACATGTAGCAATAAAAACATGCATATATTTATACGTTTACATCAGACAGTAGTTTACAAGGAAACAAAAATTCATCTTTATTTCACTAACTTCTTGTATTCACCGCTTTTTCGTCATGTTATTAATCTGAAAACAATGTTGCAGCTATTTCTGACAACTCCTAAACAAATTATCGCAAATATTATCAAAAACTGTATTCCTTGTTTTGATTATAATTGCAATACGCATATTATTTAAAAATAATAAAACAAATTATAATTGGTTTTACTTAACTCTTGTCTTTGAAATTAGTAAAACAAAAAAGTATTTAGGTATTATTTGTGTTCAGTAGCCAAATAGACATACAAAGTTATTTTAAACATTATACAAATTGAAATAAAAACCTAATTTAAATGTTTAAATAATAATAATGTAAATGTTTAAAAGAAGCAAAATTATTTTATGTACAAGAAGATTTTGTTCTAAACTTTAAAATAAAAATATTTTTTCGAATACATTTAAAATATAAAAAAATATCCTTGTACTTTTTCCTTTACTTCTTTTATTTTACATTCACTTTTGTTCCGTTCTTTCATTATATGACACCTTTTTAGTTTTATTTTTACAAGAAGGGTATCTACGGGCTACGGGAGATATATAATTGTATTTATAGAAAATTACTAGAGAATTAGAAGCAAACGTGTAGTTTTAATAGCGGCTACTTTCAAAGTAAACAAGTCATGATATTGTGAGGTTATGTGTGTAAACGAAAGGAAAGTCTGTCTTAAAAAAAGGACACTACTTACAAATTACAATGGGCAATACTGTGTACAACCAAGGGTGTGTATAATTTACATGTACCTCAAATTAAACTTAAATTTAAAAAGGTTAATACAATATGAAGTGTAGATCATAGGTAATAGGTAAAAACGAAGATAACAAAGATTACAAAGAGATTAAGGTAAACCAATAAAAAGAAGGGACGATGAAATGTTCTTCCTAGAGACGGAAAACGTGAAACATGAGGGTATGATACATTTGAAAAGACTGTTACTAGTGTTACGTGTTACCCATTACTAGGCAATTATTTCTGTAATGTCAAACAGCAATGACTCTCTACATTTATTTTGTTTTTTTGTATTTAACACATCGGGATTCATAAAATAAATGTGTGAGTTGCAATGAGTTTGAATTAACTTGCATGCCTTTACCACTCTATTCTTTTTCGTGTACATTACACCACATTTATTATAGAATTATTAATAATGCCTTTTGCTAATGTGGTACATACACATAAATACAAAAAGAATGTGTTTTATTACCTGTTCGGAACGTCGCCGGCGCGTCAAAAACGATATTTTGTTAAGAGGGTCTATCTAATCGTCGTATGGTCTACTGGAGACAAATGAAGACACCAATAAAGTCACTAATAACCATCTTTAATTAATGAAAAATAACAATTTGTAATCAACTCGTACAATAATTTCAGTTAAATTTGTCCACACGCAATAATAATGTCAAATGATAGAGTTCCACACTAATTATAACACAATAACACTTCGAAACAATACTTCAACCACCACTGGATCCTCACTAAGGACAATCGCGCAATGAATTTATTGACAAAGCCAGCTGCTGTGCTTTTTATAGGTCGCGGAAGTGTTCTAGAATAAACTTTTTATCCTTACTGCTTTGTGCCAGATAATGCGTATTTCAAGTGTGCTCTTGAACAATATGAAACATACTTGAGTGGGGCCTTGATTGAGGCTACACCTGCTCGACTTACGAGGGGACGGGTGGAGGACGCTCTGGGTTGTTCGAGAGGGTTCCTTAATTGCGTAACAATGTATTCACACCATTACTAACCCAATAAAAATCTAGATGTATAAATAACGGGAAAGGAAAACATAAACAAAAACGTAAACTTTTTTCAAACTCTTTGACTCTTTACAGCACATAAAATGTAACATAACATACAAAACATTATGATAGTTTACTGACATTTTACATCGAATAATTGCAATCACAGGCTTATAATAACAATGTTGTAACTCAAATTTAACAGAGAAACACAAGCGTTGCACTGTAAATATTACGTGGGTTTGGAATTTTTAGCAGCACAACGAAAACAATGTCAATTGTTTTTGACAACAATTGTCAAATGACTTGTGACTCACCATAGTGGTTTAAATTTTGTTAATTAAAAGTTTAATTTTCTTGTACGTTGTAAATTGTAGTATGCGACAACTTTAGAAGTTTTACATTTTTCTCAATTAATTGTTACAGGAACCACCCGAAATTAAAATAACGCTTTTTCCTGAGTCTGCGTTATGAAAACGCCTGCCAGGAAGCTAACCTCTAATAATATTGCTGCTGGAGAAAGACTGGAGATATCAAGGGAAAGATTAATGAAAAACAAAGTAAAAAAGTGACTGACGCTATAGCCGTCATGACTTCTGTAAGTCTTCATGACTGGTGTAAGACTTATGAAATAAAAAACATCTTTTTTCGTATTGTTTTTTCGACTAGTATCAATTTGTATTTGGAATTAACATAGTTGCCGTTTCATGAAAATAACTTTAAAACTGTATAGTATAGGCTTCAAGAAGAAAATCGATGGTCGTTTTACCATAAAGGAATACAGCGTGTCTCTACACCAGATTGTTACTCGTTATAGGAATTGTCCCCCTTTGTTACTTAGAATGCGCTTTTGCGGCAGTACGATGTTTAATATGCACCCTCTCATATGTCATTAGACAACGACGTGGTTTTGTAAGGTGGGTGTAGTTGGCAGGTTCACGGCAGCAGACTAGGACTTGTCGCGTCTTAAAAAATTCTTTGTTACATTACAACGATGTTGGACCTCATAATGTGTTTATGTGTTAAGTAAATTTATAGGAATAATAAGTAGTCTGAATTTTATATAATTAAAAAAATTGTTACTTAATTAGATTTATAATCAGTATGTTACTTTGGGAGCATTCTATTATCAGCTGCTATTCTTATTCCGATTATTTAGAATTGTCTTTAATCAGTTTTGAATGACGAATACAATTTCCTAATTAATAATTTTAAATACTTAAATACAATTCTTAAGTCTCATTTAATTTACGATCACTGTAAGTATTGTTTTTAAAATGTAAACTTAGTGCGTATTTGTGAATTTTTAAATCTTGTTTGATCTTCTGTTCTGCTGTGTTTGTGACGTTTTCTTCACAGAAACCGTCTGTCTCTTGTTTCTTCAAAATTGTATTTAGTGCCGTCTCTGTAAAATGTAGTAGTAGTACTTGAATTTGTCAATTTCTTTGAGAGTATTGATTTGTTTATGATTTCTGTTTCAATGCAAAACGTTGTTAAAATTAAATTATAATCTTGTAACAAAAACATTAAAATGTTGAAGTAAATAATGTTTACCTTTTAAATTACAAGCAATATAATAATTAAAATTTATAAAAAGAACGTAACACCATTTTCTGTTAATCCGAAAAAGCTTTCTAATATACCATGTGCAGGAAAACGAGACACGTGAATAAGTACGACGATATGGAAGATTTGTATACAGATTGGAAACACAGTGGTCAAGGAATAACACATTATGTTATACGGTAAGTTTCACACATATCGGGCAAACTTTTATGTTAATACTTTGTAGAATTGTGTGTGTGTGTGTGTGTGTGTGTGTGTGTGTGTGTGTGTGTGTGTGTGTGTAACGAAAGGCAAGAGAAAATAAGATACGTACAAAAACACATGAAAATACCGATGTTCAAATGTAGAATAGAACCCATCCACTAAAGAAATGTGAAGATATTAAATATAGTTTCTTATGATATGTTCCAGAAGTTTAAGACCATAACCTGTCATTGTAAAATTGATTATAACGAATCCATTTAAAAAGCTTATTGGCCCAGTTGATATGTATCAGTGCATGAATAAGAACGTCATAGCCGTTTCACTTAAACGGAAAATGTTTACTCAGGCTCGAGCCAACGAAGCTGGAACATTATTTTTATTAACACCATCTACTGCGTTAAACCTTACATCGATTTCAAGTCTATGAAATTATTTTTAATGTTTAATGAGTGTAATATTTTGTACTGCTATCTAAAAATATGTTACGTAAAATTGATAAGTACTGTTGTGTTAAAATGAAACAGGCACCAGAAAGAGGAAAATGATTCCAAGTTTTGTTTAAAAGTTTTATGCAAATTACATATTTTCCAGTTCTCTTTAGTCCACAAATTTTAATACCATGAAAGCGATAACTTAATATCACTTATGATCTAACACCACAGTACATGTTATTTCTACAAAACAAAACGCTAATTCATAAGCGCTCCGTTTACGTATAACTAAATATAATTAAGGTTACAAATTACTCATAAAATAATCTCGGCGTCTCCAATTTTTGCACATTATGTATTACATTCTCATTTTATGAATCATTACACTCAACAGATTTCTCAACGTCACAAGTAATTATAATTTTACTCACTTGCCGCCACAACATTAGACAGTCTCTACTCGAAAATCTAAAGATATCTCTACTCTATATTACACTTATGTTGCAGTTATAAATACAAAAAATTTTCTAAAATATACAATAAAGTTCAGGCGAGAAAAGAAATATGTAAGTCACGTCCCATGAGGTATAACTTGTAGGCTATACTAAGACGATATTTTTCCTTAAAAAAACTGACGTGTAACATATATTCTCAACATACTTTTCTGAAGCTGCTGTCACTTATGGCAATGTTACGACCGCAAACTGTAGGTTGCAAACTGTACATTTCAATTTTTTATTATCGTTTCAGATTCCAAAGGTAAATTATTATGGTATAAAATAAAAATAAAACATATGTTTTAAAAAGGGAACTGTTGAAATTTAATTTAATAATCTTGTCTTATTCGTTAATTTATTTACTTTCTTTAACAAGTCTACCAACATTTATTTATGTATTTACTTATTTGAAGAAAACTGGAGTACTTCAGAATTACATACGTGTGGAACTTCAGCAGAACATAAGCAAAGAAAGCAACATTTACCAAAAACGAAAAGTGCCTGTTCTGTAACTTTACCGACACTTCTACACCTTTATGTACCTACACGCTTTTAAATCAGTACCTCGTTTTCTACTACTTATGCTTTAAATTTAAAGTTTTGTGAGTACGTAAGCGCGTGCGCGAGCGTGTGTGTGTTTGAAGATAGATAGAAAAAGAGAGAGCGCATTTTATTACATGAAGCTTAAGATAGAGTAATGGGAAGGCACCCCAGTCTTCGAAACTCTAATAATCTCGCTGCTGCAGGGAGACTGTAGACATCAAGGAAAAGAATAATGAAAGAATAATAGGAAAGTAAATTAATTTAAATTTAGGGTTCAGTCACTGTTCATTACTCACTTACATTAGATAAATTACTTGAAACACCAAGCCTCCACCATCATTATCGGCTATTTGGTCTCATTAAATATTCGAAACAAACATGTATAAGTATTTTAAAAATTTGCCGTTTCGTAACAAACGTGGTTAAAACGTCTGTGTGTGTTGAAACTCATAATCGGTTGCTGTTTCACATGCGGCGATTCTATGTTCCTGTACTACTAGGTGTATTGTCTTATATGAACATTCTCCTTAATTTTTTAAAAATAGTTTTTTACTAGACACGTTTTCAACAGCCCATTGATAACTAACTCTCATGTGTTAAGTGTTCAACGTCTCTATGAATGTGGTATGACATTTTTGTAGCATAATGAATTGCATACAACTACTAGACGTTATAAGTAAATACAACAGTTTTAACAGAATGTCCTAATTCATTCCAATAGTTTTGTGTTATAACCGCACTTTCATTTTGGTCTACCACAGTTCATTTAGTATTTGCGCTATAATAGTTTAAACGTATTAACTTTGCCTATACAGAAAATTAATTGTGTATACAAAATCAACAGAAACTAAGGATATACTATTTTAAAGGGTTTAATAACAAACTTTTCCACACAATGCTATTCAGGGAAGGACAAGTGCCTAGGGTTTTCCTAGGTAACTAGTAACCTAGGAACCTAGAAGCATCTATTACAACGTTTGAAGTAAAATTATTCTATTCAGCTTTTACCAGAATAAATTATTCTATTCAGCCTTTACCAGAATACTGTGTTCATCTAACTGTGACCTTTGTGTTAGCGTTTAGCTCGACTTTAGCACTGAAGATGGTTGTCAAAGGCACGGGTGAAACGTCTACTACAATCTACAGCATTAGACCACTGCCACACAGCCCGGGAGACAATAATTTTAAAATTATTCTATATTTGGGAAATGTATTCAGTATTGTCCATTAAACATTATGGAAATTAGAAAGTGAGTTATGCATTTCCATAATTTGGGTGAACAGTTTTATTGGATCAGTAACTTTTAATATTAAATTTTGAGTGTATCGACAATCTTGATTTTATCATACTTCACTACACACACAGGGTTGACTGCTGGCTTTCAAATTATAAAGTGTGTACCAAATATATCAAAATTTTTAGAAATAGGAAAAACGTTAAACTGTAAAAATAATTCTCTGTTAAATTTTGATGATTATTTCTCTGTTAATATCTGCTAATTCTGTTAATATGATGTTAAACTCTGTTAATATGATGAGATTCACAGTTAAACATTACTTTGAAATATGAGATATACATTTAAATAAGATATTTGAATACTTTTACATTGTATATAAAGTGGACGTTGAATCAGTTATAGCTGAATTGTGTTAAAAAATTTGTTGAACTGACTTTCGTCATTAAAAACCGGATGCGAATTTTATTAGTCATTATGAGTCTGTCCTTATTTTTGTTGAATGTTGTGCAATATTAAAAGAATAAGAGAAAGACGTAATATCAATTGTTAAAAAATTAAGAGACCTACAAATATCTGAATCGTGCAAATTTTGATAGAATAAAGGTTTATCACATACAGTATGGGCTGATATATAAGTCTGTATACAGTAGTCTAATATTTTCAAAGAGTGCAAAGAAATATTTATACAAAGTGTTTTGTTTATCTTCATCATCATCTTCAAGGAATAGACCAAGGATGGTTTGTTCCGGTCTCAATCAGTCAAAGAGTCTAGAGCTGGTCACTCCAGCGCTTCCTCGGACGTCCCACACCTCTCCGTCACTTCTGCTTATAGTTCCATAGTTGTTTTGGGATGGGGCAATCATCCATTCGGCAAAGATGTTCCCACCAATTCAGCCGACACTGGGCAATCCTGCCGAGTATACTCATAGTATTCAGTTCTTGCCGTATACCTGTGTTTCTTTTAGATCATGAAGAGTATATCCTGCTACGTGCCTGAGAAATCTCATTTCAGCCGCTTGGATACGGCTGGTCTGGCCTTTAGTTAAAGTCCAATTCTCAGACCTTTAAAGAAATGTAAGAAGGGGCACATCACCTTGTAGAATTTTAGGCGTGTTTTTGTTTATAAGTAGGCTATATAAATATATGTGAATTTTTTGTTTTTACGAGTTTAGCTAAGTTTGTTAAGTTTCATCACTTATTTGACTACATTCGCTGATTTTTGGAATGGGGTATCCTATGCTATCAGTCAATATAATAGTATTCGTCGTAAAAACCGCCTTGTTTTTATTGATTTCTATTGGGTACTGACACATTATCATAATCGATTTTCTGTTGTTTTTTTTTACAATAAAGACAATAAGGAATTGAAAATTAAATGAAAAGATATTATTTGCAAGAAGTAACCTAACTGAATTTTAGGAAACATTTTAACTAACAACTTTTCGCTATTTTTGTAATGCAAATGATAAAGTTTTCATGTAAGAAAGGAAATATTAGAAAACACTGGAAGAATAATAATATTAAGTTAAATGTTTGCTATGGACATCTGCAAATTACTGGCTAAAAGTATCGGAAAATACGGCAAATTCTTTTAAAATAATTTTGGATTTTATTGATTTAGACGATCGTCAGATGTCTTAAACAATAAAACATTTAAATCTTGTTGTATTCTTTCTTATTTTGTTTTGTTTTCACTTTATTTCACTGCGGTTTATTCAAGGCTTAAATATCTATGCATTGGTTAATAGAATATCTAATATATAATGAGTACGTTGATGAAGAAATAATTCTTTGTTGTGTTTAGCATATTAAGAGAAGAGCCGGTATGTAATTGATTTTAAAAAAGTTCTACAAAGGACAAAGAAAGGATTGTCTTACAAAGCTTCGAACATTATGTATTCTGAAGACTGGTACTTTAAATTGAATTAACGTTTTCGTCCACTGTTAGCAAACGTTGCTGTTCGTTCTTTGCAGTGGATTCTTTCTTGTTCATTTGTATTTCAATACACCCTTTCTTATTTTCCATTACGCCTTAGCGTATTTGTTAAGAAACAAATACCACCATACCTTGGTTTCATAATTTACACACTATAAAATTAAAAGTAATTTCTTAAGACAAACAGCTTAGAAAAGTCACTCACTGAACGGACAGCCAAGGCTTCAGAATATATATTTACTTATTCAACAGTGTTAAAATGCCTCAAAATTCTCAAACCCTTTTACATGTAATTTTTTATTTAATTTAACGTGCTTAATCCTTTAGTTAAAGTAGTCTACTTTGTACATTAGGTGCTATATTACTTTACTTATTCGTTCTGACAACATATATTAATTGACTAAGAAGTCCAATTTGTTTGAATCTGGCAAATAATTATTATCTTACTATAAGATTTTTATTAATAAATTAATTAAATTTAATAATTCTTTTAACCAAGCCGCCCTATTTTATTCTATATTAATATTAGTTTTGTATTCTTAAGTATTTATTGATATTACTCCAAAGTTCCTTCTGCCACGTTTTTTGAAATTGTATCCTCTTGTACGCTTATATTATGTATTAGTATATATTTACTTTTTTGTGTACTAATTTCAAGCTACACTTACACATACGTGAAAAGTACTCGTGATGTTAACACTTTCTTAAGTAATGCACACTCGACTTACTCTTTGTTTGCCAATGGGATGTGTTTGGCAACAAGACAGCGTTACTGAGTAACGATTCACAAATATTACTCAGTTTACTTTCCTAAATTTTACGTTTGTATTGCTAGAGAATCTGGATTTCTACGAGAAAGTTCTTGTGGATTTCCTATGAAATGTTTTATAAATTACGCCTTACCTTACTTACGGGTACATTTTGACGTACTTACACGATTTACTAAAAACCTTAATTATTATTTTTTAAATATACGTTTACGATAGTTGGATGAGCCAACATTCAACGGCAGTCAGTGCAACTTACAAAATAACCATAAAGTAATCTAGGTCAGTAATGAGCACTCAGAAACTATGTGTCCGGCTGTAGGCCTAGAATACAACTGTAATAAAACATATCTTAATTACAAAATAATTAAATCTTTCAAGAGATAAAGACTTTCTCGATTTGTTCTAAATTACAAATGGAAGTGTCATAAACTATAAAGAATTAATATCAAAATGTAGAGCCGATATTGAATAAGTACGTATCTATATAAAATAATTACCTGGTTCATCAAGTTTAAAGTTTATTTAATGTTTTAAAAACATAACGGTAATGTCGTTTATCATTGTGACATTGATTCTAACGATTCTAATGATTTAATGGACCACTTGACGTGTATTGACGTATGAACAAGAACGTCGCGGCCCATTTGCGTTATTTGAGGCTCAATCTGTTTTTATTGAAATATAATATAGTTTAATTTTTTTACTGACAAATCTCGAACAGTACTTTCACTTAGTTTATTACATTAAGCGTTGAACGCTTTCAAAGTCTACAGAGATTATTTAAATTTTTAGTAAATCCAACATTTCATGGTGTAAATTACACAAAGTGTACACGAAAACGATAAAGTAAAATTGAAAGCAGAAAGGGGAACAACTAAAAACTTGAATCCAACTGCATTTGAATCAAAAACCGCTTAATTCAGCGCTTTCTTTTATTTTAAATTTAAGCGTAGGATGCGGCTACAAATTATTTACAGAAACAAAAGTCTAAATTTTACTAAAATTGTTTTGAAGTTCTAACTTTCAAACTAGGAATTTTATTTAGTTCACATCACAATGTAAAATAACGCCGAAAAATAACGAGATAACCGTAAAACTATTCGCTTCACATGTAGTGTTTCGATATTGTTCTTGAACGTGCTCATTATTGCTAATTCCGCTTCACGTCGTCATTTATAAATGATCAGGTTCCATGAATAAGTGAGAAACTTCTGTATATTCTATTTAAACCTTATTTCAGGCAAGTGTTAAAATGGTTATTGTCGTTTTGCAGGTTTAATAGCTAAATTTATTTATGTACAATAGTTTGAAATTATATTTATAAATTTAATTGATATTTCTCTCTTCGATTATATATTTTACTGTATAGAAATATACTAATAAATTAAGTATATCTGTAAAAATGTGTAATGAAAAGAGCGTTTTGTTGAATAGTCAAATAATACCTACGTTTGATAAAAAGCAAAGAGTGTACTTTGCCTATTTAATTTTTGTACCAGACTGTCAATATTTTTATTAAAGGAAGATAATAACATCAATTATAGAATTTATATAGAAAAATGTTACAAGGAGAGTTAAAAATAATTGTATGCAATACATGTCAACATTTTCATTTTAATTGTATTACTTTAACATCAGAATGAAATTAAAACGTTTTTGAACAGGTAGTTCATTTAAATTATAACAATTTTCTTACATTCTTAAATAAGTCATGACTGTTTTTATAAACTTGTAATTTATATAGTCCTCGTTACTTCTTCAGGTGGTCTAAATTGTTTATAGGCATTAAGGGTATGTTTGCCGTAAAATATTTAGCATATACTATATTCTTGGTCCAGTAGGAGTCCCTTTTGTGACAATTTAAAACAAAAGAAATTTTGGTTCCCTAACTTTAACATTTTTCTTAGTATCTGAATTTTCAAATTTGAGGTTGCTCTGTATTAAAAATAATTTTGCGTACATTTACAGAAGTATTACTAAAAATTATTAAAATAAATTTAAATAGTTTTTAAACTTTTTTAGTTTAGGACGATCTTGATTCATTTTCTTCCATACTTTTTATGTTGACATGTTTATTTTTTTTATCAGAGCAAGAAAGATCTCCATCTGTCATGGAGATGATGAAAGTACCTGTCTTTACTTGATCATGGTACAAAGGAACAGGACCAAATTATTCACAAATAAGAGATGAAGGTAAATTTTGAAGACGACGCTACACGAGGAACCTAAATCATATCGAATTAGGTGGCTTGATTAAGTATACGTGTTGTGCGTGCGTGCGTGTGTGAGTGCGCGCGCCAAGGTGGGTGCTGTAAGGTTTGAAATGCATTCAAATTTTAATGTTAATACCATTTCAAGTTTAGGCTGCATTAACAAATTACACTAAAAATAATAGTTTGAACTACAATGTTGAAGAATATTGAACAAGCCTTTTTTTGTGAGATAGGGGTTAATGTAAAGTTACCTAACAAATTACGGAATATGTGCAGCCTTTACCGAGTAAATTCTGTGCAATTCTTTCTTTGCATTAAGTGGTAAAATGGGTACTTGAAAAATAATGTTTACTTTATGATAAGCAATTTTCTATTATCAGAGTTAGTTAATTTAATATTTTTCCTATTAATAAGTTAAACATTTTCAATATAGAATATTTTATGTGGCTTCAAAAGTCGAACAATTGTCGCGCTAGTATAGCAACAGCATGATTTCAGTTTTACGTTACATAAAGTTGTCTTGCCAGACGAGTTAACCTTGAAAATATTTACTATATTATTAACTCTCAGAAAACGTATAAAGTTACAAAAGACGAAAGTGAAGAAGGAAAACAAATGCACTTTTCAGGAACTCATTGGGCTTTGGTAGCTGTTCGCGTATTTAGTCTCTAATGCCATACATAACATTATTTTAGAGAACTTTACATGCCTTTGTAGAAGATTACAAGCTACAGATAAATAACAAGGTTGTAGTTACTATAAGTTTACGAAAAGGAGAAGACACAAGTTAAAAACAAATATCTGTTTCAATATTACCCTATAAAATTACTATGCATGAAAACTTTATTAAGTCAAATATAGAAAATAAAGTTTAATAGCAAAGATTATTTTCTTAAAATACCTTGCATGTTGTACAGGTGTATTTGTTAAGCAAAAACAATGTTTGAAGCTGTAAATGTATCATCTATATCCTTCTACGTGGGTATGATTGGCTGAAGTTCTACCTCTTCTTCTCCTTACATATTTGTGAGTGCGTGTGTGCGAGCACGTAGGTGAGTTTTGGAAAATTTTAGTATGCAGTATGTAGTAGTATTGCAGTTTCATCGTAATTTTGCAATACATAGAATCAATGATCTCAAAGAACAGCCCACGAATTAAAGGCCGCTATCGCTGAAAGCTAGTGTAATGAGAAGGCACCCTAGGTACTGAAATGTTGCTGCCAGAGGGAAACTGCAATCATGTAGGGAAAGATTAATGAATGAAAATTGGAAGAGTAAATTGATGTAACGATGGGCACCGTTTGAAGTCACCGTTCGTCACTCACATAAGATATATTATTTCGAACTCTAGTCTTCTCCATACTTATAGTTTATGTAGCGTAATTGTTTACCCGAAGGAGTAGCGTATTATAAACTCTAACATTCACCTCTTTAAAGAAAAATATTCAATTAGTGAACACTTTATATAGCTCCTTTCCAATATTAATTAAAATATAAATTTTTATAGTAATTAATATGCACCCTCTCGTAAAGTATTTGATAACGTAAGTTGCCTATCGCCTCTAAATAAAATTGTAATTTAGTTACAATAAAATTGTAATTTAGTTACAATAAAATTGTAATTTTTTGTCTTTGGTAGAAAATAGTAATTTTTGTGTGTTCGTACTTCATCAACGTGACATTTAAATGTTTTGTTTGTAAAGAAATATTTATAAAATAACAATTGTTGCTAAAATAGTATTATAAGCATGTTACGTCTAAATACATTTTACGAGAGTTTAAGATTTTCTCATTAATTACTAAACGTGAATAGCGCTAGTACTTATAATTATAGCAGCAGCAAAATCATTTATTTACTTCTTTATATCATGGATTACCCTAGAATTAACACAATCTAATGACATATTTAACAAGTGTTTGAATACTACGGTAATATATAGAATATCCAGTATTCTATATTCCATGTTGAATACTAACATTAACTCTTACAATATTACACACTGAGCGACAATGAACAGGGCGTTAATAATAAAGTTATCCTAGAACCGTTCCCTCAAAGTGATTTCTATATTTAACCAAAATGTAAATACACTCTCATGTCCTCAATAGTTTTGAGGAGGATGCCCGAGGGGATCAACCAGATAAATCCAACCAAAAAGAAGATATAAGCATACAGGAGGTGTTAAGAATTATAATGGAAGGGAATAACAAGATCCAGGAAGATAATAAGCGAACCAATGAGGAAAATAAAGAAAATTTTAGGAGACAGGAGGAAAAATTTAACAAAATAGATGAAAACTTGAAGCAAACCAAGGAGAAAAATAAGGAGAATTTTAAGAAACAGGAGGAAAAATTTGACAAAATAGATGAAAATTTTAGAAAACAGGAGGAAAACTTAAAACAAACCATAAATGAACAATACCATGAACTGAAGGAAGCGGTTGCAGGGCAAAGAGAAGAAATGAATGCAAAATTTGAAGAGAATAATGAGAATTTAAAACAAATTGAGGGTAAGATGGAGAATTTCAACAAGGAATTAAGAGAAAGTCTAGAAGGTAAAATTGAACTGGTCAGTAATACGTTAAGCCAAAGAGTAGAAGAATATAAGGAAGAGGCAGAGAAGAAATTAATAGAAACTAACCAAAGATTAGATAAAACTGAAGAGAAGATGGAACTAATTAAAACTGGAGTCGAGGCACGAATGGAAAAAGAAGAACAAGATAATCAAGTTCGTGTAATGGCCATACGACAAGAAAATAATGACCAGTTAGATAGCATTAAAAGCAGTCTAAACTGTAAATTTTCAGAGTTTCATAAAACTGTAGAGAATGTAAAAAATCAATGTGATAGCCAAGCAGAGAAATTAGATAGTTTGCAACAAATACAAACCAATTTTCAATGTGATGTAGATAGAATAAGCGCTAGATCTGCATGCAGCAGTCATCATGTTTATCCAGACAATAAGGAAAGTGTAAACTTTCGGGATTATCGCAGAAACCCACTTGAATTTTTAGGGAGAGTAGATGAAATTTTGAACAGATCAAAGGAGAATAGATGGAATATGATAAAAGGTCTATTAGACGAATCGTTCAAAAATATCAATGATAATTGGTGGACAGCAATTAGGAACGAGGTGTGTGATTATGAGGGTTTCAAAACTATGTTCAAACTTAAGTACTGGTCAGAATCAGTACAAAACATTATTAGGGACGATATCTGTCATGGTAGGTATGACCGTACAGTGGGACAAACACCTACTGCTTACTTTTTAGGGAAGGTGTGTATCGCCAAGTATCTAGACCCTAAGATACCTGAAGAGTGTCTAGTGACCAAAATGGCGTATCATTTTGAAGAAAAGATCATCAGTGCACGCTTGAGTGGACAAATCAAAACTATTGGAGGCATGGAAACGCTGCTAGAAAATTATGAACAGGAATCTTATTATAGGAGAAGTAGATGGAGGTCAGGGAATACCGAGGAGCGGAGGAATGAACCACCAAGAGAAAATAGGCCCCGAGTTAATTATGTACATGCTAACAACAGTTATTTCAATAACAGATATCGCGGAAGATGGTCTAATAATAATCGACCGAATTACAGACAGGATTATTATCATAGAGACGAAGGTCCATCAAGGAGTATGAACATCGATCAACCTAGATCCAGAGAGAGGGATGAAGAAAGGATACCGATAAACAACATTCAACATAATGAAAATGCTGAAGCAACCAATGGTAATGATATAAATAGGGGAAACGGGTACCAGCAGTGAGAAGATGTGATTGCCCGTCACTGCTAGAAACAACAGGGCACAGAATTTACCATACACCCAAGTATAATACTAATTTGAATAAACCAATAACCATTATCAGAAATAATTTTCTAAAAAATATACAGTCCGAGTTAATGGAAGAAAGAGTAATCAAAGAGTCATCACCAAACAATGACATAGTCTATATACAAATAAAATTAAATGGAGTGTCAGCAGAGGCCATGATTGATACAGGGGCCAATATTTCAATTATTGATCAATTAGAATTAGATCGTATTACTGAGTTAACTACTGAGAGAATACCTACTTTACCAATTAACAATTTAACAATTGTTGGTGCTACCGGGAAACAAAATAAAACAATCAAAAAACAAGTGTCTTTGAATGTTACCACTAATGGAATAGGAATACCTATGGGATTTTTAGTAGCGAAAGAGCTACCGTTTAGGTTGTTAATAGGGTGTGATATGCTACGGCGACACACTGCAATTATAAATCTGGCCAGGGGTATAGTAACCTTGAGCACAGAAAATGGTGAGTTAACGGCTGAGATAATTGGTAGCCAAAGTGCCCCTCAGTGTCCGAGCTCATTTTTTGTTAGGGAGAATAATAGATTAACCCTAGGTAATAATATAGAAGTAACAGAATCAAAGATTTGGAAAGAGAAGATAGAAGAAATAATGGAGTTTCAGAATAGGCAGGTACCGGAAATAATTAGTATAGAACAGAAACAACAACTTATAAAAATTTATAATAAATATAAACCAGTATTCTCAGAATCACCAGGAAAAGCTAAAAACTTCTCGTGTGAACTAAAATTTAAAGAAAATGTAAATTTTAATAAACGATCATACCCTATTGCTCAAGCTTTGAAAGAGGCAGCAAGGAAAGAAATTCAAAGAATGATATTAGAAGACATAATTGAAAGAAGTAACTCTCCATATACTAGCCCATTGGTGGCTATACCGAAGAAAGATGGTCAAGTTAGACTATGTCTCGATGCTCGGGAGTTGAATAAAATGCTCATTAACGATCGCACGTCTCCAGGTGAGATTGAGGAGATTATGAAGAGATTTTTTGGATGCAAGTACATGAGTACTTGGGATGCAGTCTGTGGATACTGGCAAATAGAATTGCACCCTAACAGCAGACAATATGTTGCTTTCATATTCGAAGGACGAAATTATCATTTTAAGCGTTTACCTTTTGGATTGGTAAATTCTGTGGCTGTGTTCATTCAATGCATGGACCAAATTTTGGGTAAGGAAGTTTTAGATTTTACTACAATATATGTGGATGACATACTAATTACATCTTGTACTTGGGAGGAGCATTGTAACCGAGTGGAAACACTGTTAGATAAACTTTTGCAACATAATATAACTTTAAAACTGGATAAATCTAAGTTTATCACCCATGAACTACCATTTTTAGGGTTCATTTTATCTGCTACTGGAATTAAACCATCTCCTGAAAAAGTAAAGGCTATTCAAGATTTTCCCAAACCCAGAAACTTGAAACAATTACAATCCTTTTTGGGGATATGCAACTATTATAGAAAATTTCAACAGAGTTATTCAGAAATAACAGCTCAATTTCAATATTTACTTTCAAAGAAAAACAAGTGGAAATGGGAAGAAAGTGAAGATAATAATTTCCAGATAGCAAAAAATAAATTTCTTGACTGCATCATGTTACATCACCCAAATTTTAATAAACGTTTTTTCATAAATTGTGATGCTAGTAACATTAGCCTTGGGAGTGAGCTATATCAGGAAGATGAAGAAGGAAATCATGGAGTTATCAGTTTTGTAAGCAGAGTACTAAGCAGTTGTGAGAGAAACTATACAGTAACCGAAAAAGAACTGCTGAGTGTTGTGTTCTCATGTATAAAATTTCGAACATTTATTTTGGGATACCCAGTGACTATCAGAACTGATCACAGATCAATTTCATTTTTAAAGAATTGTAAACTTAATCACGGCAGACTTACTAGATGGGCATTAATACTTCAAGAATATAATTTAGACTGGGAATATATTCCAGGTAAGAAGAATGTAATAGCAGACCGATTATCCCGGATTAACCTTGAAAAAGGAACTTGTGAAATAGAACCAGAAAGCATTGGAAAAATATATCACATAATTAAGATGGCAAAGGAGTTACAAGATATAATTAATAAAATAAAAATCGATCAACAAAGTGACAATAAATTAACAAAAATTAAGGAAAGAATATTACAACATGACCCTATAATAATGAAATTTTTTTGTGTTTATGAAGAGATCCTTTTTATTCGTCCTACCATTAAGGATCATGTCTGGAAGATATATGTACCAGCAGCAACAGAAGTAGCATTGATTCAGGATTATCATGAAAGGTATGGCCATATGGGATCACTCAAGGTTATTAAAGCTTTATCTGAACATTGTTACGTGAAAGCTATAAATAAAAGAGTAAGAGAGATAGTGAAAACCTGTAACATTTGTCAGCTTGTAAAAGTAAATAATGAGAAGAAAACAGGCGCCATGATTACTATAACATCTAATAAAAAACTTGAAAAGATTTTTTTGGATATCTGCGGACCTTTTCCCAGAAGTGGAGGAAGACATAAATATAAATATATCATTATATTATTTGATCATTATACAAAATACACAAAACTCTACGCTATTAGTAGAGCTACAACGAAGAAAATTCTAGAAGTAATTATAAAAAAATACTTACCTGAGGTGGGAAGACCGGAAATGATTATAACGGATCATGGAACGCAATTTCGGGGGAAAAGGTGGAAAGAGGAATTGAGAAATTGGCAAATAAGAACGTACAAGACATCCGTGTATCACCCTAGTAGCAATCCTGCTGAGCGTGTATTAAGGGAAGTTGGCAGAATTCTACGCACCTATTGTCATCAAGAACATAAAAACTGGAGTCAGTATATTGAACCAGCCGAGACTTTTCTTAATTGGTCATACCATGACACTATCGGTACTAGCCCTTATCAAATAATGTTTGATAAACCACCACCAAGAGAAATTATGTCATTGATAAATTTCCCTCCAGGAGAGAGAGTAGAATTCGACCAAGTGGAAATGCACAACAGAGTTTTACATAAAGTGGAACTTCAACAAAAAAGGGATCAGGTAAAAAGGAGAAGATTGGATACATACCAGTTGGGAGATAAAGTACTAATAAAAAATAGACAACTACCCAGTTCTATAGAGGGTATCGCACGGAAGCTATTGCTACTTTATACTGGCCCTTACCTCATAACCCAGGTGAAGGGTAATAATACTTACGAAATTAAAACAATTACCAATAATAAAATAAAGGGAGTGTATAACCAGTCGGAAATGAAACACTATTATGAAAACAAAGTCAAGACCATTAGGAGACTTGAACAAATCAACAATTTATTTCTATCAACGAGTTGAACTAAAATAAATTTGTTCTAGTGGGGGGGCTTTATGTAACGGTACATAACCCGGTCCCAATAAAGTAAATCATGAGAATAAAAGTCAGAAATGGGTAGAACTAAAGCTCGCTCAAAATTTAATTATATCACTCCACATAATAAACAATTCGAGTGGGATATAGTGCGAAGTGAGTTCTAGTGTACCCATTGAGGTGGAAAACCAAAGTGAAATTAATGTATTACTAAACTGTGCTGTATGTTTTGGATAGGATAAAACTATGGAAGTAGTATGTAATAGTACTAATTGATTTTTGTGATTTTATTTATTTATTGTAATTTATATTGTATGAACCACAATTTGTTATACCCAAGTTAATATTATATTGTTTCAAATAATTATGTTAGATTGTAAGAAAACCCAGGGTTAATTTTAAAAGATATAAAAATTTTAACTACCAAAGATAATATAAAATTAAAATAATCCTAGGAAGGAAAGGACAACAGGAAGTAGTACCGGGTATGAACACTATTCGATACTAAATAAATAATATATAAATTTATTTAATGATAATAAAATGATAAAATATTTATATACAAGATCATAAAAAATTAACCAAAACATATTATGTGAATTGAATTAGTAAATAAACCGGAATGGAAGGGAATTATTTTCCATAAATAAAAATATAAATTTATAATAATCACAAACTGCCTACATAATAAAAATACTATGTGTTACTAAGAGTGATGGAAAATAACAAGTATTGTTAATAAGATAAAAAATTTTGAACTGAACCAGAGATTTGAAGAATCGATGCGACAAAAATTATAAAAAAATAACCTTTTTTGGACGTTGGAGGAGGCGAAATTCACGCAAGAGTAATAAACAAAGTGAATACTAACCAATTATACCTGAGGAATCCAAATTAAAAGGTGTTATACATTAAAAACCAGTGGATGAAACCATTCTGAGGATCCAATATAATTCGGCCTACGTCTAATAGACAATCAGAAAAATACTCGAAAATGAAAAGGAAATAATAACGCAAGACGTACCTCATCACAGAATAAAACTTCAATCCAGTAAGGACAACACGGAGCGAGGTAATATAAACATTTTTCGTAATAAATACAGAAGAAAACTCGTTTTTTAATAGTGAAATAGAACAAAAAATATTAATTGTATCATATGTTTATTTCAAAAGTAAACAAATACATGCTGCTCTCTTACGGCAGTTCCGGAAACTACGTAATATCTGAAAATTAAACCAAATTATTTATTAATTTCTTATATTTGTAAAGCGTAGCATTTAGCCATTTCTGACACTCTCATAACACAAAGAATTCACCCTGAACCCTGGGGAATTAATAAGAATTATGTAATAACTGATGTATTTTATTATAGCGTAATATTGGTTAAATAACAACATATATGTTTTGTTCTTTAGACAGATCTATGTTTACTCGGTAAAGGCGAGAGGATGTTTTCTTTTTAAAAAGATTAATTGTGATACCTATACTTTGGTGGCTGGAGACAAAAGTCAATAATCAATAAAGCAATATTATTGAAAATTAATATTGAATTATAACGTGTTATAATTTATTGTAGTGGGTAGTTAATGAAAATTTCAGCACAACATACAGAAGGAATCGTCACAACAGAGGGGCAAATTTGATACTTACTCTCTCTTCTGCATAAGGCTGAACAAATTACCTCCTTGACCCCAAATCACACACTCTCGATTTCTTTTGGATTGAGTAAAACAAGATAAACGAAATCCTTCATTTATACCGTTTAAAACGTCAGTTAGTATAATTCAAAAGTGACGCATACTGCGTGAGGCATATAATAACACTTCCATAACACATCACGAAAACAGCGGTACGTTACAGATTTGGTGAACCCAACATTTGGGGCTTGACTCAGACTGACGTTTCGCTAAATAACGCCTCGTGAAAAAGTAGTACGTTACAGAATTGACGCGTACAACGTGGTGCAGGATTTAACTATACAACACCTCACGAAAAAAGCGGTACGTTACAATATTTTTTATATCACACTTTATTATAAGGTGTCCTTTATTTTGGCTACACTAATAGTAGTCTGTTTTAATAGTTTTTTGACATATTATTCTTACAACTAGTATACAATTTGGTTTTCTGGGATTGTATCTTGTAACTTGTTCTGGGTCTACATATATCAGTTTTAATTTTGTTCCATGGTATGTATTACATGACTATCATTTTTTGGAATATCTCTTCCTGGTTCTGGTCTCTTTGTGGGAATCTTGATATATTTTGTCCCTTCTTCAATATTACATTAGTAGTTTCTGGTCTTGTGGTTTCTCTGCATCTTGACCTTATTATTTTTCCCTTATTAATATGGTTTCATCCTTTTATTTCCTTTTTTATGGTCCTTCCCTTTTGTACTGCTTCCCCAATCTACTGGGTATACTGCTGGTTTAACTGGTTTTTACATAGTAAGTTATTTTAATCAATGGTTTTCTTTGTATTTTTCATTTTTATTAATATTTTATTGACTTAATATACAGTTTCTAGTGTAATCCTTAAAACAATTTATTCTTCTCACTCACTATGGAACTTTTTCCTTTATTTATGTTGCATTAAGTCAAATGTTTAGCGTGATAATTTTGTTATGTTACAGTGTGTGTGTGTGTGTGTGTGTGTGTGTGTGTGTGTGTGTGTGTAACATGTAGCAATAAAAACATGCATATATTTATACGTTTACATCAGACAGTAGTTTACAAGGAAACAAAAATTCATCTTTATTTCACTAACTTCTTGTATTCACCGCTTTTTCGTCATGTTATTAATCTGAAAACAATGTTGCAGCTATTTCTGACAACTCCTAAACAAATTATCGCAAATATTATCAAAAACTGTATTCCTTGTTTTGATTATAATTGCAATACGCATATTATTTAAAAATAATAAAACAAATTATAATTGGTTTTACTTAACTCTTGTCTTTGAAATTAGTAAAACAAAAAAGTATTTAGGTAGTATTTGTGTTCAGTAGCCAAATAGACATACAAAGTTATTTTAAACATTATACAAATTGAAATAAAAACCTAATTTAAATGTTTAAATAATAATAATGTAAATGTTTAAAAGAAGCAAAATTATTTTATGTACAAGAAGATTTTGTTCTAAACTTTAAAATAAAAATATTTTTTCGAATACATTTAAAATATAAAAAAATATCCTTGTACTTTTTCCTTTACTTCTTTTATTTTACATTCACTTTTGTTCCGTTCTTTCATTATATGACACCTTTTTAGTTTTATTTTTACAAGAAGGGAATCTACGGGCTACGGGAGATATATAATTGTATTTATAGAAAATTACTAGAGAATTAGAAGCAAACGTGTAGTTTTAATAGCGGCTACTTTCAAAGTAAACAAGTCATGATATTGTGAGGTTATGTGTGTAAACGAAAGGAAAGTCTGTCTTAAAAAAAGGACACTACTTACAAATTACAATGGGCAATACTGTGTACAACCAAGGGTGTGTATAATTTACATGTACCTCAAATTAAACTTAAATTTAAAAAGGTTAATACAATATGAAGTGTAGATCATAGGTAATAGGTAAAAACGAAGATAACAAAGATTACAAAGAGATTAAGGTAAACCAATAAAAAGAAGGGACGATGAAATGTTCTTCCTAGAGACGGAAAACGTGAAACATGAGGGTATGATACATTTAAAAAGACTGTTACTGGTGTTACGTGTTACCCATTACTAGGCAATTATTTCTGTAATGTCAAACAGCAATGACTCTCTACATTTATTTTGTTTTTTTGTATTTAACACATCGGGATTCATAAAATAAATGTGTGAGTTGCAATGAGTTTGAATTAACTTGCATGCCTTTACCACTCTATTCTTTTTCGTGTACATTACACCACATTTATTATAGAATTATTAATAATGCCTTTTGCTAATGTGGTACATACACATAAATACAAAAAGAATGTGTTTTATTACCTGTTCGGAACGTCGCCGGCGCGTCAAAAACGATATTTTGTTAAGAGGGTCTATCTAATCGTCGTATGGTCTACTGGAGACAAATGAAGACACCAATTAAGTCACTAATAACGATCTTTAATTAATGAAAAATAACAATTTGTAATCAACTCGTACAATAATTTCAGTTAAATTTGTCCACACGCAATAATAATGTCAAATGATAGAGTTCCACACTAATTATAACACAATAACACTTCGAAACAATACTTCAACCACCACTGGATCCTCACTAAGGACAATCGCGCAATGAATTTATTGACAAAGCCAGCTGCTGTGCTTTTTATAGGTCGCGGAAGTGTTCTAGAATAAACTTTTTATCCTTACTGCTTTGTGCCAGATAATGCGTATTTCAAGTGTGCTCTTGAACAATATGAAACATACTTGAGTGGGGCCTTGATTGAGGCTACACCTGCTCGACTTACGAGGGGACGGGTGGAGGACGCTCTGGGTTGTTCGAGAGGGTTCCTTAATTGCGTAACAATATATTCACACCATTACTAACCCAATAAAAATCTAGATGTATAAATAACGGGAAAGGAAAACATAAACAAAAACGTACACTTTTTTCAAACTCTTTGACTCTTTACAGCACATAAAATGTAACATAACATACAAAACATTATGATAGTTTACTGACATTTTACATCGAATAATTGCAATCACAGGCTTATAATAACAATGTTGTAACTCAAATTTAACAGAGAAACACAAGCGTTGCACTGTAAATATTACGTGGGTTTGGAATTTTTAGCAGCACAACGAAAACAATGTCAATTGTTTTTGACAACAATTGTCAAATGACTTGTGACTCACCATAGTGGTTTAAATTTTGTTAATTAAAAGTTTAATTTTCTTGTACGTTGTAAATTGTAGTATGCGACAACTTTAGAAGTTTTACATTTTTCTCAATTAATTATTACAGGAACCACCCGAAATTAAAATAACGCTTTTTCCTGAGTCTGCGTTATGAAAACGCCTGCCAGGAAGCTAACCTCTAATAATATTGCTGCTGGAGAAAGACTGGAGATATCAAGGGAAAGATTAATGAAAAACAAAGTAAAAAAGTGACTGACGCTATAGCCGTCATGACTTCTGTAAGTCTTCATGACTGGTGTAAGACTTATGAAATAAAAAACATCTTTTTTCGTATTGTTTTTTCGACTAGTATCAATTTGTATTTGGAATTAACATAGTTGCCGTTTCATGAAAATAACTTTAAAACTGTATAGTATAGGCTTCAAGAAGAAAATCGATGGTCGTTTTACCATAAAGGAATACAGCGTGTCTCTACACCAGATTGTTACTCGTTATAGGAATTGTCCCCCTTTGTTACTTAGAATGCGCTTTTGCGGCAGTACGATGTTTAATATGCACCCTCTCATATGTCATTAGACAACGACGTGGTTTTGTAAGGTGGGTGTAGTTGGCAGGTTCACGGCAGCAGACTAGGACTTGTCGCGTCTTAAAAAATTCTTTGTTACATTACAACGATGTTGGACCTCATAATGTGTTTATGTGTTAAGTAAATTTATAGGAATAATAAGTAGTCTGAATTTTATATAATTAAAAAAATTGTTACTTAATTAGATTTATAATCAGTATGTTACTTTGGGAGCATTCTATTATCAGCTGCTATTCTTATTCCGATTATTTAGAATTGTCTTTAATCAGTTTTGAATGACGAATACAATTTCCTAATTAATAATTTTAAATACTTAAATACAATTCTTAAGTCTCATTTAATTTACGATCACTGTAAGTATTGTTTTTAAAATGTAAACTTAGTGCGTATTTGTGAATTTTTAAATCTTGTTTGATCTTCTGTTCTGCTGTGTTTGTGACGTTTTCTTCACAGAAACCGTCTGTCTCTTGTTTCTTCAAAATTGTATTTAGTGCCGTCTCTGTAAAATGTAGTAGTAGTACTTGAATTTGTCAATTTCTTTGAGAGTATTGATTTGTTTATGATTTCTGTTTCAATGCAAAACGTTGTTAAAATTAAATTATAATCTTGTAACAAAAACATTAAAATGTTGAAGTAAATAATGTTTACCTTTTAAATTACAAGCAATATAATAATTAAAATTTATAAAAAGAACGTAACACCATTTTCTGTTAATCCGAAAAAGCTTTCTAATATACCATGTGCAGGAAAACGAGACACGTGAATAAGTACGACGATATGGAAGATTTGTATACAGATTGGAAACACAGTGGTCAAGGAATAACACATTATGTTATACGGTAAGTTTCACACATATCGGGCAAACTTTTATGTTAATACTTTGTAGAATTGTGTGTGTGTGTGTGTGTGTGTGTGTGTGTGTGTGTGTGTGTGTGTGTGTAACGAAAGGCAAGAGAAAATAAGATACGTACAAAAACACATGAAAATACCGATGTTCAAATGTAGAATAGAACCCATCCACTAAAGAAATGTGAAGATATTAAATATAGTTTCTTATGATATGTTCCAGAAGTTTAAGACCATAACCTGTCATTGTAAAATTGATTATAACGAATCCATTTAAAAAGCTTATTGGCCCAGTTGATATGTATCAGTGCATGAATAAGCCGTTTCACTTAAACGGAAAATGTTTACTCAGGCTCGAGCCAACGAAGCTGGAACATTATTTTTATTAACACCATCTACTGCGTTAAACCTTACATCGATTTCAAGTCTATGAAATTATTTTTAATGTTTAATGAGTGTAATATTTTGTACTGCTATCTAAAAATATGTTACGTAAAATTGATAAGTACTGTTGTGTTAAAATGAAACAGGCACCAGAAAGAGGAAAATGATTCCAAGTTTTGTTTAAAAGTTTTATGCAAATTACATATTTTCCAGTTCTCTTTAGTCCACAAATTTTAATACCATGAAAGCGATAACTTAATATCACTTATGATCTAACACCACAGTACATGTTATTTCTACAAAACAAAACGCTAATTCATAAGCGCTCCGTTTACGTATAACTAAATATAATTAAGGTTACAAATTACTCATAAAATAATCTCGGCGTCTCCAATTTTTGCACATTATGTATTACATTCTCATTTTATGAATCATTACACTCAACAGATTTCTCAACGTCACAAGTAATTATAATTTTACTCACTTGCCGCCACAACATTAGACAGTCTCTACTCGAAAATCTAAAGATATCTCTACTCTATATTACACTTATGTTGCAGTTATAAATACAAAAAATTTTCTAAAATATACAATAAAGTTCAGGCGAGAAAAGAAATATGTAAGTCACGTCCCATGAGGTATAACTTGTAGGCTATACTAAGACGATATTTTTCCTTAAAAAAACTGACGTGTAACATATATTCTCAACATACTTTTCTGAAGCTGCTGTCACTTATGGCAATGTTACGACCGCAAACTGTAGGTTGCAAACTGTACATTTCAATTTTTTATTATCGTTTCAGATTCCAAAGGTAAATTATTATGGTATAAAATAAAAATAAAACATATGTTTTAAAAAGGGAACTGTTGAAATTTAATTTAATAATCTTGTCTTATTCGTTAATTTATTTACTTTCTTTAAAAAGTCTACCAACATTTATTTATGTATTTACTTATTTGAAGAAAACTGGAGTACTTCAGAATTACATACGTGTGGAACTTCAGCAGAACATAAGCAAAGAAAGCAACATTTACCAAAAACGAAAAGTGCCTGTTCTGTAACTTTACCGACACTTCTACACCTTTATGTACCTACACGCTTTTAAATCAGTACCTCGTTTTCTACTACTTATGCTTTAAATTTAAAGTTTTGTGAGTACGTAAGCGCGTGCGCGAGCGTGTGTGTGTTTGAAGATAGATAGAAAAAGAGAGAGCGCATTTTATTACATGAAGCTTAAGATAGAGTAATGGGAAGGCACCCCAGTCTTCGAAACTCTAATAATCTCGCTGCTGCAGGGAGACTGTAGACATCAAGGAAAAGAATAATGAAAGAATAATAGGAAAGTAAATTAATTTAAATTTAGGGTTCAGTCACTGTTCATTACTCACTTACATTAGATAAATTACTTGAAACACCAAGCCTCCACCATCATCATCGGCTATTTGGTCTCATTAAATATTCGAAACAAACATGTATAAGTATTTTAAAAATTTGCCGTTTCGTAACAAACGTGGTTAAAACGTCTGTGTGTGTTGAAACTCATAATCGGTTGCTGTTTCACATGCGGCGATTCTATGTTCCTGTACTACTAGGTGTATTGTCTTATATGAACATTCTCCTTAATTTTTTAAAAATAGTTTTTTACTAGACACGTTTTCAACAGCCCATTGATAACTAACTCTCATGTGTTAAGTGTTCAACGTCTCTATGAATGTGGTATGACATTTTTGTAGCATAATGAATTGCATACAACTACTAGACGTTATAAGTAAATACAACAGTTTTAACAGAATGTCCTAATTCATTCCAATAGTTTTGTGTTATAACCGCACTTTCATTTTGGTCTACCACAGTTCATTTAGTATTTGCGCTATAATAGTTTAAACGTATTAACTTTGCCTATACAGAAAATTAATTGTGTATACAAAATCAACAGAAACTAAGGATATACTATTTTAAAGGGTTTAATAACAAACTTTTCCACACAATGCTATTCAGGGAAGGACAAGTGCCTAGGGTTTTCCTAGGTAACTAGTAACCTAGGAACCTAGAAGCATCTATTACAACGTTTGAAGTAAAATTATTCTATTCAGCTTTTACCAGAATAAATTATTCTATTCAGCCTTTACCAGAATACTGTGTTCATCTAACTGTGACCTTTGTGTTAGCGTTTAGCTCGACTTTAGCACTGAAGATGGTTGTCAAAGGCACGGGTGAAACGTCTACTACAATCTACAGCATTAGACCACTGCCACACAGCCCGGGAGACAATAATTTTAAAATTATTCTATATTTGGGAAATGTATTCAGTATTGTCCATTAAACATTATGGAAATTAGAAAGTGAGTTATGCATTTCCATAATTTGGGTGAACAGTTTTATTGGATCAGTAACTTTTAATATTAAATTTTGAGTGTATCGACAATCTTGATTTTATCATACTTCACTACACACACAGGGTTGACTGCTGGCTTTCAAATTATAAAGTGTGTACCAAATATATCAAAATTTTTAGAAATAGGAAAAACGTTAAACTGTAAAAATAATTCTCTGTTAAATTTTGATGATTATTTCTCTGTTAATATCTGCTAATTCTGTTAATATGATGTTAAACTCTGTTAATATGATGAGATTCACAGTTAAACATTACTTTGAAATATGAGATATACATTTAAATAAGATATTTGAATACTTTTACATTGTATATAAAGTGGACGTTGAATCAGTTATAGCTGAATTGTGTTAAAAAATTTGTTGAACTGACTTTCGTCATTAAAAACCGGATGCGAATTTTATTAGTCATTATGAGTCTGTCCTTATTTTTGTTGAATGTTGTGCAATATTAAAAGAATAAGAGAAAGACGTAATATCAATTGTTAAAAAATTAAGAGACCTACAAATGTCTGAATCGTGCAAATTTTGATAGAATAAAGGTTTATCACATACAGTATGGGCTGATATATAAGTCTGTATACAGTGGTCTAATATTTTCAAAGAGTGCAAAGAAATATTTATACAAAGTGTTTTGTTTATCTTCATCATCATCTTCAAGGAATAGACCAAGGATGGTTTGTTCCGGTCTCAATCAGTCAAAGAGTCTAGAGCTGGTCACTCCAGCGCTTCCTCGGACGTCCCACACCTCTCCGTCACTTCTGCTTATAGTTCCATAGTTGTTTTGGGATGGGGCAATCATCCATTCGGCAAAGATGTTCCCACCAATTCAGCCGACACTGGGCAATCCTGCCGAGTATACTCATAGTATTCAGTTCTTGCCGTATACCTGTGTTTCTTTTAGATCATGAAGAGTATATCCTGCTACGTGCCTGAGAAATCTCATTTCAGCCGCTTGGATACGGCTGGTCTGGCCTTTAGTTAAAGTCCAATTCTCAGACCTTTAAAGAAATGTAAGAAGGGGCACATCACCTTGTAGAATTTTAGGCGTGTTTTTGTTTATAAGTAGGCTACATAAATATATGTGAATTTTTTGTTTTTACGAGTTTAGCTAAGTTTGTTAAGTTTCATCACTTATTTGACTACATTCGCTGATTTTTGGAATGGGGTATCCTATGCTATCAGTCAATATAATAGTATTCGTCGTAAAAACCGCCTTGTTTTTATTGATTTCTATTGGGTACTGACACATTATCATAATCGATTTTCTGTTGTTTTTTTTTACAATAAAGACAATAAGGAATTGAAAATTAAATGAAAAGATATTATTTGCAAGAAGTAACCTAACTGAATTTTAGGAAACATTTTAACTAACAACTTTTCGCTATTTTTGTAATGCAAATGATAAAGTTTTCATGTAAGAAAGGAAATATTAGAAAACACTGGAAGAATAATAATATTAAGTTAAATGTTTGCTATGGACATCTGCAAATTACTGGCTAAAAGTGTCGGAAAATACGGCAAATTCTTTTAAAATAATTTTGGATTTTATTGATTTAGACGATCGTCAGATGTCTTAAACAATAAAACATTTAAATCTTGTTGTATTCTTTCTTATTTTGTTTTGTTTTCACTTTATTTCACTGCGGTTTATTCAAGGCTTAAATATCTATGCATTGGTTAATAGAATATCTAATATATAATGAGTACGTTGATGAAGAAATAATTCTTTGTTGTGTTTAGCATATTAAGAGAAGAGCCGGTATGTAATTGATTTTAAAAAAGTTCTACAAAGGACAAAGAAAGGATTGTCTTACAAAGCTTCGAACATTATGTATTCTGAAGACTGGTACTTTAAATTGAATTAACGTTTTCGTCCACTGTTAGCAAACGTTGCTGTTCGTTCTTTGCAGTGGATTCTTTCTTGTTCATTTGTATTTCAATACACCCTTTCTTATTTTCCATTACGCCTTAGCGTATTTGTTAAGAAACAAATACCACCATACCTTGGTTTCATAATTTACACACTATAAAATTAAAAGTAATTTCTTAAGACAAACAGCTTAGAAAAGTCACTCACTGAACGGACAGCCAAGGCTTCAGAATATATATTTACTTATTCAACAGTGTTAAAATGCCTCAAAATTCTCAAACCCTTTTACATGTAATTTTTTATTTAATTTAACGTGCTTAATCCTTTAGTTAAAGTAGTCTACTTTGTACATTAGGTGCTATATTACTTTACTTATTCGTTCTGACAACATATATTAATTGACTAAGAAGTCCAATTTGTTTGAATCTGGCAAATAATTATTATCTTACTATAAGATTTTTATTAATAAATTAATTAAATTTAATAATTCTTTTAACCAAGCCGCCCTATTTTATTCTATATTAATATTAGTTTTGTATTCTTAAGTATTTATTGATATTACTCCAAAGTTCCTTCTGCCACGTTTTTTGAAATTGTATCCTCTTGTACGCTTATATTATGTATTAGTATATATTTACTTTTTTGTGTACTAATTTCAAGCTACACTTACACATACGTGAAAAGTACTCGTGATATTAACACTTTCTTAAGTAATGCACACTCGACTTACTCTTTGTTTGCCAATGGGATGTGTTTGGCAACAAGACAGCGTTACTGAGTAACGATTCACAAATATTACTCAGTTTACTTTCCTAAATTTTACGTTTGTATTGATAGAGAATCTGGATTTCTACGAGAAAGTTCTTGTGGATTTCCTATGAAATGTTTTATAAATTACGCCTTACCTTACTTACGGGTACATTTTAACGTACTTACACGATTTACTAAAAACCTTAATTATTATTTTTTAAATATACGTTTACGATAGTTGGATGAGCCAACATTCAACGGCAGTCAGTGCAACTTACAAAATAACCATAAAGTAATCTAGGTCAGTAATGAGCACTCAGAAACTATGTGTCCGGCTGTAGGCCTAGAATAGAACTGTAATAAAACATATCTTAATTACAAAATAATTAAATCTTTCAAGAGATAAAGACTTTCTCGATTTGTTCTAAATTACAAATGGAAGTGTCATAAACTATAAAGAATTAATATCAAAATGTAGAGCCGATATTGAATAAGTACGTATCTATATAAAATAATTACCTGGTTCATCAATTTTAAAGTTTATTTAATGTTTTAAAAACATAACGGTAATGTCGTTTATCATTGTGACATTGATTCTAACGATTCTAATGATTTAATGGACCACTTGACGTGTATTGACGTATGAACAAGAACGTCGCGGCCCATTTGCGTTATTTGAGGCTCAATCTGTTTTTATTGAAATATAATATAGTTTAATTTTTTTACTGACAAATCTCGAACAGTACTTTCACTTAGTTTATTACATTAAGCGTTGAACGCTTTCAAAGTCTACAGAGATTATTTAAATTTTTAGTAAATCCAACATTTCATGGTGTAAATTACACAAAGTGTACACGAAAACGATAAAGTAAAATTGAAAGCAGAAAGGGGAACAACTAAAAACTTGAATCCAACTGCATTTGAATCAAAAACCGCTTAATTCAGCGCTTTCTTTTATTTTAAATTTAAGCGTAGGATGCGGCTACAAATTATTTACAGAAACAAAAGTCTAAATTTTACTAAAATTGTTTTGAAGTTCTAACTTTCAAACTAGGAATTTTATTTAGTTCACATCACAATGTAAAATAACGCCGAAAAATAACGAGATAACCGTAAAACTATTCGCTTCACATGTAGTGTTTCGATATTGTTCTTGAACGTGCTCATTATTGCTAATTCCGCTTCACGTCGTCATTTATAAATGATCAGGTTCCATGAATAAGTGAGAAACTTCTGTATATTCTATTTAAACCTTATTTCAGGCAAGTGTTAAAATGGTTATTGTCGTTTTGCAGGTTTAATAGCTAAATTTATTTATGTACAATAGTTTGAAATTATATTTATAAATTTAATTGATATTTCTCTCTTCGATTATATATTTTACTGTATAGAAATATACTAATAAATTAAGTATATCTGTAAAAATGTGTAATGAAAAGAGCGTTTTGTTGAATAGTCAAATAATACCTACGTTTGATAAAAAGCAAAGAGTGTACTTTGCCTATTTAATTTTTGTACCAGACTGTCAATATTTTTATTAAAGGAAGATAATAACATCAATTATAGAATTTATATAGAAAAATGTTACAAGGAGAGTTAAAAATAATTGTATGCAATACATGTCAACATTTTCATTTTAATTGTATTACTTTAACATCAGAATGAAATTAAAACGTTTTTGAACAGGTAGTTCATTTAAATTATAACAATTTTCTTACATTCTTAAATAAGTCATGACTGTTTTTATAAACTTGTAATTTATATAGTCCTCGTTACTTCTTCAGGTGGTCTAAATTGTTTATAGGCATTAAGGGTATGTTTGCCGTAAAATATTTAGCATATACTATATTCTTGGTCCAGTAGGAGTCCCTTTTGTGACAATTTAAAACAAAAGAAATTTTGGTTCCCTAACTTTAACATTTTTCTTAGTATCTGAATTTTCAAATTTGAGGTTGCTCTGTATTAAAAATAATTTTTGCGTACATTTACAGAAGTATTACTAAAAATTATTAAAATAAATTTAAATAGTTTTTAAACTTTTTTAGTTTAGGACGATCTTGATTCATTTTCTTCCATACTTTTTATGTTGACATGTTTATTTTTTTTATCAGAGCAAGAAAGATCTCCATCTGTCATGGAGATGATGAAAGTACCTGTCTTTACTTGATCATGGTACAAAGGAACAGGACCAAATTATTCACAAATAAGAGATGAAGGTAAATTTTGAAGACGACGCTACACGAGGAACCTAAATCATATCGAATTAGGTGGCTTGATTAAGTATACGTGTTGTGCGTGCGTGCGTGTGTGAGTGCGCGCGCCAAGGTGGGTGCTGTAAGGTTTGAAATGCATTCAAATTTTAATGTTAATACCATTTCAAGTTTAGGCTGCATTAACAAATTACACTAAAAATAATAGTTTGAACTACAATGTTGAAGAATATTGAACAAGCCTTTTTTTGTGAGATAGGGGTTAATGTAAAGTTACCTAACAAATTACGGAATATGTGCAGCCTTTACCGAGTAAATTCTGTGCAATTCTTTCTTTGCATTAAGTGGTAAAATGGGTACTTGAAAAATAATGTTTACTTTATGATAAGCAATTTTCTATTATCAGAGTTAGTTAATTTAATATTTTTCCTATTAATAAGTTAAACATTTTCAATATAGAATATTTTATGTGGCTTCAAAAGTCGAACAATTGTCGCGCTAGTATAGCAACAGCATGATTTCAGTTTTACGTTACATAAAGTTGTCTTGCCAGACGAGTTAACCTTGAAAATATTTACTATATTATTAACTCTCAGAAAACGTATAAAGTTACAAAAGACGAAAGTGAAGAAGGAAAACAAATGCACTTTTCAGGAACTCATTGGGCTTTGGTAGCTGTTCGCGTATTTAGTCTCTAATGCCATACATAACATTATTTTAGAGAACTTTACATGCCTTTGTAGAAGATTACAAGCTACAGATAAATAACAAGGTTGTAGTTACTATAAGTTTACGAAAAGGAGAAGACACAAGTTAAAAACAAATATCTGTTTCAATATTACCCTATAAAATTACTATGCATGAAAACTTTATTAAGTCAAATATAGAAAATAAAGTTTAATAGCAAAGATTATTTTCTTAAAATACCTTGCATGTTGTACAGGTGTATTTGTTAAGCAAAAACAATGTTTGAAGCTGTAAATGTATCATCTATATCCTTCTACGTGGGTATGATTGGCTGAAGTTCTACCTCTTCTTCTCCTTACATATTTGTGAGTGCGTGTGTGCGAGCACGTAGGTGAGTTTTGGAAAATTTTAGTATGCAGTATGTAGTAGTATTGCAGTTTCATCGTAATTTTGCAATACATAGAATCAATGATCTCAAAGAACAGCCCACGAATTAAAGGCCGCTATCGCTGAAAGCTAGTGTAATGAGAAGGCACCCTAGGTACTGAAATGTTGCTGCCAGAGGGAAACTGCAATCATGTAGGGAAAGATTAATGAATGAAAATTGGAAGAGTAAATTGATGTAACGATGGGCACCGTTTGAAGTCACCGTTCGTCACTCACATAAGATATATTATTTCGAACTCTAGTCTTCTCCATACTTATAGTTTATGTAGCGTAATTGTTTACCCGAAGGAGTAGCGTATTATAAACTCTAACATTCACCTCTTTAAAGACAAATATTCAATTAGTGAACACTTTATATAGCTCCTTTCCAATATTAATTAAAATATAAATTTTTATAGTAATTAATATGCACCCTCTCGTAAAGTATTTGATAACGTAAGTTGCCTATCGCCTCTAAATAAAATTGTAATTTAGTTACAATAAAATTGTAATTTAGTTACAATAAAATTGTAATTTTTTGTCTTTGGTAGAAAATAGTAATTTTTGTGTGTTCGTACTTCATCAACGTGACATTTAAATGTTTTGTTTGTAAAGAAATATTTATAAAATAACAATTGTTGCTAAAATAGTATTATAAGCATGTTACGTCTAAATACATTTTACGAGAGTTTAAGATTTTCTCATTAATTACTAAACGTGAATAGCGCTAGTACTTATAATTATAGCAGCAGCAAAATCATTTATTTACTTCTTTATATCATGGATTACCCTAGAATTAACACAATCTAATGACATATTTAACAAGTGTTTGAATACTACGGTAATATATAGAATATCCAGTATTCTATATTCCATGTTGAATACTAACATTAACTCTTACAATATTACACACTGAGCGACAATGAACAGGGCGTTAATAATAAAGTTATCCTAGAACCGTTCCCTCAAAGTGATTTCTATATTTAACCAAAATGTAAATACACTCTCATGTCCTCAATAGTTTGGCAACAAATATGATCTGTGAATACGCTTATCTTTTAAATAAGCACGTTTTAAAAATACTGAAGAGTGTTTAGTGACGTTATTCATATATAACGTTAACCTCAAAAGGATAATACAGTTTACGTCACGATAATACAATTTAGTTTACAAAGAGTAACTTAACATATAAAAAAAAACGAAAAACCATTCAAGAGTTAGAGAGATACTTCATGTAATTGGAATACGTTTAAGTTTATGTTATGTCAAGTCATTCTGTATAACGTATTACACTTAAAAAAAATTACTGTATACACGACGTAAGACAAGAAATGTTTTCCATTTGATATTAAATCGGATATTAAATAATATGAAAGATTCACTATTAACACAGACTTTTTGAGTCCGCAAGGGAATGCACCGCAAACAACACATTTTAAAAAATTGCCAATCGAAAGAAATTGTATTTTAAAAATAATACCTCAAAGTTTAGAAATTATAATAAAGAAATATTTACACAATTACAAAATCGGAATCCCAACAACGCGCGAGCGAAGGTTGGGATTCCGATTTTGGCTTTGTTGATTTCCTCAAATTCTATAGTGTGTGGATTCTTCTATAACGTTCGAGTTTAGTGGCCTATCTTAACATATATTTATTATTTCTAATTAAACATAGGGAAATGTCTAAAAATGTAATTTTATCTTGTACTAAAAGACTGGGTTTAGAACTAATATATAAGCAGTAATTTACGTTTTGCAAGAAGAATAATTAAATTATACATTGTCTTAAAATTCCGAACAAAGGAAAAATTAGTCTCACGTGGCGGTAGAAAAAAATAAAACTGATCTGTACAAAAGAATCATCTGTTTTTTAGTTGATCAGAAAAACAGATCAACAAACGAAATAAGAAAATAATGCTCATTCGTTGTGAATGGAACTACAACATTTATATTTCTTATCTAAAATACGCCTATTCGCGTCTCGCACCTCCATTCTTACAACATTTTAATATTTTTAGTATGAATATTGTAACTAAATGTAATATGATGTGTTTGTAAAAATTTAATTAAAGTTTAAATGTTGTTTGGTGTTAAACGTGTCAAAATGTATGCTCTCAGTCGTGTACGGGTAAACCGTACTCTGCTCTGCTGCATTCAAACGTTGCCGCCTCGCCACCTGATTGGCGTACAGCTCTCTGCTATATTACCCAGCTTGCGTCTCGCTTTAACGCCTTCACTTCAATAATTATTAGTCGTAATTCTAAATTAACTGAATCAAACATACAGCATTGCAGATTGAGAACATTTATTAATCCTTTAGAATATTTATCTTGGTTTATTATACATCAAAATCCGTTTTCTGAACCGGCTATTACAATTGTGTAGTTGGTACTTGCTCAGCTTAGTTGTATACAATCAGTCAGTAATGTTAGTTTACAGTAAAAATTATCGTTTTTCTCAGGGGTGTAAAGTCCTTTTGGCTACAGAAATATATACTTACGGCTAACACACACAAAGTTATAATAATTCTTACAACTAATTACATAAATAAATCGATATCTCATTACATTTGACTAAGTAATCACCAATGAAAACTTGTGAAGCAATTTAGGGTTATGTCTCATTTGCCAGAAGTTCGTTATTAGAAGATTCGTTAATTATTTATCATAATTTACTTTCTTAATAATTATTAATTGGTTGGAGTTAAATAGTGAATTTAAATAAGTATTTATTTTGACTCAGAAATAGTGATCAGTGATTTTGAAATAGTTTTATTTAATTCAGACCAAAATTTGTGAATACGCTTTAAGGGATAATGTTTATACTCATCAGTTACTCGTTGCTGAAGATCCTGATGTCGTCTTCTTCGATAGATAACTCCTGGGCTGTCGTCTTCTTCTATGGATAATTCCTGTCGTCTGTTTCCCTCGTCTCGGCACTTTTCTTTGCTACTTCAGGCCTCGTAATTCTTCAGTTGGTGTCGTCTTCTTCTTTTAGGAGGTTCCACTGATCTTCGTATAGTGTCCGTGGTCGTCTTTCTTCGTCACGGCGTCGCTTCGTCTTCTTTGGATCACTACGGTTTGTTAATTTAATTTTTATAAATAAAAATTTACGTTCAGGATTCCCTGTACTGTTGTAATTGTCTTCCATTAGTTTTAAATAGTTTTGAAATTACTTGAAGAATAATAATTTAATTTTAATACGAGAGCTACTCGGTCCACCCTCTGGCGTTGGTTAATAATGACTTACTGAAAATCTAACGGTTTTCTGGCGTTATTTTTCTTGTTGCTATGGTTACTTCATAAATTATGCTAATTTTTCATTGGTTATTAACTCAGGTTATTGTTAAGATTTATCGTCTTTTTTCGTCTATTTCTACCAAAATATCTTCAACTGAAGATTACTACTTTATTCTAATATCTATGGTCATCACATTAGTACCATTCTTCCTAATTTTTTATGATGAACATTTTGATACCCCTCATGCCTACTTTTGGATAGCTAATTACATTTTTACTATTTTCCCAATTTTATATCTTACATATATTTTATTCAAAATTAGTTGTTAATCACATATCTTGGTACTATGAATACCCACTTACATGGTTTAATCATTTGGCACGTTCTGCCTTACCCTTGGATTATTATTTGTTCTCAAATTAATAAATTTATGTTCAACAGTTTGGCCTAGAGCCTAAATTCCATTCTACTTCCATCTGACATTTCTTACTAACATTCCTGGTAACTCTAATACAATTTACAAACAAAACAAACAATAAACATCAGTATCCCTAACTCTAATTCTTACTATTAAACATTTCTTTTCAGGTTCTACCCTGAAATAACTTTTAATTGCTGTTATCTGCTTACCCTACAATTTACTCTATGCTATTATTTTCTGAACACAAACAAAACTGTTAATACTTCCTTAAAGAAACTTAAAGAAACTCTTATAATACTATTGACAAACTGTTCCGTGCATGATATGTCCTAACTACTATTCCCTTCACTCAAATACAGTGTTAGTCCTTCTTAATTTGCTATTCATTCTAATACCTTAACTCTTACCTTAATATATAATCTTGATATCTTATTACCTAAATTAACAATATTACAATTAGTTCAATCTTACCTACTAATGCACAGTTTATCACAAATTGTTTATCTGTTTTAACATAGTTGGCTTATATAATATTTAGTTCTACACTCTCACTACACTTTTCCTTTCATTAGAAAGTTACTATAATTACTACCCTGCTCACTTTGTTTCATTATTCTATACCTATCACTTCACTACTTATTTAGTTTTACACACTTTTGGGCTTATTCACTTGTTTATTCATGGGTTGTCTGATTACTTTAAATCACTGTGTGATTATGGTCATTTATAACTATTTACCTCCAAATCACACTGATCACTTTTGGTCATCATTCTAATATTGCTTTTGTTTTGGGCTCAAAGTATTGTTTATAGCCTTTGGCCATTACTACTACAATTAGTTTGGGGTATGGTTAGCTTCTAACCCCCCTACATTATATTATACAAGTACATTCTTTATATAATAAAATACATGTGATACTATTACCCTTCATTAATCTTATTGTCCTAGCTACATCTCATATGCTACAGACATCAATTCATTACTAAATTTACAATATTCTGTTCATTTTTTTTTTTTGGGATGACTTGATTGTACTTAAACTTCTTCTTCACTGTCTCTTGGTTTCTTTGGTTCCTATCCGATCTATTGTGTCAAGTCTGTCAGGTTAATAGTCATTTGTCATTTATTGGGTTACTGGGTTATTGATCTTTAAGTTCATAAGTTTTTTGCCTTTTACTCTTATTTTCAGCTGTTTATTTTATAATTAAATACCACTGAATTCTTGCTACCTTATGTCATGTTACATAATGCATCGCCACCAAAATTGATTATTTCGAAACAAAGATTATTAGATTTTTTCTGAAATCATCAATATAGTTCATTTTATCAAGTTGTTATTATTCAGGAGTTCCTCCATCGCTACTTCCTCTGTATTCATTCTTTATTAAGTCATGGTTCATAATATAATAATTGGTATTATTTTCTTTCTTTATTATTCCCCTTTATGTTCTTTTTCCCTAAAATTTTTCTTCTCTCTCCTTCATATAAATTGGTAATAGTCAGAGGGCACGTGTGGCTCTATTACTCTGCTATCCATTTATACACATTTTGAGTTCAGAGGCCTTGCCTATCTGCTCAATAACATATGTTGGACGTATCTCAACATAAAATCATCACATAATAATATTCATAATAATTATAATATTAGTCGTTCATTTCCGACTCACATAATATTAATACAATAAAACACTTTTGGGATTAATTATTCTTTCTTTCATACAACTCATGACTTTTCATCTCAATAACTTATTTGGATTCCTTTGTTTTAAGCTTGTGGCGATATTTAATAGGCATTTAGTATTGTTTTAAGAGCTTATTCTATATGGTAGTGATTCTATTTGTCATCACTTTAATGCTCATTGATATTTAATTAACATTGTAGCTGGTTTTGACTCATTTATATTTTTTCATTGATAGCTCAGCTAATCTGCCAGTGTTATTTTTTATTTGATTGTTTTCGTTTCTTCTTTTGTGAAACATTAATTTCTATTTATCCCCTTTTTGTGATAGGGTTTGTTAATGATGTTATGTAGCGTCATCATTATTTGTGTAATATTTAATTATTTTATATCTCAATTTTTATGATATTTCATTATACATTTTCAAAATTACATGTGTTTACACATTTTGTTTCACACTTGGTCGTAAGTTTAGCCTTACTTTGTTTTGAACTTAGCTTATCTTTCTTCTAAATTCCCTCTCATTTATAATAATAATGGTTCCAATCAAATACTTACTGTAAGTTGTGCTTACATTACTTTTGAATTTTGATAATAGTTACTCACAAAATTCTTTTTAATTTTCTGACACTGGTTCATAATACCATTCTTACAACATTTTAATATTTTTAGTATGAATATTGTAACTAAATGTAATATGATGTGTTTGTAAAAATTTAATTAAAGTTTAAATGTTGTTTGGTGTTAAACGTGTCAAAATGTATGCTCTCAGTCGTGTACGGGTAAACCGTACTCTGCTCTGCTGCATTCAAACGTTGCCGCCTCGCCACCTGATTGGCGTACAGCTCTCTGCTATATTACCCAGCTTGCGTCTCGCTTTAACGCCTTCACTTCAATAATTATTAGTCGTAATTCTAAATTAACTGAATCAAACATACAGCATTGCAGATTGAGAACATTTATTAATCCTTTAGAATATTTATCTTGGTTTATTATACATCAAAATCCGTTTTCTGAACCGGCTATTACAATTGTGTAGTTGGTACTTGCTCAGCTTAGTTGTATACAATCAGTCAGTAATGTTAGTTTACAGTAAAAATTATCGTTTTTCTCAGGGGTGTAAAGTCCTTTTGGCTACAGAAATATATACTTACGGCTAACACACACAAAGTTATAATAATTCTTACAACTAATTACATAAATAAATCGATATCTCATTACATTTGACTAAGTAATCACCAATGAAAACTTGTGAAGCAATTTAGGGTTATGTCTCATTTGCCAGAAGTTCGTTATTAGAAGATTCGTTAATTATTTATCATAATTTACTTTCTTAATAATTATTAATTGGTTGGAGTTAAATAGTGAATTTAAATAAGTATTTATTTTGACTCAGAAATAGTGATCAGTGATTTTGAAATAGTTTTATTTAATTCAGACCAAAATTTGTGAATACGCTTTAAGGGATAATGTTTATACTCATCAGTTACTCGTTGCTGAAGATCCTGATGTCGTCTTCTTCGATAGATAACTCCTGGGCTGTCGTCTTCTTCTATGGATAATTCCTGTCGTCTGTTTCCCTCGTCTCGGCACTTTTCTTTGCTACTTCAGGCCTCGTAATTCTTCAGTTGGTGTCGTCTTCTTCTTTTAGGAGGTTCCACTGATCTTCGTATAGTGTCCGTGGTCGTCTTTCTTCGTCACGGCGTCGCTTCGTCTTCTTTGGATCACTACGGTTTGTTAATTTAATTTTTATAAATAAAAATTTACGTTCAGGATTCCCTGTACTGTTGTAATTGTCTTCCATTAGTTTTAAATAGTTTTGAAATTACTTGAAGAATAATAATTTAATTTTAATACGAGAGCTACTCGGTCCACCCTCTGGCGTTGGTTAATAATGACTTACTGAAAATCTAACGGTTTTTTGGCGTTATTTTTCTTGTTGCTATGGTTACTTCATAAATTATGCTAATTTTTCATTGGTTATTAACTCAGGTTATTGTTAAGATTTATCGTCTTTTTTCGTCTATTTCTACCAAAATATCTTCAACTGAAGATTACTACTTTATTCTAATATCTATGGTCATCACATTAGTACCATTCTTCCTAATTTTTTATGATGAACATTTTGATACCCCTCATGCCTACTTTTGGATAGCTAATTACATTTTTACTATTTTCCCAATTTTATATCTTACATATATTTTATTCAAAATTAGTTGTTAATCACATATCTTGGTACTATGAATACCCACTTACATGGTTTAATCATTTGGCACGTTCTGCCTTACCCTTGGATTATTATTTGTTCTCAAATTAATAAATTTATGTTCAACAGTTTGGCCTAGAGCCTAAATTCCATTCTACTTCCATCTGACATTTCTTACTAACATTCCTGGTAACTCTAATACAATTTACAAACAAAACAAACAATAAACATCAGTATCCCTAACTCTAATTCTTACTATTAAACATTTCTTTTCAGGTTCTACCCTGAAATAACTTTTAATTGCTGTTATCTGCTTACCCTACAATTTACTCTATGCTATTATTTTCTGAACACAAACAAAACTGTTAATACTTCCTTAAAGAAACTTAAAGAAACTCTTATAATACTATTGACAAACTGTTCCGTGCATGATATGTCCTAACTACTATTCCCTTCACTCAAATACAGTGTTAGTCCTTCTTAATTTGCTATTCATTCTAATACCTTAACTCTTACCTTAATATATAATCTTGATATCTTATTACCTAAATTAACAATATTACAATTAGTTCAATCTTACCTACTAATGCACAGTTTATCACAAATTGTTTATCTGTTTTAACATAGTTGGCTTATATAATATTTAGTTCTACACTCTCACTACACTTTTCCTTTCATTAGAAAGTTACTATAATTACTACCCTGCTCACTTTGTTTCATTATTCTATACCTATCACTTCACTACTTATTTAGTTTTACACACTTTTGGGCTTATTCACTTGTTTATTCATGGGTTGTCTGATTACTTTAAATCACTGTGTGATTATGGTCATTTATAACTATTTACCTCCAAATCACACTGATCACTTTTGGTCATCATTCTAATATTGCTTTTGTTTTGGGCTCAAAGTATTGTTTATAGCCTTTGGCCATTACTACTACAATTAGTTTGGGGTATGGTTAGCTTCTAACCCCCCTACATTATATTATACAAGTACATTCTTTATATAATAAAATACATGTGATACTATTACCCTTCATTAATCTTATTGTCCTAGCTACATCTCATATGCTACAGACATCAATTCATTACTAAATTTACAATATTCTGTTCATTTTTTTTTTTTGGGATGACTTGATTGTACTTAAACTTCTTCTTCACTGTCTCTTGGTTTCTTTGGTTCCTATCCGATCTATTGTGTCAAGTCTGTCAGGTTAATAGTCATTTGTCATTTATTGGGTTACTGGGTTATTGATCTTTAAGTTCATAAGTTTTTTGCCTTTTACTCTTATTTTCAGCTGTTTATTTTATAATTAAATACCACTGAATTCTTGCTACCTTATGTCATGTTACATAATGCATCGCCACCAAAATTGATTATTTCGAAACAAAGATTATTAGATTTTTTCTGAAATCATCAATATAGTTCATTTTATCAAGTTGTTATTATTCAGGAGTTCCTCCATCGCTACTTCCTCTGTATTCATTCTTTATTAAGTCATGGTTCATAATATAATAATTGGTATTATTTTCTTTCTTTATTATTCCCCTTTATGTTCTTTTTCCCTAAAATTTTTCTTCTCTCTCCTTCATATAAATTGGTAATAGTCAGAGGGCACGTGTGGCTCTATTACTCTGCTATCCATTTATACACATTTTGAGTTCAGAGGCCTTGCCTATCTGCTCAATAACATATGTTGGACGTATCTCAACATAAAATCATCACATAATAATATTCATAATAATTATAATATTAGTCGTTCATTTCCGACTCACATAATATTAATACAATAAAACACTTTTGGGATTAATTATTCTTTCTTTCATACAACTCATGACTTTTCATCTCAATAACTTATTTGGATTCCTTTGTTTTAAGCTTGTGGCGATATTTAATAGGCATTTAGTATTGTTTTAAGAGCTTATTCTATATGGTAGTGATTCTATTTGTCATCACTTTAATGCTCATTGATATTTAATTAACATTGTAGCTGGTTTTGACTCATTTATATTTTTTCATTGATAGCTCAGCTAATCTGCCAGTGTTATTTTTTATTTGATTGTTTTCGTTTCTTCTTTTGTGAAACATTAATTTCTATTTATCCCCTTTTTGTGATAGGGTTTGTTAATGATGTTATGTAGCGTCATCATTATTTGTGTAATATTTAATTATTTTATATCTCAATTTTTATGATATTTCATTATACATTTTCAAAATTACATGTGTTTACACATTTTGTTTCACACTTGGTCGTAAGTTTAGCCTTACTTTGTTTTGAACTTAGCTTATCTTTCTTCTAAATTCCCTCTCATTTATAATAATAATGGTTCCAATCAAATACTTACTGTAAGTTGTGCTTACATTACTTTTGAATTTTGATAATAGTTACTCACAAAATTCTTTTTAATTTTCTGACACTGGTTCATAATACTTTTTTAAAGAAGACTGGTTATAAGTCCCTTTTATCTTTTTAGTTGTGATTTCACTTATGACATAGGTATTATTTTTATTATCTCTCATTATGAGGTAGGGTATTTATTTTGTTATATAATGGACCCTGTTATATACATTCATTTTTCTTATAAGTTAATCTTCTCATTTATACATTAATTGGTTCGCATGGTCGGTTTACTTAAAATCAGTCCCATTTTCTCAGTGTTCCTCCACACTTGATTTAACCATTGTCCATGATTATATGATCTGCTCCCGTTCGGATTACTGTCGTTTTCATAATGACTTCTGTTCTTGTCCATTCTCTTGCTATTATTCTGTATTTAAATGTTTCTGTTATAGAATTCTCACTGGTTTCCATTGCTATCGCAATCATTTCATTATTTTGTTTGTACAACGAATAGGTCAATGCTATTTCCATTGTAGATGCTATCGTTGATATAGGATTATGCATGTCCATTAAGTGTCTTCTCCTTCTTATTCTGTTACTCACTGTTTTGTAGTGGTTCCTTCCTAAAGGTTCTAGTAAGTTCCTTCTGTTATTTCCAGAATTCACGAATTCATTCTGGTCGTTAATTAGTACATTAAACATCTCAAGCAGTCCATTCTTCATCATCTCCAATTCTTCTCTGGAATTTATGAGTTTCCTTGGATGCCTCTTCTTAGTCGTCACCTCCATGATTTGGATATTCTCCTTGTGGCTGTTATTTTTATTTGCAGGTAATAGTATGCTATTGTCTTCTGTAGTTTTTATTTCCTTCCTACTATCTTCTATTTTCGTAATTACCGGTTCCTCGTTCTCGTTCAATGTTTCCTTAATACCTTCAAAAACTCTTTCTAGTGTTTCCTTGATCTGATCAGTTTTGTAATTTGTTTCTTCCCATCTCTGATTCGTCTCCATTTTTGCCTGTTTTAGTTCTTTACGATACGCTATTAATTGTCGTTGTATAGTTTCACTGTTACTATCGATTTTGTGGTTCAGTGTTTCTATATCTTTTTTCATCAGCCTCAAAGCTTCACTGGTTTTCTCATTACTTCTCTCTATCTTCTCACTAATCAATTTATTCTCCACCTTCAACTTCTGTGTCAGTGTTTCATTTAATGATTCAAACTTCTTGTCTAGTTTTTCATTCTGTTTCTTGGAATTATCTTCAAACTTCTTGTCCATTTTCTTGAAATTGTCATTTATTGACTCAAATTTCTTATTCAATTCTTCGTTATTTTGTTGTAATATTTTTTTTTGTCCTCCTTGATTTCTTCCTTCTGCTTCTTAAAATTGTCATTTATTGTTCCGAACTGTTCCATCATAATTTTCATCAGATCGTCTAACTTCGTTCCTCCCGCAGTTCTTGTTAGTTCTGTCGGAGTTAATATTTCCTCCCTTTGTGTGGGTTCCTCTATTTCCGCATGGGTTAACAACTCTTCTACATCTTCTACTGAAGTTATTTCCTTTTCCTCCATTCTGGCACCTTTCTCAATCTCCTTTTCTAATCTCCTTGCTTTCTCTTCCGCCTCCTTTTCGCGTAACATCGCCTGGTATCTGGTGTCGTGTTCTGCCCGTTCCATTTCCGTAGTCGCCGCTAGAATCTGTAAAGTTTAAAGGTATGTTTCCCTAACTATTCTAGCCCTACTAGTTGGCGCGCCACTTTGTAACTAAATGTAATATGATGTGTTTGTAAAAATTTAATTAAAGTTTAAATGTTGTTTGGTGTTAAACGTGTCAAAATGTATGCTCTCAGTCGTGTACGGGTAAACCGTATTCTGCTCTGCTGCATTCAAACGTTGCCGCCTCGCCACCTGATTGGCGTACAGCTCTCTGCTATATTACCCAGCTTGCGTCTCGCTTTAACGCCTTCACTTCAATAATTATTAGTCGTAATTCTAAATTAACTGAATCAAACATACAGCATTGCAGATTGAGAACATTTATTAATCCTTTAGAATATTTATCTTGGTTTATTATACATCAAAATCCGTTTTCTGCACCGGCTATTACAATTGTGTAGTTGGTACTTGCTCAGCTTAGTTGTATACAATCAGTCAGTAATGTTAGTTTACAGTAAAAATTATCGTTTTTCTCAGGGGTGTAAAGTCCTTTTGGCTACAGAAATATATACTTACGGCTAACACACACAAAGTTATAATAATTCTTACAACTAATTACATAAATAAATCGATATCTCATTACATTTGACTAAGTAATCACCAATGAAAACTTGTGAAGCAATTTAGGGTTATGTCTCATTTGCCAGAAGTTCGTTATTAGAAGATTCGTTAATTATTTATCAAAATTTACTTTCTTAATAATTATTAATTGGTTGGAGTTAAATAGTGAATTTAAATAAGTATTTATTTTGACTCAGAAATAGTGATCAGTGATTTTGAAATAGTTTTATTTAATTCAGACCAAAATTTATGAATACGCTTTAAGGGATAATGTTTATACTCATCAGTTACTCGTTGCTGAAGATCCTGATGTCGTCTTCTTCGATAGATAACTCCTGGGCTGTCGTCTTCTTCTATGGATAATTCCTGTCGTCTGTTTCCCTCGTCTCGGCACTTTTCTTTGCTACTTCAGGCCTCGTAATTCTTCAGTTGGTGTCGTCTCCTTCTTTTAGGAGGTTCCACTGATCTTCATATAGTGTCCGTGGTCGTCTTTCTTCGTCACGGCGTCGCTTCGTCTTCTTTGGATCACTACGGTTTGTTAATTTAATTTTTTATAAATAAAAATTTACGTTCAGGATTCCCTGTACTGTTGTAATTGTCTTCCATTAGTTTTAAATAGTTTTGAAATTACTTGAAGAATAATAATTTAATTTTAATACGAGAGCTACTCGGTCCACCCTCTGGCGTTGGTTAATAATGTCTTACTGAAAATTTAACGTTTTTTTGGCGTTATTTTTCTTGTTGCTATGGTTACTTCATAAATTATGCTAATTTTTCATTGGTTATTAATTCAGGTTATTGTTAAGATTTATCGTCTTTTTTCGTCTATTTCTACCAAAATATCTTCAACTGAAGATTACTACTTTATTCTAATATCTATGGTCATCACATTAGTACCATTCTTCCTAATTTTTTATGATGAACATTTTGATACCCCTCATGCCTACTTTTGGATAGCTAATTACATTTTTACTATTTTCCCAATTTTATATCTTACATATATTTTATTCAAAATTAGTTGTTAATCACATATCTTGGTACTATGAATACCCACTTACATGGTTTAATCATTTGGCACGTTCTGCCTTACCCTTGGATTATTATTTGTTCTCAAATTAATAAATTTATGTTCAACAGTTTGGCCTAGAGCCTAAATTCCATTCTACTTCCATCTGACATTTCTTACTAACATTCCTGGTAACTCTAATACAATTTACAAACAAAACAAACAATAAACATCAGTATCCCTAACTCTAATTCTTACTATTAAACATTTCTTTTCAGGTTCTACCCTGAAATAACTTTTAATTGCTGTTATCTGCTTACCCTACAATTTACTCTATGCTATTATTTTCTGAACACAAACAAAACTCTTAATACTTCCTTAAAGAAACTTAAAGAAACTCTTATAATACTATTGACAAACTGTTCCTTGCATGATATGTCCTAACTACTATTCCCTTCACTTAAACACAGTGTTAGTCCTTCTTAATTTGCTATACATTCTGATACCTTAACTCTTACCTTAATATATAATCTTGATATCTTATTACCTAAATTAACAATATTACAATTAGTTCAATCTTACCTACTAATGCACAGTTTATCACAAATTGTTTATCTGTTTTAACATAGTTGGCTTATATAATATTTAGTTCTACACTCTCACTACACTTTTCCTTTCATTAGAAAGTTACTATAATTACTACCCTGCTCACTTTGTTTCATTATTCTATACCTATCACTTCACTACTTATTTAGTTTTACACACTTTTGGGCTTATTCACTTGTTTATTCATGGGTTGTCTGATTACTTTAAATCACTGTGTGATTATGGTCATTTATAACTATTTACCTCCAATTCACACTGATCACTTTTGGTCATCATTCTAATATTGCTTTTGTTTTGGGCTCAAAGTATTGTTTATAGCCTTTGGCCATTACTACTACAATTAGTTTGGGGTATGGTTAGCTTCTAACCCCCCTACATTATATTATACAAGTACATTCTTTATATAATAAAATACATGTGATACTATTACCCTTCATTAATCTTATTGTCCTAGCTACATCTCATATGCTACAGACATCAATTCATTACTAAATTTACAATATTCTGTTCATTTTTTTTTTTTGGGATGACTTGATTGTACTTAAACTTCTTCTTCACTGTCTCTTGGTTTCTTTGGTTCCTATCCGATCTATTGTGTCAAGTCTGTCAGGTTAATAGTCATTTGTCATTTATTGGGTTACTGGGTTATTGATCTTTAAGTTCATAAGTTTTTTGCCTTTTACTCTTATTTTCAGCTGTTTATTTTATAATTAAATACCATTGAATTCTTGCTACCTTATGTCATGTTACAATATGTTACACGATGAAGTACATAAAGTTCAATTGGTGTATTTATCAAAGAGATAATAGTGTCTACTCTTTGGCAAACTAAAGAACAGCTAATATTTCATTGTTCTACAAAAGGTTTAGAAGGAATCTTATGTCATGATAAATCTTTTGTCATAACGGTATATGACGGCATATGTTTGACGTACAGTCATTGGCTGCGATGTATCAAATTTTTGTTCAGTGGTAGTTCAACACGAAACATATTTACACATTTTTTATTTACTGTTTATTTTGATGTGAATTTAAGGATTATGTCAACATACAATTTCGCTTCAAAAAAAAAAAAGAATTTAACTAGAGTGTTTTGTAAAATGTAACCAATGTTATAAAGTTCTATTCTTCGTATTGTTTAAATTAGCAGCCATCCTTACTATTTCTTTTATGAATTTGCTAACTGCTATAATTTTTTATTGTTCGTCTAAGCTTTTCGTCATTACTGACATCTTCAGGTCTTAAACAACGACCAAAATGTTGTTTAAGACCTGAAGATGTCAGTAATGACGAAAAGCTTAGTCGAACAATAAAAAATTATAGCAGTTAGCAAATTCATAAAAGAAATAAAAATTATAAAGTTCTGTTGGTGTATTCGAAAGCACTCACATATTCACGCAGTTGCTTGCAATCCGTGCTTACTAAAATTGTGCAGCCTGGGTTGTCAGGAGGATACAGGAGGATAGCTGTAGGGACCAGCATTACACTGATTGCAAAAAAAGGAACTCTAAGGATCTTGCTTGCACCATATATGTGCATAACAGGGAGAAAACAGTTCGTACAGCGCGGATAATGCGTGGTATGTTTGATGCAATATTCCTGCATACACATCTGAAACTGCATACTACCGTGTATACGTATGTGCCTTGTGGCTGTCAGTTGTTTCACTTGTGTATTATTCTCTGCGCGCATAAAAACAATGTATGTCGTGTTTTTCCATATACATTTTATTTAAAATTTATATTGACAGTTTATTTTTGGTTTTTAATTTTCGATAACAGTTTAGGAAAGTAGTAACCCATATTTTCTAATCTAAAAGTAACATGATTAAATTCTGTTGCAAACAAATAAGAGCATATTTGGTCGTATAACTAAACTTTACACTTGTCATTATTTATTAAATTACTAAACGAAACATACGGACTACTGTGAACAATAATATTGTGATGGTTTTAAAGTTATAATAATTGTGTATAAGAAAGAAGTGTTTCAGACAACGTATGCAATTTAATACACGTTTTCAAAGTCGAATACAAGTCAAAATACAAACTAAAGTCAATACAAATTCCAGAGGTAATTGTACTTATATTTAAAGGAAATAAACGTAATAACAATAAACTTTAGATCCGTTAGGATTTTATTAATTGTAACCAATATTAAAATATTAAGAGCAGGAGTAATACTGACAGCATTTCTCTAATATGAAACTTGTATGTTACCATTGTCCTCGTTTTTCTGTCAAGCCTAAAGTTAGTATGGTCTGTGCCGAAATACACAGAATTCTGTGCACACAAGAGAAAGGAGAAATTTACATAATATCTATAAATTTTTCGTTTTACTATAGTTACAAGAAATATGCAGTTACTAGTAAAAAACAATTATTATCTCAGCGACTAAACTGAGTAGCAAATATTCATTATAAGTTATAAATCTAAATTAATCTTGTATCATAGTTTTGTGCCTTATTTTCTGAGTTTGTGCTGTTGGCTGTCAAAAATTGAATACGACTCGTTCCTCTGAAACAAATCATATTATTTTTTATTAAAATGAAGTCATGCTCTAGAACACAATCTATAATTCATTCCAATGATAAAACGCATTACTTATCTTTTCAAGTAATATTCGAATTTATGTAGGCGATTGTAATATTATTTTACTGATTTACATGGCGCTGACAATTTGTTCCTGGCACTATTTTTGGGTATTGTTTACTTACATTTAGTTAATTTACAAAGTACCTGGTGTATTGTATTCATATATTTCTTGCACCCTAGAAATTTATTATAAAGCAGACTAAACATTGAGAAAATGAGAACAATTAAATGGGGGACAAGGAATTTCAATTTTAGAAACAGTGAACCCTTAAACACTCAGAAATTGGTGGGTTTAGATGTAGCTGTGGGATGTGGTCAGTTAGAAAATAGTGTTTATATTAGTATATCTAGATCAAAAGCACAGAGTAATATTTTTACAAAAAGACAAGTTTTATGCTTTAAAATAAAGATACGGTTTATAAACAGATATTCTGTTTTAATACTTTTGTCTTCTCACAATTTACTTCAATTAGCGTTTCAATAAGTACTGTGAATCTTTTGCTGAAGTAATGAAAGGCTAGAAGCGAAGACATCTGAACTCACTTAGTAAGTAGTACTCAGAGAGTGTGCTCGCCGGCACATCAAGTAATCAGTAGTTTATCATTTAATCAACAACCCCAAACAAATTTTGTTAGAAAAAAACTGACATACAGCACATCCTCAAATTGTACATGATTGGAATGGTTGTCTCCAATGCAAATGCGGAAAATCACTTTGAAGAAAATATATTATTTCAATCCTGACATTATAAAATTAATTCCCCTAATATGAAGTGTTATTTATAAAGCCACTTTGTATAATAGATATTTAAAGAACAGATTTCTCTGGTGTCAGAGCCTTTTCGTGTTCAGTCCCCAGTCTTATTTATTTCTACATTCATCTGTAAGTAGAAATAAAACTTTGGAAATGCCGTTGAGGGGATCACGAGGGCTTGACTCATGCTAAATAAATGAACTTTTATTACTCAGTTAATAAATTTATTTCATAATCTCTTAAAGATAGGCTACACTGTTGAAAATTTAACCTTTTCAAATACACAAAGTATATTGTTTAACAAATTAAATATTTATATTGACAAAATAATAACTAGTGTGATTTACAGAAAAATTATTTATGTAACACATGAGTGTTATCTTCTGACTGAAAATATTTTAAATATTAACAGTAGTCTTCAACCTTACCTTTAGTTTTAGTATGGGCAATCTTGTTAGACAAACACAATGAAAGAACCCAAGCGGCCGACATGTTTCACTACATCGTAACGTGTATTAAAATTAGTCAAATTTGTAACAACTGATATGGATCCCAACCAATTAAATTTCGGGAATAGGAGCAGAAGTTTTTGACTCTTTTGTTTTAAGGGGAATCTATCTCGACTTTCTACTTAGTTTGTTAGTTATTACATTAATCCCCTTGTCTACAGCTTACTTAAAATGTACCCTTGCGGCTAATGGTTAGTTAAAATGCACCCTCTTCTCATTCAGCCATTTGAATTCTTTTGCCGTCTTGTCAACGTAGTAGACGTCATAGTCATATTTTCCAGCAGTAGGCCTACAGTAAGTAATGCTGTACTAAGAACTTGCATTATAATGAACTATTATATTCGCACAAAAATGATAAAAATATTAAAACTTACAACAAATATTTGATTTGAACTTGTCCAACTTCCATGTTTGCTATGTTCATTAAAGTAAGCACGTTACTTGCTTTAATTATATTTTCCGTCATCAAAAGTAATCTTAAGGAGAAGATAATCTGTCGTTATGCCTAAGAATAAATAATCTACACATAACAAGTCATAATATACACAAAAAACTATTTTCTTTTCAATTTTGTCTTCTGATTTTGCAACATAGTTTGTTCTTTCAGGCCGCTTTTACTGATACAACTCCTCCTCTCAAAATCCATAGTTTTGAACGACACACATTATTATATCAAATTTATTGTGTCATATTTATATTTTTAAAATTAAAATTTTTTCTTGTGCTGTCATTTTGTGTCAGTTTTTAAAGTCGGAAACTTGTGGAAAGTTTGTAATTTTGTAAAAGTTTAGCAGACATTGAAAGTGCCATATCTTTCTCAGCGACTGCCCTATAATAAACACAATTACTTTTTTATATACAAGAAGCTTCTTTACTTGAAATCTTAAAGCATAGTTTTATTTGTTCTTTTTATGATCTTTAAAATTGAATAACAAGTGCGCTGCCCACGTACGAATGAATTAAATCAAGCCTCTACGAAATCCGTGACACCTGGACTTGAGTATCTGGTTACACTAAAATCAAGTAGTGACTACGTATTGGAAAAGACCTGTTTTTGACCTGTTCTGTCATTGAACGCAGCCAACCTGTTTAGAGTGCTACTAAAAGCTAAGAACAAAAATTTCTCAGTAGCAATGGAACTGGGTATAATTATGCAGAATCAAAATTTCTGAGCTCTAAAAATTACATGCAGTGGAAATAACAGTTGCTGTAAACTAACCATATGAAATGAGATTAACCATAAACAAAAACTGTATTTTATAATGTAACCGTTACAGGTGGCACAGGAAACGGTGGCGTAGGTAAAGTGATTAATTTAAATCTGGTGAACGTGTAGAATTGAATTGTTAATTTTAATGTATGCCCCTTGAAATCTAAAATTCTTCAAGAATATGGCATTAAATTTATTTATTTGGAGGTTTTTCCTATACAACAGTTGTATGTTAATTACAGAGGTATCTAATAACTGTAAAAAAGTGGCAAGATACCATCTATGTATCCTCACTCCAGTCCTGTACAGTGTAACAAGCATGCCTTGCATGACTACTCCGCCCAGGTAAGTATATACTCGCTGACAATTTAAGGGCACGGAACTGGAACTTTCATTTTCAATTCCTTGTTGTAGCAAAGAGTATCTTTTATGTGGTTGATTCCAACACATGTACTGGCTAGATGGACACATTTGTTATCATGTCATTTCGCGATGATTAATTTAAAATCATTATTACTCTTAAAATCGTAACTCCCTCACGGTTCTTTTGCCAGCTGTTTATCTTCCATCAAGGGACAACCTCTCGTTCGATTATTTATAATTGTTCCTAGACTAAGAACTCTAAAATTTGTACTTCAAGCAATATAGAAGGTCGAGTGAAGTAAATCAGTCATCAAAGTAACTGCAAACAAATGTATTTTTTGGTATACTTTTATATAATGCTAAATCAATTTCTGTCCAAATCCAAAATACTTTTCTTCCGATTCACTAAAGTTATGTTGGAATTACGTAGTTTTACCAGGATAAGGTAACATGTAGTACACTTTGCCACTAATACCTGCTCTTACAAAAATTTTAAAATTCCGTTTTTTGGGCCTTTTTTTATATAGGGTACTATCGCCTAGTACCAGCTTTTGTGCCTTTGTATGTCACCATCAGTTCATTGCGAATTCATTGTCGTGCTCAACTCTCAAACAGTTGCTGTGAATTCTTTCAAATACTGGTCGAATTTTGTAAAATCTACCGGCCAGATTACACTCATCAATGTTTAAAATTGTAGGTACCGCTGTAGTGACTGGTATCTTTTTAAAGGGATGACATTAGCTTTTTTATCATATCTGAAATTGTGTGACCCATGAATCACATTGCCCATGTTGAATCATGTTGCCCATGAATAATTCAATTTCTAAAGAGTCACATGTTTTTACCAAATCTGTTTTAAGAGATTTCAGTAATTTTCCTGTACTGTAAAAATTGATATTATCAAGTATACTGACAAGACAATCGTCATCGAGAAACGTTCGAAAGTATTCTATGGGTGAATTGTCATTATCAAGTGTAAGTTCAATGTTTTCTGGCAATAAAACTGCCCTAAAAATTCTCTTTTTCAAATAAAAATTAATTTTTAATTTTTGTATTCTTATAGCTTTATTTTTTTACCTCCGCAACAGCTACTGACAAAGTCGAGTTATGTTCAAAGTATCCCTATTTTTACTGGTGCGACGTGGCGAGCGTACGTTACCAGTTCTACTATTTCCAGTTGAACACTAATTATAAATACTATGTCAAGTTGATGTAAAAAGCGAATTTTTTCATGTACGTCTGTTGCTACCTACGTTCCAGTAACTAATTCTGACAATGAAGATGTAGTGTTTAGTTCTCAGGAAAGTGGAGCATTTAAAAAACAATGATTACAATTAAAAAGGCTTTTACAAAATTACAACAAATAGCACATATTTACATATTTTTGTACGTAGCCCGTCATAAAAGGAGGGCTGCACTTGCATAAAATGATAAGCTTTTATATAAAACATAATATAATGTAATCATAGGTATCTCATTGGGTATTTCAGAAGAATACTGCAGCAAACATTCCAGTTCTGTACTGTCATCAACATTATCAGAATCTGATGATTCGGAGTCCATATGTGTAATAAAAACACAATGTCCACGAACATTTAACATAACATTTAATAAATTTTAACAAAAATCTGTTGGTCAAATGTTATTTATATAATTGAAAACTCCATTATAACATTATGAATAAATTAAAATCAGATATAAGGAAATCAATGTTTTAATTAATAATAATGAATTTCAAATGGTTATGGATACTAAGGTTGTACCTACATTATGAATTTTTAGGTTGTAAATCCTTTGTTTTACAGAGTTAAAATGTTTCATTTTCGTCATTTGCGTTAAAATAGGAATCCAATTTATAAGTATTATGATAGATATAGACATAGTGAGTAATTCGGCAGTGTTCCTTATAAGAAAGAACAGCCACACACAAGCGAAGCCACAATTATTGCCAATGGTCCTTTGAACGAACGTTGATTTTTATAGTAAATACTGAAATGGTAAATTATAATACTATAAACTTAAAGCACCCAAGAATAGAGTACACTTACCTTTTATCTTTCTTCATGTTTCCTTTCGAATTGTATAATATTCTTTATATTCTATAAAAACGTCGAAATATTTTTATAATTTTTATGTTCTTAAGTCAATATTCTGTCCGTTTTAGAAAGATTTATCCTTTTGTAGCACTGCTTTCGGGTCATACAGTCTTCTTTATATGCTTGCTGATGAAATTTCAGTGTGTCTGTAAATTCTGTACCAACTCTGAAGCAAACTTTAGCCAAAAAAATGTTACTCTTCAAGATCTTTTATTTTCATTGTTTTAAAAATTCAGCGAGAAGTGAGTACACAAGTTTACTCCAGCTATTGCAGCTATTGTTGTGGTACCAACAATGGTAGCGTGATGCGTTAAGCGCCATTGTGTTTCCGAAAGTAACCGAAAGTTAGCGTTACTTGTTAGAACACGATTCGTGTGCTAGTCAGCGGTAATTAAAAAAATTTCGTTATGTATTTAATGTACCTTGTATTATAGTAGGCTTACATTACGTTACATTTTGTAAATATTATGGTACAATTACTAACATATTACGATAAGCACTGCAGCGATTCAAACGTGACTTCAAACTTGAAAAGAATACACAAAAGAATGTGGTATCTATCTAAAACTACACATCAAGTTGCGCATACTAACGCGTATGAGAGTTTAGATTTCTCCTCGTTTTGTTTTTCAATTATTTCTTTAAATAATCAGATTAAATCTGAATAGGTCGATCTGCATGAGGATTACAACACCACCTCCAGTGCTTATTTTGCAGTTGAATTCACAGAAACCTTATTCTATTTTAACACGTGCTGCTTCTCAGCATGAGTATATGACGTACCTGTATTTTATATTACCTTAGAACTATATTGCATGAATTAAATACAGTTAAACGTTACCAATTTACTCCATTGAAAAGAAATTGTACCTAACATTTACAATTTTATTACTGTAGTATATTTGTAATGTTCATGTGCAACAATTGTAGCACATATTCACATATGTAAGGTCGAACAATTAATAATACTCAGTCATAAATAACACTGCCGTAGGGGCAAATGTGCAAGCACTGTGTTAGCTAGTATTAATCCTACGTTATTGCAATTATTCTTGCACATATTGTAATAGCGATTATTATTTATTTTGTATCAACTGTAGTGGTTTGAAAACCGTTTCCTTTCATTTTTTACAGGGTGTTAGAGATAAAAAAATGCGTACATTTATTTATCAGAACAGTGTTTTTATTTCATCTATATATTTTTTCAAGACCACAATAAGATAATATACTCCTAAAGTCAGAATAAGAATTATTCAATAAAAAATGTACAAAGTATTTTAATTTTTAAGGTGACAGCATTCACATTTAAACAAACGTATTCAAACCAGTCTCTATTTAAACACACCCGTACACACACGCACGCACATACACAACTCAATCTCTCTTATTATTATTAATTAACTTTTATATTCCATTTCACATTATTATTTGATCGTGCTGTAAGTAACATAAAATAATAGTTTTATATTTCAACGTTTGTATACAGTGCTGCACTGAAAAAGGTACTATATGTCACGTTTTCTTAAAAATTAGCCTATCTATATTATATTAGATACTTTGCTTGTAAAAACGTGTTTTGCTAAACTCACGAGTTTTGCGTGGAAAATGGCGTTAGTATACATAAGAAAAATGTGTCGACCTTTATCTATTTATTGTGCGCAATAAAAGTAACGTATTTACCGTTTTGTGCAGTTTTAAACAAGGAAATTACTTTTGTCGTAATAATTTGAAAGAATCTGTTCGAAATTTTTGTGGACTTGGTTAGCTTGTGTAATTCTTTAACTTTAAGTCCGCCATGATTCAAAGTTGCCTTTAATTATTTCAGTTAAGTTCTTTCCTCGGTCCAGTCGTTTTCAGAATATAAATATTATCCAGCCAAATTTTTTGTAAATTTTAATTTTTATCAATACTTAACTCAAGAAATTTTCCTGTAACCCTTTTCTGAAATTCTTGAGTAACTTAAATTCTAACTTTAATTACTCAACATAATATTAAGAATATATTGGAATGTGCATACCTTAGAATCTGCGAATAAATATGGCCTCACTTAAAACCCAATGTAATAATTAATTATTAATATATATTATACATTACTGGAGCGGTCGTGGCGTAGTGTCTAGCGTGTGGTGCTGCTACGCTGTCGGCGCGGGTTCAATTCCCGCCGGGGGCCATCTGATTTAGATACGACCGTTCCCCCTCGCAAGGCAATGGCAAACCAGCGAGAGGTATCCTGCTTAATATAAACCTTCCCCAACTATGCCGTTCGGATCCGGCGTTAAACTGTAGGTCCCATATACCTGTGAGAGACTCAGTACCACACGCACCACGGGTATATGCGGGGAGGGTACTAACCAGTCGAAAGGCTGAAGGACTACGATACATTACTATGACTATTAGAATTATGACTAATATTTTTAAAGTAAATTGTCTATTTTTTCTCTATAAGATAATGACAATGATTTGTTGTTTTAAGTCTGCATTCTCCATAAACACAAATTTCCATTCACACATTTTACTTTATTATATCTATGTCATTGTTATAAAATGTATTCAAACATAATCTAGAAATAATTATTTATTTACATCAGGGAGCAAATAAGAACTTAAAAATTATCAGTTGTAGAACATTTAATACACCGTTTAAAATTACAAAAATAAATGCAAATAAATATAGTAGGAAAAAATGTTAGAAAAAGGCATTATTAAATCGGTTACTAACAGCCATTCACTTATCAAAACACACCTTTAATTTATACATGTGAACTAGTTGAAGCTTCAAATTAGGCCGGCTATACTGCTAAAATCTGTTATATAAAGTAGAATGGAACAAAAAGACACAATGTATAAAGTATCAATGTATGTCTAGGGAAATATTTAAGAACAAAGTTGGTTAAAACTTCCTTGGGTACATGACAAGCTGTCTTAGTTTGCCGTTTGCCTCTTTCTACGTATTGTCATGTCATGTGCCACTGTAAAAGCGTCGTCTTTTCTTACTTCTCTCACTTCCCTAAGGTAAGCTTGATTACATGTAAATGTTAGAAACTGGATTGAGCATTTTATTTGAAATAAACTCGCAACTTCTCTATCTACTTAAATTTCCATTAATTTAAGTTATTGAAACATACTCAAAAATTTAATTGAAAAAATTCTTTTGGAGCCATCTCCAGAAAAATTAGATATAAGGATAATTTTAAAAACATAGTTTTGAGATACCGTAAATAAATTTTTTTTCTTTGAAGCTTTGAAGATCCACTACGCCATAGTTATTATTTATTTTGCATAAAAAGTGTAATTGGTAAAAATTAGGAAGCCGTTTTATGTTTACAAAGAAAAAAACTAGTGAGCTGTACAGGACATGTTAGAGTTCAAAACCTTTCTAAAAATTGTATTTTTAACGGTCAAAACAAATAATATTCACTACGTTTAATTTCAATTTATCTGTTTGTGATAAAGCAATATGAGGATATGCAAAAACGTAGGCCTACGTTAAAAAGCACGGTCATAAATTATTTTTTAAATTAAAAAAATTGATTTAAATATAATTGACTCTTTTTCTTTAGAAGTATGTGAGACAGCTATTCTAAATTGACATACGTTTGGCTGGCGAACTGGTTGTTATAAAAACCTCATATAACAATGGATATAGATATACATTATATATATTGTAACAGTACAAATGTATAGGGTACTGTGCATTGCACAATTAATTAAGATAATTAATATAATTAAATAAGTAATTCATATTGTTAGTAATAATAATTCAGCTTTCAATCTGAACTGGAAAACGAACAACCAAATTTCATGCTTTTTTATCAGCTTTATCAGCCACGTAGCTGTGTCTGTGTGTACAAGTGTATTTTACATGCGTGTGTGATTCCTGTATTTTACAGTTGATTCCTGTAAAGCGTCACCCCTAAATGAACGCTATTAATTATAAGAATTATTTAAAGTGTAAAGATTGTGTGCATAATATCACACAACCAAATACGCCACAGTGTGTATAAAATAAAGACGCACATGTGTACAAAAATTAGTGCGAAAATAATAAAAAGTGCGATTATAGTGAAAATATATATAAATAAAACTTACATTAATTAAGATAGGGAAAAACGGTTTATACACAGTGAACACATAAAAATTAGCGACAAGATGAATATCGGGTAATTTGCAAAAGACTTCGCATGTTGCTAAGACAAGCGAAATAAATGTGAAAATAATCGTGTTTAGAAAGGGACGCCAACGACAGACTGAGACCTGCAGAATATTGTCGAAACATGATTTTTACGCCCTAGGGTATAAATACTCGAGACACGCTAACTTATTTTTCTTTCTCGTACAACTACCGTGGCAGCCGGAGGTCCTTCACGACTACTCATCACTTTCGTGAGAGCACCTGCAACCTGACGCCATGACAGGATACGAGGGAGCAGCCAAGTACATGGAATAGAGTCCAGCGTACGGAACCAGGCAACGGACTGCGGAGAGGATCTGAAGGACGACGATCAAGGACTCCAGGACTACACGACTACAGAGGAGCATCTAGAATCAAGGACCTAGGACCGAAGAGGATACTCTGAGTATTACCACGACAAATAAGGTGAAACAGAACCATGTATTTGTAAAAACAAAAAAACTCACTTAAAGACAATTAACTATGTAAAAAGGAAGACAATATAATTCAAAGATGAGTTAATAATTTTTGGAAATGTAAATGTTTATTTGTATAGTAGTTTTAGAGTAATGTTTGAACACATGAAAGTATAGTTTTGAGAAATAAGTTAACCAATGATATTTAAAGTAATATGAAAGTAAAGAGTAAATTTTATAATCTTAAATAAATAATTTAGTCAATGATATTAAATTAATATGAAAATAAATAGTACATTTTTATTAGAAAACAAAGCAATTCATATGCAATATAATAAAATGAAAATAGATTATTAAAAAGAGATTAGATAATCTAAGAGTTATCACAGTAATGAGCAAGTCGAGAGCAATATTAAATAATAACAAATGTTTATTGTAGTATAAGAGAGTATATTATGTTCAATGTGTAATATGAGATTATTACTTATATGTTAATAACTACATGTGTGCTACGGCTACACACATGCGAATAATAATGATATTTTTAAATCGCAACAGAATAAAAAATTTTTAATTAATAAATTTTTAATTGATTCTAAACCATTTCATGTTGTTTTATTATTATTACGATTACACCTGTCATAATTTTATAGCGTAAGTAATGTTGCAAAATAAATGGCTCACAAGAAGTTGGGGGCTTCACAAATACTTAACATTGTAATATACATGAATACTATAGATGCGATCAGTATACTTTTACATTGTTACATGTAAATCTGCGGTCCACTATGTTTGGTTATTTCTGTTCTAGTAGTAACCGAAGAAAAGGGGGCCGGTAGGTGTCTCGGCGCGCAATGGTATTTGTTAAAACGTTGCATCGTCTGCCGAGTATTTTGAGTCTGTGTCCGAAATTACTAGACGCTGTCGGACGGCGAGGATTTTGGTGGATGAAAATGTCAGGAGCGAAAAAGTCCGGCTCTGCCGGGATTTTGCTCCAAACGATCCCGTCTAGATGGCGTCAATCTTGTTGGATGAAAGGTTTTAAACGGCACCGAATCTACTATATTAGTATCAGGCGGTTGCCTCCGTTCGCATCGGATACATAGATATGAGACTCGGCGCACCATAAACACTCAGTCTTCAGGGAAGTTTACATACACGAATACCAGACGATCGTACTCATGCTCTGTAGGCGGCCGAACGGAAACCGCTGGACTAAAACCGGACAAGGATGCCGTCGTGTCACTTGTAAGGTATTGCGTCTCGCTGACCAGCGCTTTTATACAAGTGGAGATGTTATTCATTCTAACAAATATTGGCCGGGTACCTTGGCGGCAGCGTTTTTCAACGGGAGACTACAACAGTTCATCCACTGATATAGAAATTACCTGTACATGGGTAGTTATTATGTAAAAATGTAATATTGATGCGTGTGTAAATTTTGTGTATAACAGATACGACACGAGTTGGTACACCGATTAACTCTCGGTAAACGTCTTGGAATGCGCCGATGGAAAACTCTTGGGCTGGAGTGTGTTGGAAGATCATACGGGAAACGATAACCACTATATCGCCTTTACTATGCGAGGAAACGGACCCTCTGTCAGCCCAAAGCTTACGGTATAACACCTGGCTGGAACTTTTACAAATTAAACTAATTTATCCCCAAGGTCGTCACTGAGTTCAAACAGGAGGCGGCGATGAACAGCATAGGCTCTCCAGAGGAGGTTATCGGTGAGACAATGTGCATCGTACGGTGGGCCTGCAATGCTTCCATGTCTAGGGGGGCGAGACAGCGGAGACTGAGACAACCACGTACTGGTGGACTAACGCGATCGGTGATATTAGAAGACTTTCTTTGAGTTCGAGACTTAAGGTGACGGGCAAAGGATGAGGAACGGGTATGTGGCAACCGTTCCACAAATATAGGCTTGGCAGGATAAGATTGAAGAGTCTTAGATTTGGATTTCTTAGGCTTGGGATAAAGTCTCGTCATGTTCAGACTTGGATACCGGAAACATAGCGCGCGCACATACTCACACTTGTATAGTTAGCTGTGTATGTATATGTGTATATGCACTTTATTCGGTAGACATTAATAGTGAATATTTTTAGGTGCTTAATATTTACTTCAGAAACTGTTGCTACCGATCTGTACTTCCAATCTGTTATTAAAATATGATCAAAATAAAGGATTGATCAATTTTATAGGCAATAAAATTAAGATATTTTGTTAAATAGGTAACTGAACACAAAACATTTTGAACGTTTGCATAATTGAGGATAAGGACTTTTGTGATTGCCAATGAGGTTACTACTTTTCAAACAATATCTCTATATGCTGTATAGTTACAAACAAATATTACAATTTTAAATACATTACTTAAAGATTTTATGTAGTCAAATTTTACCAGTTTAAAATATTAAAGCTGACAACATGATTACTCCGCTTTAACATTACTAGGCTTACATATAGTTTCAAGTACATACCATAACAATATTTTTGTGATTTTAGTATTTAGATTTGAATATATTTTATCACAATTGTTGATAATTTTATTTAATTAATTGCCCAGTGTCGGCTAAAATGCTTAGAACATCATAAGCGAATGGTTGACTGCTGCATTCCCAACTATGGAGTTATAAGGCGAAGGGACGGAGAGTTGGTCTAAAGAAGCGTTGGTGTGGTCAACTCTAATCTATCTCTTGAGAACGGAACAAACCAGTTTTTTAATTTTTGATTTTAATATTTGATTACATTTTAATTTTGATACTAATTTTTTAATTAAATTTTTTTACATCTACAGATTTACTATTGAAGCACGAATTTCTTAACTATAAACAACGAACAATTTTGAATTTTCTACAAACACAAGAAACAAGGGAGTTTTAGTTTTGTGTTTATAAGTCATTTTTACGTTTAAAAATTTGTTTTAATGTGCTATTCTTATCAAAAATTTGTCGATCGCATTTGGCTAGGTTGCATTTGACCATGTTCAACTTTTCACCGAATGCAAGGCTTCGTATGCAATTGGCAACAAACATAGTCAATAGATTTTTATGGGGAATGAATTAAAAAATTTCCAGTGCAATAGAAAAAGTGTGTATCTAATAGGGGAAGCAATTAGAGAAACATTGTTGTATTTATGTTTACATGAAATGTTACTTAGAATATCTGTTTTATATCTGGTACACCCTCGTACTTATAGTTACAAACTTACTCTTCTTCAAACAAACACTAGAGTGTGTTGTTCAAACACACATGCAATTGTTTTGTACAATGTAATTAAAAGTTTTGTACATTATTTTCAAGTGTGCCAACTGGTAAAATTATTAGATTGTAAAATATTTTATAATGGCAAACTCTATGCAGTACACAATTTTATATTTTTCAAATATTTTAAAATATTTTTCACGTTAACGCAAGAAGTTACCACTGTGTGTTTTACTATCGAATTAAAGGAAAACTGAGTGGCAAGAAATAACACAGACGTGGGCGTTATGTAGCGCAGAACATCTTGCTCAAATTAAATTACTGATATATAAATGTATTGTACAGTATATGTGACATTAATTAAAGATGACGTCGCTAAAGGTGTATGTAGTAACGTATAAAGTAACTGCGGAATAATGATGTATTTTCTGCAGGTTTCGTTACTTAGTATTATTAAAAAACATTCATATTATTTTATGTTGATACTGACGTTTGGCATTTCTTATTAGTCAATTCAAATTATTTTCTGTATTCTACAAACCATCCTTTACCTTTACTCACTAATTTAATACTTTGCGGCTTATGCAATCTAGTAAACGGAACTTTTGTGATTAAAGTTACACAGTTTGCAAAATGAAAACGAAAACTTAAAAACTTACTATGTTCATGAAATAATGCAATTTATAAAATAGGCCTACGTAATACTTAACGTATCTTGAAGAAACTACTAGATATTAGAAAAACAAATCTGAATATAACTGTCTAAATTTACCAGTTATTTGTCACAAATTTTGCTGTAATTTTTCTGTAGATCCTTGTTTGTAACTCTTACATAATATTTAGAATTATAAATTCTCCGTCTTACGTTTAGTATCTTCATTGACCTAACACCAACTTTTACCAGTATTTATTTGGTTTTTATAATATATTCCAGATATACGCCTCCGTTAAAAAATGTTATCTTTCATTTCACTAGCATTTTTATTAGGCAGGAATATTAAAGTGTATCAGGCGAAACGTAATTGAGATTATCGCTTTGTATACGTATAGGTTTAAGTCGTACTTCAGTATGTTGGAACACTAATCTCTAGTTATTCTTATTTAATCACTGGTTTTACTCTATTTTCTTCCATTTTCAGGTAAATTTACCATCCATTCCTTATTTAATTAATGTGGCAGTTTTAAAAATTTGTAATAAACAGTGCAACAGAAACATGTTAACCTGATATTTACAAAACGTAAATTTATACTACTGAGAAACTAATTAGGCCTTTTTGTAGTTTTTCACAAAAGGACGCATCCACAGCAGATACAGTGCTTTGCCACAAATTCATGACTGCGTTTTTAACTTTTATAATGTCGTGTCTATTATTTCCTTTCTCTCCATCCCACTGAAACACCCAATTATTATTCCCCCCCCCACCACTGAAACACCCAATCACTCGTCGTTCATTCTCTCCCACTTTCTCATTCTCTCTGCCTCCACTATTTACGTTTATCCTGTCATTTTATTAATTTTTTCCATTATATCATCCAAACTTCTATTGTTATTCTATTATTTTTATACGTAGTTTTGTCATATAGATTATATTTTGTTAGCTTATCTTTCTGTCATTAGATGCGTATCCACAACGTACATTTTTCATACATTAAAAATAACAAGTAATATTAAGAAAAACTGTTGTGTTATTTACGTGTACGGCACTCTTACACACGTTTTGATGTGATATCTGATAATTGCTAATAAAGCATTACTAGAATGTTTATTAACATTAGTACAAAATAAATATTAATTAATTGGAATTAATCATCACAAATACATCTAATTTGACGCAATTGACAATATAATAAAATATTCTTTGCTACGTTAGCTTTCATTAAAAAATTATTATATTCAACTATAATACACTCTGTCAGAAGAATAATTTTCAAGAATGTATTAATTTTAGTTTCCTTATTTTACTCCAAGTTTTGTATTGAAAAAAAAATCTATTTCGCAAAACATTAATTTACTGTTTTAATACGTTTCACACTTTTCGGTTTAGTAAAGTTGAAAGAAATCACGTGATACTACTTTTTAATTAGTATTTTATTTTACTTAATCTACAAATGACAGCCAATATTTTTCTTATCAGTGTGTTCAATACCACTGTCGATTCTTTGTCGTTAGACTACGTTATGAGCTAACTACTCATTTTATTTGTTACTTTATTCAGCTGGTAATTTCAGAGGGGTAAAAAACAATACCTTATGTTCAACTCTATCCAATAATTATTACAAGTTTGATACATTTCAAACAATCCAGTAGAGAGAATAACAAGAATAGAGCAGAGAGCATGTGTAAGATGTTTAAAGCGTTTATCGACATGTTTATCAATAACTCCAAAATTAGTTATTGCTTTTTCTTTATAACCTATTTACATTAGCTTGCCTCGCTTTTCTCGAAATCAATGGATACGGTTTTTTCGACGAAATACTTTCTGTAATTTTGCTCGTAACTGTAAGATTTAATTTTGGAATGTAAAAAGTAACCTTGGTATAATTATACAGTTTAAAATCAAACTAGTAAAAGAAGTGATGCAATAAATTGTTTTGAATATATATGATCGTTTTTTAAATATTACGAGACTTTTTGAATTTATGTCAAATAGCCTCTTAAGATCTAGTTTTTATTAAAAAATGCCAGTTTGAAATTACAATTTGAATTTAGGTTTTAAAATGTGTTGAGCAGGATTTTTGAATACTCTCTGTTAGTAAAAAGAAAATGAATTTAAAATCAAGTGTGCTTTGATTTACGGTTGTAACAATCCTCTTGAGCTACAACGCAGTAATTACTATTATTTATAGTCTTTATCAAATTTCAACAGGTCTTTATTTTGCAATAGATGTTTATGAAAACATAAAGATATATAAACTGAACTCAAACAATTAGGTACATAAGTGTGGGTAGTATACATTCTCCTTTTGGTAAAAGAACTATAAAGAATGCGATGTTAAAAATTAAGATACCAAATATACAGGCAAAAGCAAGCAGATTCATAGTAGGGGAAAAACGCTAATGGTTAAAAAGTTCAGGGCTTTTATATTGCACCTGCGTTGAAATAAAAGCTGCCTTAAATAATAAAATAGAGAGCTAACTCTCGGAAAAATAAAGAGTTTTAATAAATCAAATTTGTAAATTTTTTCTCTTTATGCATAGTTTATAAGTTATAATCTTCAATTATCATTTAAGATATTCCTACAATAAGACAACAGAACACGTCTTATTCAGCATTACGTAATACTCGCGCACCTACTTGTCCTTTTCATATGCGCCTTCCAATTTATGGTCCGCTATTCTACTGGCATTCATGTCACCTGTGTCACATACTACGCCACCTAGCCGAGCTGTAAATACAGCATTCAAAACAGAGTTAATCAGTTTAGGACTGCGATTAGGAGTGCGTTTTGTGTAAAGTGATTACATCAAATTGTTATGTGTGTACGTCTTTAATTGGTTGACTTGTATTGTTTCTTGAGACACTGTGTAACATAACAAAATTATCACACTAAACATTTGAATTAATGTTACATGAATAAAAGAGAAAGTTCCATAGTGAGTGAGAAGAATAAATTGTTTAAGGATTACACTAGAAACTGTATAATTAAGTCTATAAAATGTTAATAAAAATGGAAGATAATAAAGAAAACCATTAATTAAAATAACCTACTATGAAAAAACCAGTTAAACCAGCAGTATACCCAGTAGATTGGGGAAGCAGTACAAAAAGGGAAGGACCATAAAAAAGGAAATAATCTGTCATGAAACCATTTTAATAAGGAAACTGCTAATGTGATATTTGAAGAAGGGACGAAACATATCAAGATTCCAACAAAGAGACTAGAAACAGGAAGAGATATGCCAAAACAAAATGTTAATCATATAATAAATACCATGAGACAAAATTGAAACCGATATAGGTAAACCCCAAACAAGTTACAAGATACAATACTATAAAAACAAATTGTATATTAGTTGTAAGTGTAACATGTCAAAAAATATGTCAAAAGAGACTACCATAGAGTAGAACTCACTAAAAAGACTACCAGAGTGTAGAATACAATAAAGTGAAGTGAGATAACAAAATTAAGGAACTACAGAGTGTACAGTGAGAAACATAGTTAAAAAATCTATGAAAAAATCTTCAATGAGGTTTAAGTATTATAAAAAGACTACCATGAGTGTAGAATAATAATAATAAAACCATTGAAATGAAAGACGGTCTAAGGACTGACAACATTACTAGTAATAAGAGTTTTAAATTAGATATAAGAAGGACTATTACATATAAAATGTTTTCTTTAATTATAACTAAATAAATGGTGAGGATAAAAATACCAAAGGACAGTTCATAACTGAAGGTATGCCTAATATTAAGACGTTTATTATTTATTATTAATTAAATAATATTTTAGATGTAAGGTGTAAATAGATACACGAGGTTTTTTATCACAGTTAAAGTGTTTTCATAAGAATAATACATACACAAGACAGTTAGTGACTGACAGTGTTACTAGTAATAGGAGTTTTTTATGTTTTCTAATTAAATTATGTCTAGGATAAGCTATGTTGTTATCATTTGATGATACAGGAAAAAATAATAGGAATAAGATGTTTTTGTTAAAATTAGGTGATATATGGAAAATAGTTGATAATAAGATGTTTTTGTTAAAATTAGGCATAAGATGTTCATGTTATGGTTCAATGATGTTATTAGTATAAAGAAAGTTTAGTAGATACAAGATATTCTATTGTAATTAAAATCATGTCATTTAATTTTCCATTGTGTAAGTCAGAGAGGCAAGTAGGGCATAAAAATGTAATAGTTTTATTCAAATCAGTAAACCATGTATAATGTACAAACAGACCCACCAAGACACTATGTTTGTAAACACAGAATGGCCTATAAACCAAAAAAAAAAACTATCTATCAAAGAATTAATCTATGTAATAGGAACAGAATTCAATACATACAATACAGAAATTGAAAATATAATTAATACAGATACAGTTAATAGCAAATAGAATGACAAAAGAAAGAAAACTAACTTCTTTTGGAAACAGTCAAAAATAGGCTTATGATAGTAAACAAATCAGACTAAATAGCAAATTTATCAATATTGAAATGTTTTAATAACCAAATTATTAACAACAAAGTAATTACGGAGTTATTAGGTGTATTCCAGAGAAATATTATACCGAAAAAACAAATAAAAACCTTTAAAACACTGAATTTGTACAAAATATGAGACATACAATTATTATGCAAAATTGTAATTTTTGGGCTTAAATGAGTTTGAAACAAACCCAGCTATATATCAAAAGATGTAAAATTAAATAATCAATATTACTGAATAGTTAGATTCATGTAAAATTAAGAAATATTGGAAATACAGTAAAAAATAAGAAAACTTGTTATGTATAGTTAGATAGTGAAACAAGTCTTAGACAGATATTTTATAATTAAACAATATGAAGAGGAAAAAGACATACCACAAATTGCCCTAAAACGACGACGTTGCGTCGTTTAGTCTATTGTTAATCGCAAAGCTGAACAGTTGAAAAATGTATTAGTGGAGTTTTGAAAACGAAATAATTTATATTAAAACCAAGTGTGGTTATGTGGCGTGTAACGGAGATGAACGAACAAGTGAAATAACATTATTTATCTATGTCTAACACTTCACAAGTTTCCTAAAACACAGAATAACACCATAAAAACGCAACACCAGAAATCGACAGCCATTTTTGAACAATTTTTGGAACGAATTCACACAAAACCAACACGCATATTTGAACACTACACTACACAAGAGATCCATCCAGAATTCGACATCGCAGACGACGAGGGGACATTCAACACGATATTTTGGACCAACACCACTTTGCAGAAAAAGGGAACATCATTCTATTTCTGTGGGAGAAGATCTTCAATTCCAACGGCGTCATAGCAGTTAAAACGAGCAGACGGCGGCCATTGCTGAATTTCTATAAAGACGACCGGCCAGTGCTTCCTGGAGCAGAGTAACGTCATTTCTTCGACTTGGTTCGAAATTTAAATAATTTCTTTCTAATTGACAATTGTAATAATAATTCTGTTCTGTTTCAGATATTAACATTTAGTTTAAGAATGCCTGTTAAATGTATCTTGTTCCTTGCCCTCTGACCATTTCGACTCGTTAAAAGAACCATAAATTTAAACTTGTAAAAAATATATTTGTTAATCTTTCTCACTGCCGACTGTGGCGAATATTAGCCAGTGCCTGGGACATGCGCAGTTTGACTGGCGCACAATTTTGAATGAATAAACGCAAATCAGTATTCAGTTACCAGCATTGTTTTTATTTCTACCATTAATGTTATTATTATTTTTTATTAAGAAAAAACATAATTCACATTGAGAGAATAGATATAGGAGGAACTTACAAACTCAACTAATTAATTAATTATTAATTAATTAAATTAAATCATTCAGACAAATTCGATACAAGCACAAGAAAAAATATTTGCAAAATTTTTAAAGTTTGATGTATTTATTATTTATCAATCAAACACACCTAGTTATAACCTTTTCTTATCATCAATATCTTTATATTTTGTTTATTATTACACTTGAAATTATATTACAATTTGACTAGCCCAACTAGTGGGGCTAAAGGAAGAGCACAATACCTTTGTTAGCACCAAAGATACACACACAATATCTTTCTACACAATTCCATTATTTTATATAAATTTTTATTTTTTATATTTGTAATATTTTCATCATATTACAAATTGGCGTTTCCAACGTGGAGCTTATTAAACAACACACATATTAAAACGTTCATCAAATATCATTTCAATTATTATTCTTATTTTTATATTTGTAATATTTTAAATTATATTACAAATTGGCGTCCAACTTAAGGGGCTTTAAATAGGAGATAATAGTGTTATAAAATAAGGACGATTGTCCAATTTCCTATTTTTAGCTTGGCAACGGTCAACAGGTCGGAAGAGGGAGCGAGATGCACAGGAGAGCTACATCAAGAAAAAGGGCTATGGAGGCCGAACAGGAGATAGACATGGAGGATAAAGAAGCGACACCAGTGGAAGATGTGGAGTTAATGTTACCGCCAGCAGAACCAAATAAGCCTGCACCACAGAAGGAACAGCCGGAAAAATCCACCGCAAAGGAAGATACAAAATTTGATCAAATGATGGAGATGTTACTTAGAGAATTTAAAACAACGAAGGAGGAATTAAGAGAAAACAGTAAGAAGATAGAGGAGAAGATGGAAGAAAATAGTAAGAAGCTGGAAAACGATAACCAACAATTAAAAGAAGAGTTGGGTAATAAAATCGGAGACACCAACAAGAAAATCGAAGAAAATAGTAAGAAGATGGAGAATGATAACCAACGATTGAAGGAAGAGTTGGGCAATAAAATTGGAAATACCAGTAAGAAGATGGAGGAGAAGATGGAGGAGAATAGTAAGAAGATGGAGGAGAAGATGGAGGAGAATAGTAAGAAGATGGAGGAGAAGATGGAGGAGAATAGTAAGAAGACGGAGGAGAAGATGGAGGAGAATAGTAAGAAGATGGAGGAGAAGGTGGACGAAATAAAAAACGAAAATAAATTATTAATGGAGGAAAATATTAAGAAGATCGAGGAGAAGATGGAGGAAAATATCCAGAAGATGGAGGAGAAAATGGAGGAAATAAAAACTGACAATAAACAATCGAAGGAGGAATTGACCCAGATAAGCCAAAAATTGGAAGAAACCAACAAGAGGATGGAAGAAACAAATCAGAAAATGGAAAGCAATAGTCAGCAATTGAGAGAAGAATTGAAGGAGACGAACCAGGAGAACATGAACCGGTTAGACGGAAAAATGGAAATATTGAAGGATGAATTGAGCCAGAAGATAGCTGAAAACAATGAGACAATCAGCAAGAAAGTAGAAGAGGAAATAACGGTAATCGAACAAAGGGTTGCCAGAGCTGACGAAAAATGGAGTCAAACCGAACAAGAAGTACGGAGTATCAGAACAGAAATAAATACGAAGGTTAACACCATTGAAGAAACGACTAGGAAGACGTTGGAGGAAAAACTAAAGGAAACACGGGAAGACTGGGAGCGAGTGCAGGACCGATTCACAGAAAAATGTGACGGCATAGAAGCTGCTGTGACCAGTATCAACAGTCAGGTACAACAGAACCAGACAGATATAGACCTATTCCATAGTCGACCGACAACCATTACCAGTTGTCCCAACAGTGAAAATCGTGAAGGGATTAACTTCAGGTTTTATAAAAATAAACCCATGGAATTCCTAGCAAGAATCGAGGAATACTTCGCCAAACACAGAGGTAATCGCTGGAGGGAGAACAAAGAGGTGCTGGACGAATCATTCAAGGAAATAGCAGACAATTGGTGGATGGCAATAAGAGACGAGGTGACCGACTATCAACAATTCAGAAGGCTATTCAAAGCCAAATATTGGTCGGAATCAACGCAAAATATCGCCAGAGACGGGATATGCCATGGGAAGTACAACCCATATGGAAACCAAACTTTAACGGCGTACTTTTTAGGAAAGGTGTGCGTGGCCAAACATCTAGAGCCCCGAATACCGGAAGAATGCCTGGTCAGCAAACTCTCATACCACTACGAGGAGGATATTATCAGAGCCAGACGAAATAGTCAAATAAAAACGGTGCAAGCCATGACCGAGCTTTTAGAGATGTACGACCACGAAGACTATTACCGTCAAAGTCGCAGGAGGTATGAAAAGCCGGAACCAAGGAATAACAACAATAATTTGAATAATAATAATAATCGGCAGAATGTGGGTAATAATAACAATTATAATTCCGCAAATCGGAATAATGCCGAGTACAATTATAACCCTAGAAATAACAATAATTTGCCGAGGCTTAACCATAATAATAATAATAATAGTAATATTCCTCGTATGAATAATAATAATAACAACAACCACAACAATAATAATAATAATAATAGTAGCCGTCCACAGAATAACCACGGTTATTATAATCATAATAGTAACTATGTTCAAAATGGTCAGAGGAACCCCAACCTTTCTAATAATAATAATTATCATGGTAATTATAACCGGAATTACCCAAGTGGAGGTAACCACAATTACCGGACATATCGACCTAATGTTAATTACATCCGAGCAGAAGGCAGTGGACACAGAAGATACCAGCCTCAACGGAGGAGCCGATACTACGAGTACGAGACCTTCCAAGGGAGCCAGGGAAGTAATAGGTACAGAGAGTACGAGCCCAGACGTAGTTCCAGCCTGGATAATCAGCGAAGACTACCTGTAACAGAAGCCCAATCAGACGATCGAGCAGAACCAAACGAAACAGCCTCAGGACTTCAAGCTGACGCTTCCAACGGCCTGATCCGTAATGAAGCGGAACATTTAAACGAACGGAGGCAGTAATAAAATCCAATGACTCTTTACTGCTCCAATCTGCTGGGTTTAATCAAGTAGGTATGAATGTGAAGAAAAACAGAAAAAATTTTACCATAATATACAGCAATTATTTAAAGGATATCCGTAAGGACCTATTAGAAGAAAGTGAGCTTAATATTAAAAATAATGATAATGAAATAATATACATAACCGCAGAAATTGAAGGTGTTTCTGTTCCTATAATGATAGACACTGGAGCCAATGTCTCCATAATAAATCGAAATGAATTGGACCGGATACAGCAGGAATGCCATAAAAACTTACCGGTACTACCTATTAATAACATTGTACTTGTAGGAGCTACCGGCCGACAGAACAAGACCATAAGAAAGCAGGTATCCCTGAAGGTCAAAAGTCAGGGCATTAGTGTGGATATGATATTTCTTGTTGCAGCCGGATTACCTTTCAACATCATGATAGGATGCGACATATTGCGCCGAAACTCAGCAATTATCGACTTGTGCCGAGGAAAGGTATCACTCTTTGCTGAAGGTTCAACCTGGATAGCCAATTTAACTGATAACAAGACTTTAGACTCCAGACAACTTCTCGACCACCAAAATAAGGTGAATTACTTATCCAACCACCCAACAAACAACAAGCCAGTACATCAAGATTCGGAGGAAGACCTATGGAAACAAAAGATCCAAGAGATACGTAACTTCCAGTGCCACAATACTAACGAGCAACTAACGGAAAACCAGCTGAATCAATTGGTAGAAATATATGAGAAATATCGAGCTGTATTTTCTGACGAACCTGGAAAGATCCGGAACTACCAATGCTCAATACGATTCAGAGAACCGGTAGAATTCAACCGAAAGTCATACCCAATAGCACAATCTTTGAAAGAAGCCGTACGATCAGAGATCGAGAATATGATCCGTAGAGATATCATCGAGAGCAGTCAATCGCCATACACTAGCCCAATTGTGGCCATACAAAAGAAAAATGGGAAGGTAAGACTTTGCCTTGACGCTCGGGAGATAAATAAGATGATAATAAACGATCGTACCTCACCTGGCGAAATTGATGAAATTTTGAAGAGGTTCCACGGAACACGATTCATTACCACTTGGGATACGGTATGCGGCTATTGGCAAGTGGAGTTGCACCCAGCAAGCCGGCAATACATGGCGTTCATCTTCGAAGGGCGCAATTATCAGTTTAAGAGACTGCCCTTCGGGTTGGTTAATTCAGTAGCTGTTTTTGTCGCCTGTATGGATCATATACTAGGACCAGAAGCGCTCCAATTCACAACTGTCTATGTTGATGATCTCCTAATAACATCAACCAGCTGGGAGGAACACTGTTATCGTGTGGAGTATGTTTTGAAGAAGCTTGCTGAGAATAATGTCACCCTTAAACTGGACAAGTCCAAGCTTATAGCTAAAGAAGTTCAATTCCTGGGTTTCCAGCTAAACAGTCAAGGAATAACACCATCAACAGAAAAGGTAGACGCCATACAACGATTCCCTACACCAAAAAACAGGAGGCAACTACAATCATTTTTGGGCCTATGTAACTATTATAGGAAGTTCCAGAATAATTATTCCGAACTAACAGCCCAGTTTCAGTACCAGTTATCGTCCAAGAATAAATGGCGATGGGGTCAAGAACAAGACGAGACCTTCAAATCAATTAAAGAGAAATTTTTAGATGCAGTAATGCTCAACCATCCAGATTTTAACCGACCCTTCTTTCTAAACTGTGACGCTAGTAACATTAGCTTGGGTTCAACACTGTACCAAGAAGATGAAAGTGGAAACCATCTAGTAGTGAGCTTTGCTAGCAGAACCCTTAACCAGTGTGAGAAGAACTATAATGTGACGGAAAAAGAACTGCTTAGTGTAGTCTTTGCCTGCGGGAAGTTTCGGACGTATATCCTCGGATATCCAGTGACCGTCCGAACAGATCACAAGTCAATATCATTTCTAAGAAGATGCAAATTAAGCCATGGTAGATTGACCAGATGGGTACTCGCCCTACAGGAATACGATATACAGTGGGAGTATGTTCCTGGAAGTAAAAATGTAGTAGCCGACGTATTGTCAAGAGTGAATCTAGAAGAACAAACATTCGAAGGCGAAAAGGAGAGCATTTTGAAAATCTATAACATCATTAAGGACAGATCTGATTTAGAGAAGATAGTGCAGGACATCACCAAACACCAGCAGTCCGATCCGAAATTAAACTCTATTAAACTTCGTCTCTCCAACCAAGATGACACAATAAACAAATTTTATTGTATACATAATGGGATTTTATTCATCAAGACATCCCTTGACGAAGACGTTTGGAAGATCATGATCCCTACTACAATCGAAAAGGATATCATCCTGGACTATCACCTACGATACGGTCACATGGGAGCCATGAAGGTGATCAAGGCAATCGAAGAGAATTGTCACATAAAAAGTATCAATAGAAAAACTAGAAACTACCTTAAAACCTGTATGATATGTCAATTGGTGAAAACCAACAATGAGAGAAAGGAAGGTATGATGATACCAATTACCTCACAAGCCAAACTGGAAAAGGTCTTTCTGGACATATGTGGTCCATTTCCCCGCAGTGGCGGACGCCATCGATACAAGTATATTGTTATTATGATGGATCATTTTACAAAATTTACAAAACTATACCCTGTGAACAGAGCCACCACTCTGAAGACTCTAGAAATAATAACAAATCATTACATTCCAGAGGTAGGAAGCCCGACATCCATAATCACCGACCATGGAACGCAATTTAAGGGTTGGCGGTGGAGAAACACTCTGAATACATTGGGCATTAAGACATACAAGACGTCTGTCTACCACCCCAGCAGCAATCCAGCGGAGAGGGTACTGCGAGAGGTCGGAAGAATATTACGGACTTATTGCTATAACCAACAAAAGAAGTGGCAAGAATATTTGTTAGCGACTGAAGAATTCCTTAATTTGTCATATCACACCGCTATTGGTACCACTCCATACACGGCAATGTTTGAAAGACCACCTCCGAGAGAAATACAAGACATAATAGAGTTCCCCAGGAGTCAAGAATACAAATTCAATCGAATCAGATTCTACAATAAATTCGCTGAAGACCAGGAAAGGCGCAAGAACAAATATCAAAAGGCTGTTAAGAAAATAATAAGATATGAAGTCGGAGAAAAGGTACTGCTAAAAAACAGGGAATTACCCAGTACTTTGGAAGGCATTACCAGAAAGTTATTACTGTTGTATACCGGCCCATACCTGATAATTAAAAACAATAATAACAATACGTATGTACTAAAGGATATCATTTCGAATAAAGTAAAAGGGACTTATAATCAGTTATCCATTAAAAAATATTTGGAGGACTCATAGTTGTGAGATAAAACTATTATGAAGAAAATAAGAATTTTGATAAGAATAATTACAAAATTCAAAAATGAGTAAGTACAACTTACACCAAGTATCAGAAAGAATATTGTGAACGAAAAAAGAATTTTGATAAATAAATAATTACAAAATTCAAAAATTAGTAAGCACAACTTACACTAAATATCTGAAAGAATATTGTGAACAAAATAAGAATTTTGGTAAGAATAAAAAACTACAAAATTCCAAAAGCTAGTAAGTACAACTTACACCAAATATCAGAAAGAATATTGTGAACGAAATAAGAATTTTGATAAGAATATAATTACAAAATTCAAAAATCAGTAAGTACAACTTACAACAAAACATTTGAAGGACTATTATGAACGAAAAAAAAAGAAAAAAAAAAAGAATTTTGGTAAGAATAAAAAATTACCAAATTCCAAAAATCAGTAAGCACAACTTACACCAAATATTCGAACAATTGTGAATGATGAAATAAGAATTTTGATAAATAGATAACTACAAAATTCAGAAATGAGTAAGGACAACTTACACAAAACATTTAAAAGATTATTGTGAATAAATAAAAGGAATTTTGAACATAATAAGTTTCAAAATTCAAAAGCAATAGTAAGTACAACTTATACCAAAATATTTGAAAAACAACTATGAACAAGAAAGAATGTAGTTGAAAAAAAAAAAAAAAAAAAAAAAAAAAAAAAAAAAAAAAAATTAAAATCACATCATTACTCATACAAATGATGAGAAATAACTCTGAAATATGAAGAGAGAAAGAGATACAAAATTCTAAGAGAGAAAGGAAACCAGAATGTCATATGACTTAATCGAACAAATTAACCAAACTCACACAGAAAATAATTTAATAAAAATGGAACAATGAAGAAGGACCAGCTCACTAAAGACCAAATAGTGAGACCAGAAACCAAAAAACAAAAACCTGATACTAATAATGATAATGCTGTTACAACAACCACTGTTATAGTGAAAGTGATAAAGAATTAATTCATGTTATACCATGAGCAATAAAAGTAACTCAATGGATACCAGATGGTAGAAAGAGTAAATATAAATACTACTTACTATGTAAACATGATGAAATGTATATGATACCACATACCTAAACCACCTAATATGGAATAAGCTTTAAGAGAGAAGAAGAGTCAAGTGTATAAAAGTATTAATTAATATAACGTATTATGAAGTGAAGAATCTAAAGATGTTTATTTTAGTCAAAAATGACTACTTTTACTGTTTATTTATTTTTATGACTGGATGTAGAAAATGCCATCAGTCTTATGTGTTGAGCAGATATGATAATACCTCTGGACTCAATTGAAGTATTGGACAGCAGGGATTGAAGCCAAAAGTGCCACTCTGAACTGTTCCAATTAATTTGTTAGGGAATGTTAGGGAGTAAACATACTGGTGAGGAAGCACCAAATAAGAAGGAATATAAAATGATAATGTTATACACAAGATTGAAGATCACTTATCAATGAAAAAAGAAACTAATGAAGGAGATACACATCAGCTGAGAGGAAGCAATGGTGGAAAAAGAAGGTATATAAAGTGAAAACATGTAATCACGGAGAAAATGTAAATACAAAAGAATTAGTAGTAATTATTTCATCCATACAGAGTATGATCTGAACTAATCACTTTTACAGGAGAGCATATGTAACATAACAAAATTATCACACTAAACATTTGAATTAATGTTACATGAATAAAAGAGAAAGTTCCATAGTGAGTGAGAAGAATAAATTGTTTAAGGATTACACTAGAAACTGTATAATTAAGTCTATAAAATGTTAATAAAAATGGAAGATAATAAAGAAAACCATTAATTAAAATAACCTACTATGAAAAAACCAGTTAAACCAGCAGTATACCCAGTAGATTGGGGAAGCAGTACAAAAAGGGAAGGACCATAAAAAAGGAAATAATCTGTCATGAAACCATTTTAATAAGGAAACTGCTAATGTGATATTTGAAGAAGGGACGAAACATATCAAGATTCCAACAAAGAGACTAGAAACAGGAAGAGATATGCCAAAACAAAATGTTAATCATATAATAAATACCATGAGACAAAATTGAAACCGATATAGGTAAACCCCAAACAAGTTACAAGATACAATACTATAAAAACAAATTGTATATTAGTTGTAAGTGTAACATGTCAAAAAATATGTCAAAAGAGACTACCATAGAGTAGAACTCACTAAAAAGACTACCAGAGTGTAGAATACAATAAAGTGAAGTGAGATAACAAAATTAAGGAACTACAGAGTGTACAGTGAGAAACATAGTTAAAAAATCTATGAAAAAATCTTCAATGAGGTTTAAGTATTATAAAAAGACTACCATGAGTGTAGAATAATAATAATAAAACCATTGAAATGAAAGACGGTCTAAGGACTGACAACATTACTAGTAATAAGAGTTTTAAATTAGATATAAGAAGGACTATTACATATAAAATGTTTTCTTTAATTATAACTAAATAAATGGTGAGGATAAAAATACCAAAGGACAGTTCATAACTGAAGGTATGCCTAATATTAAGATGTTTATTATTTATTATTAATTAAATAATATTTTAGATGTAAGGTGTAAATAGATACACGAGGTTTTTTATCACAGTTAAAGTGTTTTCATAAGAATAATACATACACAAGACAGTTAGTGACTGACAGTGTTACTAGTAATAGGAGTTTTTTATGTTTTCTAATTAAATTATGTCTAGGATAAGCTATGTTGTTATCATTTGATGATACAGGAAAAAATAATAGGAATAAGATGTTTTTGTTATAATTAGGTGATATATGGAAAATAGTTGATAATAAGATGTTTTTGTTAAAATTAGGCATAAGATGTTCATGTTATGGTTCAATGATGTTATTAGTATAAAGAAAGTTTAGTAGATACAAGATATTCTATTGTAATTAAAATCATGTCATTTAATTTTCCATTGTGTAAGTCAGAGAGGCAAGTAGGGCATAAAAATGTAATAGTTTTATTCAAATCAGTAAACCATGTATAATGTACAAACAGACCCACCAAGACACTATGTTTGTAAACACAGAATGGCCTATAAACCAAAAAAAAAAACTATCTATCAAAGAATTAATCTATGTAATAGGAACAGAATTCAATACATACAATACAGAAATTGAAAATATAATTAATACAGATACAGTTAATAGCAAATAGAATGACAAAAGAAAGAAAACTAACTTCTTTTGGAAACAGTCAAAAATAGGCTTATGATAGTAAACAAATCAGACTAAATAGCAAATTTATCAATATTGAAATGTTTTAATAACCAAATTATTAACAACAAAGTAATTACGGAGTTATTAGGTGTATTCCAGAGAAATATTATACCGAAAAAACAAATAAAAACCTTTAAAACACTGAATTTGTACAAAATATGAGACATACAATTATTATGCAAAATTGTAATTTTTGGGCTTAAATGAGTTTGAAACAAACCCAGCTATATATCAAAAGATGTAAAATTAAATAATCAATATTACTGAATAGTTAGATTCATGTAAAATTAAGAAATATTGGAAATATAGTAAAAAATAAGAAAACTTGTTATGTATAGTTAGATAGTGAAACAAGTCTTAGACAGATATTTTATAATTAAACAATATGAAGAGGAAAAAGACATACCACAAATTGCCCTAAAACGACGACGTTGCGTCGTTTAGTCTATTGTTAATCGCAAAGCTGAACAGTTGAAAAATGTATTAGTGGAGTTTTGAAAACGAAATAATTTATATTAAAACCAAGTGTGGTTATGTGGCGTGTAACGGAGATGAACGAACAAGTAAAATAACATTATTTATCTATGTCTAACACTTCACAAGTTTCCTAAAACACAGAATAACACCATAAAAACGCAACACCAGAAATCGACAGCCATTTTTGAACAATTTTTGGAACGAATTCACACAAAACCAACACGCATATTTGAACACTACACTACACAAGAGATCCATCCAGAATTCGACATCGCAGACGACGAGGGGACATTCAACACGATATTTTGGACCAACACCACTTTGCAGAAAAAGGGAACATCATTCTATTTCTGTGGGAGAAGATCTTCAATTCCAACGGCGTCATAGCAGTTAAAACGAGCAGACGGCGGCCATTGCTGAATTTCTATAAAGACGACCGGCCAGTGCTTCCTGGAGCAGAGTAACGTCATTTCTTCGACTTGGTTCGAAATTTAAATAATTTCTTTCTAATTGACAATTGTAATAATAATTCTGTTCTGTTTCAGATATTAACATTTAGTTTAAGAATGCCTGTTAAATGTATCTTGTTCCTTGCCCTCTGACCATTTCGACTCGTTAAAAGAACCATAAATTTAAACTTGTAAAAAATATATTTGTTAATCTTTCTCACTGCCGACTGTGGCGAATATTAGCCAGTGCCTGGGACATGCGCAGTTTGACTGGCGCACAATTTTGAATGAATAAACGCAAATCAGTATTCAGTTACCAGCATTGTTTTTATTTCTACCATTAATGTTATTATTATTTTTTATTAAGAAAAAACATAATTCACATTGAGAGAATAGATATAGGAGGAAATTACAAACTCAACTAATTAATTAATTATTAATTAATTAAATTAAATCATTCAGACAAATTCGATACAAGCACAAGAAAAAATATTTGCAAAATTTTTAAAGTTTGATGTATTTATTATTTATCAATCAAACACACCTAGTTATAACCTTTTCTTATCATCAATATCTTTATATTTTGTTTATTATTACACTTGAAATTATATTACAATTTGACTAGCCCAACTAGTGGGGCTAAAGGAAGAGCACAATACCTTTGTTAGCACCAAAGATACACACACAATATCTTTCTACACAATTCCATTATTTTATATAAATTTTTATTTTTTATATTTGTAATATTTTCATCATATTACAAATTGGCGTTTCCAACGTGGAGCTTATTAAACAACACACATATTAAAACGTTCATCAAATATCATTTCAATTATTATTCTTATTTTTATATTTGTAATATTTTAAATTATATTACAAATTGGCGTCCAACTTAAGGGGCTTTAAATAGGAGATAATAGTGTTATAAAATAAGGACGATTGTCCAATTTCCTATTTTTAGCTTGGCAACGGTCAACAGGTCGGAAGAGGGAGCGAGATGCACAGGAGAGCTACATCAAGAAAAAGGGCTATGGAGGCCGAACAGGAGATAGACATGGAGGATAAAGAAGCGACACCAGTGGAAGATGTGGAGTTAATGTTACCGCCAGCAGAACCAAATAAGCCTGCACCACAGAAGGAACAGCCGGAAAAATCCACCGCAAAGGAAGATACAAAATTTGATCAAATGATGGAGATGTTACTTAGAGAATTTAAAACAACGAAGGAGGAATTAAGAGAAAACAGTAAGAAGATAGAGGAGAAGATGGAAGAAAATAGTAAGAAGCTGGAAAACGATAACCAACAATTAAAAGAAGAGTTGGGTAATAAAATCGGAGACACCAACAAGAAAATCGAAGAAAATAGTAAGAAGATGGAGAATGATAACCAACGATTGAAGGAAGAGTTGGGCAATAAAATTGGAAATACCAGTAAGAAGATGGAGGAGAAGATGGAGGAGAATAGTAAGAAGATGGAGGAGAAGATGGAGGAGAATAGTAAGAAGATGGAGGAGAAGATGGAGGAGAATAGTAAGAAGACGGAGGAGAAGATGGAGGAGAATAGTAAGAAGATGGAGGAGAAGGTGGACGAAATAAAAAACGAAAATAAATTATTAATGGAGGAAAATATTAAGAAGATCGAGGAGAAGATGGAGGAAAATATCCAGAAGATGGAGGAGAAAATGGAGGAAATAAAAACTGACAATAAACAATCGAAGGAGGAATTGACCCAGATAAGCCAAAAATTGGAAGAAACCAACAAGAGGATGGAAGAAACAAATCAGAAAATGGAAAGCAATAGTCAGCAATTGAGAGAAGAATTGAAGGAGACGAACCAGGAGAACATGAACCGGTTAGACGGAAAAATGGAAATATTGAAGGATGAATTGAGCCAGAAGATAGCTGAAAACAATGAGACAATCAGCAAGAAAGTAGAAGAGGAAATAACGGTAATCGAACAAAGGGTTGCCAGAGCTGACGAAAAATGGAGTCAAACCGAACAAGAAGTACGGAGTATCAGAACAGAAATAAATACGAAGGTTAACACCATTGAAGAAACGACTAGGAAGACGTTGGAGGAAAAACTAAAGGAAACACGGGAAGACTGGGAGCGAGTGCAGGACCGATTCACAGAAAAATGTGACGGCATAGAAGCTGCTGTGACCAGTATCAACAGTCAGGTACAACAGAACCAGACAGATATAGACCTATTCCATAGTCGACCGACAACCATTACCAGTTGTCCCAACAGTGAAAATCGTGAAGGGATTAACTTCAGGTTTTATAAAAATAAACCCATGGAATTCCTAGCAAGAATCGAGGAATACTTCGCCAAACACAGAGGTAATCGCTGGAGGGAGAACAAAGAGGTGCTGGACGAATCATTCAAGGAAATAGCAGACAATTGGTGGATGGCAATAAGAGACGAGGTGACCGACTATCAACAATTCAGAAGGCTATTCAAAGCCAAATATTGGTCGGAATCAACGCAAAATATCGCCAGAGACGGGATATGCCATGGGAAGTACAACCCATATGGAAACCAAACTTTAACGGCGTACTTTTTAGGAAAGGTGTGCGTGGCCAAACATCTAGAGCCCCGAATACCGGAAGAATGCCTGGTCAGCAAACTCTCATACCACTACGAGGAGGATATTATCAGAGCCAGACGAAATAGTCAAATAAAAACGGTGCAAGCCATGACCGAGCTTTTAGAGATGTACGACCACGAAGACTATTACCGTCAAAGTCGCAGGAGGTATGAAAAGCCGGAACCAAGGAATAACAACAATAATTTGAATAATAATAATAATCGGCAGAATGTGGGTAATAATAACAATTATAATTCCGCAAATCGGAATAATGCCGAGTACAATTATAACCCTAGAAATAACAATAATTTGCCGAGGCTTAACCATAATAATAATAATAATAGTAATATTCCTCGTATGAATAATAATAATAACAACAACCACAACAATAATAATAATAATAATAGTAGCCGTCCACAGAATAACCACGGTTATTATAATCATAATAGTAACTATGTTCAAAATGGTCAGAGGAACCCCAACCTTTCTAATAATAATAATTATCATGGTAATTATAACCGGAATTACCCAAGTGGAGGTAACCACAATTACCGGACATATCGACCTAATGTTAATTACATCCGAGCAGAAGGCAGTGGACACAGAAGATACCAGCCTCAACGGAGGAGCCGATACTACGAGTACGAGACCTTCCAAGGGAGCCAGGGAAGTAATAGGTACAGAGAGTACGAGCCCAGACGTAGTTCCAGCCTGGATAATCAGCGAAGACTACCTGTAACAGAAGCCCAATCAGACGATCGAGCAGAACCAAACGAAACAGCCTCAGGACTTCAAGCTGACGCTTCCAACGGCCTGATCCGTAATGAAACGGAACATTTAAACGAACGGAGGCAGTAATAAAATCCAATGACTCTTTACTGCTCCAATCTGCTGGGTTTAATCAAGTAGGTATGAATGTGAAGAAAAACAGAAAAAATTTTACCATAATATACAGCAATTATTTAAAGGATATCCGTAAGGACCTATTAGAAGAAAGTGAGCTTAATATTAAAAATAATGATAATGAAATAATATACATAACCGCAGAAATTGAAGGTGTTTCTGTTCCTATAATGATAGACACTGGAGCCAATGTCTCCATAATAAATCGAAATGAATTGGACCGGATACAGCAGGAATGCCATAAAAACTTACCGGTACTACCTATTAATAACATTGTACTTGTAGGAGCTACCGGCCGACAGAACAAGACCATAAGAAAGCAGGTATCCCTCAAGGTCAAAAGTCAGGGCATTAGTGTGGATATGATATTTCTTGTTGCAGCCGGATTACCTTTCAACATCATGATAGGATGCGACATATTGCGCCGAAACTCAGCAATTATCGACTTGTGCCGAGGAAAGGTATCACTCTTTGCTGAAGGTTCAACCTGGATAGCCAATTTAACTGATAACAAGACTTTAGACTCCAGACAACTTCTCGACCACCAAAATAAGGTGAATTACTTATCCAACCACCCAACAAACAACAAGCCAGTACATCAAGATTCGGAGGAAGACCTATGGAAACAAAAGATCCAAGAGATACGTAACTTCCAGTGCCACAATACTAACGAGCAACTAACGGAAAACCAGCTGAATCAATTGGTAGAAATATATGAGAAATATCGAGCTGTATTTTCTGACGAACCTGGAAAGATCCGGAACTACCAATGCTCAATACGATTCAGAGAACCGGTAGAATTCAACCGAAAGTCATACCCAATAGCACAATCTTTGAAAGAAGCCGTACGATCAGAGATCGAGAATATGATCCGTAGAGATATCATCGAGAGCAGTCAATCGCCATACACTAGCCCAATTGTGGCCATACAAAAGAAAAATGGGAAGGTAAGACTTTGCCTTGACGCTCGGGAGATAAATAAGATGATAATAAACGATCGTACCTCACCTGGCGAAATTGATGAAATTTTGAAGAGGTTCCACGGAACACGATTCATTACCACTTGGGATACGGTATGCGGCTATTGGCAAGTGGAGTTGCACCCAGCAAGCCGGCAATACATGGCGTTCATCTTCGAAGGGCGCAATTATCAGTTTAAGAGACTGCCCTTCGGGTTGGTTAATTCAGTAGCTGTTTTTGTCGCCTGTATGGATCATATACTAGGACCAGAAGCGCTCCAATTCACAACTGTCTATGTTGATGATCTCCTAATAACATCAACCAGCTGGGAGGAACACTGTTATCGTGTGGAGTATGTTTTGAAGAAGCTTGCTGAGAATAATGTCACCCTTAAACTGGACAAGTCCAAGCTTATAGCTAAAGAAGTTCAATTCCTGGGTTTCCAGCTAAACAGTCAAGGAATAACACCATCAACAGAAAAGGTAGACGCCATACAACGATTCCCTACACCAAAAAACAGGAGGCAACTACAATCATTTTTGGGCCTATGTAACTATTATAGGAAGTTCCAGAATAATTATTCCGAACTAACAGCCCAGTTTCAGTACCAGTTATCGTCCAAGAATAAATGGCGATGGGGTCAAGAACAAGACGAGACCTTCAAATCAATTAAAGAGAAATTTTTAGATGCAGTAATGCTCAACCATCCAGATTTTAACCGACCCTTCTTTCTAAACTGTGACGCTAGTAACATTAGCTTGGGTTCAACACTGTACCAAGAAGATGAAAGTGGAAACCATCTAGTAGTGAGCTTTGCTAGCAGAACCCTTAACCAGTGTGAGAAGAACTATAATGTGACGGAAAAAGAACTGCTTAGTGTAGTCTTTGCCTGCGGGAAGTTTCGGACGTATATCCTCGGATATCCAGTGACCGTCCGAACAGATCACAAGTCAATATCATTTCTAAGAAGATGCAAATTAAGCCATGGTAGATTGACCAGATGGGTACTCGCCCTACAGGAATACGATATACAGTGGGAGTATGTTCCTGGAAGTAAAAATGTAGTAGCCGACGTATTGTCAAGAGTGAATCTAGAAGAACAAACATTCGAAGGCGAAAAGGAGAGCATTTTGAAAATCTATAACATCATTAAGGACAGATCTGATTTAGAGAAGATAGTGCAGGACATCACCAAACACCAGCAGTCCGATCCGAAATTAAACTCTATTAAACTTCGTCTCTCCAACCAAGATGACACAATAAACAAATTTTATTGTATACATAATGGGATTTTATTCATCAAGACATCCCTTGACGAAGACGTTTGGAAGATCATGATCCCTACTACAATCGAAAAGGATATCATCCTGGACTATCACCTACGATACGGTCACATGGGAGCCATGAAGGTGATCAAGGCAATCGAAGAGAATTGTCACATAAAAAGTATCAATAGAAAAACTAGAAACTACCTTAAAACCTGTATGATATGTCAATTGGTGAAAACCAACAATGAGAGAAAGGAAGGTATGATGATACCAATTACCTCACAAGCCAAACTGGAAAAGGTCTTTCTGGACATATGTGGTCCATTTCCCCGCAGTGGCGGACGCCATCGATACAAGTATATTGTTATTATGATGGATCATTTTACAAAATTTACAAAACTATACCCTGTGAACAGAGCCACCACTCTGAAGACTCTAGAAATAATAACAAATCATTACATTCCAGAGGTAGGAAGCCCGACATCCATAATCACCGACCATGGAACGCAATTTAAGGGTTGGCGGTGGAGAAACACTCTGAATACATTGGGCATTAAGACATACAAGACGTCTGTCTACCACCCCAGCAGCAATCCAGCGGAGAGGGTACTGCGAGAGGTCGGAAGAATATTACGGACTTATTGCTATAACCAACAAAAGAAGTGGCAAGAATATTTGTTAGCGACTGAAGAATTCCTTAATTTGTCATATCACACCGCTATTGGTACCACTCCATACACGGCAATGTTTGAAAGACCACCTCCGAGAGAAATACAAGACATAATAGAGTTCCCCAGGAGTCAAGAATACAAATTCAATCGAATCAGATTCTACAATAAATTCGCTGAAGACCAGGAAAGGCGCAAGAACAAATATCAAAAGGCTGTTAAGAAAATAATAAGATATGAAGTCGGAGAAAAGGTACTGCTAAAAAACAGGGAATTACCCAGTACTTTGGAAGGCATTACCAGAAAGTTATTACTGCTGTATACCGGCCCATACCTGATAATTAAAAACAATAATAACAATACGTATGTACTAAAGGATATCATTTCGAATAAAGTAAAAGGGACTTATAATCAGTTATCCATTAAAAAATATTTGGAGGACTCATAGTTGTGAGATAAAACTATTATGAAGAAAATAAGAATTTTGATAAGAATAATTACAAAATTCAAAAATGAGTAAGTACAACTTACACCAAGTATCAGAAAGAATATTGTGAACGAAAAAAGAATTTTGATAAATAAATAATTACAAAATTCAAAAATTAGTAAGCACAACTTACACTAAATATCTGAAAGAATATTGTGAACAAAATAAGAATTTTGGTAAGAATAAAAAACTACAAAATTCCAAAAGCTAGTAAGTACAACTTACACCAAATATCAGAAAGAATATTGTGAACGAAATAAGAATTTTGATAAGAATATAATTACAAAATTCAAAAATCAGTAAGTACAACTTACAACAAAACATTTGAAGGACTATTATGAACGAAAAAAAAAGAAAAAAAAAAAGAATTTTGGTAAGAATAAAAAATTACCAAATTCCAAAAATCAGTAAGCACAACTTACACCAAATATTCGAACAATTGTGAATGATGAAATAAGAATTTTGATAAATAGATAACTACAAAATTCAGAAATGAGTAAGGACAACTTACACAAAACATTTAAAAGATTATTGTGAATAAATAAAAGGAATTTTGAACATAATAAGTTTCAAAATTCAAAAGCAATAGTAAGTACAACTTATACCAAAATATTTGAAAAACAACTATGAACAAGAAAGAATGTAGTTGAAAAAAAAAAAAAAAAAAAAAAATTAAAATCACATCATTACTCATACAAATGATGAGAAATAACTCTGAAATATGAAGAGAGAAAGAGATACAAAATTCTAAGAGAGAAAGGAAACCAGAATGTCATATGACTTAATCGAACAAATTAACCAAACTCACACAGAAAATAATTTAATAAAAATGGAACAATGAAGAAGGACCAGCTCACTAAAGACCAAATAGTGAGACCAGAAACCAAAAAACAAAAACCTGATACTAATAATGATAATGCTGTTACAACAACCACTGTTATAGTGAAAGTGATAAAGAATTAATTCATGTTATACCATGAGCAATAAAAGTAACTCAATGGATACCAGATGGTAGAAAGAGTAAATATAAATACTACTTACTATGTAAACATGATGAAATGTATATGATACCACATACCTAAACCACCTAATATGGAATAAGCTTTAAGAGAGAAGAAGAGTCAAGTGTATAAAAGTATTAATTAATATAACGTATTATGAAGTGAAGAATCTAAAGATGTTTATTTTAGTCAAAAATGACTACTTTTACTGTTTATTTATTTTTATGACTGGATGTAGAAAATGCCATCAGTCTTATGTGTTGAGCAGATATGATAATACCTCTGGACTCAATTGAAGTATTGGACAGCAGGGATTGAAGCCAAAAGTGCCACTCTGAACTGTTCCAATTAATTTGTTAGGGAATGTTAGGGAGTAAACATACTGGTGAGGAAGCACCAAATAAGAAGGAATATAAAATGATAATGTTATACACAAGATTGAAGATCACTTATCAATGAAAAAAGAAACTAATGAAGGAGATACACATCAGCTGAGAGGAAGCAATGGTGGAAAAAGAAGGTATATAAAGTGAAAACATGTAATCACGGAGAAAATGTAAATACAAAAGAATTAGTAGTAATTATTTCATCCATACAGAGTATGATCTGAACTAATCACTTTTACAGGAGAGCATATGTAACATAACAAAATTATCACACTAAACATTTGAATTAATGTTACATGAATAAAAGAGAAAGTTCCATAGTGAGTGAGAAGAATAAATTGTTTAAGGATTACACTAGAAACTGTATAATTAAGTCTATAAAATGTTAATAAAAATGGAAGATAATAAAGAAAACCATTAATTAAAATAACCTACTATGAAAAAACCAGTTAAACCAGCAGTATACCCAGTAGATTGGGGAAGCAGTACAAAAAGGGAAGGACCATAAAAAAGGAAATAATCTGTCATGAAACCATTTTAATAAGGAAACTGCTAATGTGATATTTGAAGAAGGGACGAAACATATCAAGATTCCAACAAAGAGACTAGAAACAGGAAGAGATATGCCAAAACAAAATGTTAATCATATAATAAATACCATGAGACAAAATTGAAACCGATATAGGTAAACCCCAAACAAGTTACAAGATACAATACTATAAAAACAAATTGTATATTAGTTGTAAGTGTAACATGTCAAAAAATATGTCAAAAGAGACTACCATAGAGTAGAACTCACTAAAAAGACTACCAGAGTGTAGAATACAATAAAGTGAAGTGAGATAACAAAATTAAGGAACTACAGAGTGTACAGTGAGAAACATAGTTAAAAAATCTATGAAAAAATCTTCAATGAGGTTTAAGTATTATAAAAAGACTACCATGAGTGTAGAATAATAATAATAAAACCATTGAAATGAAAGACGGTCTAAGGACTGACAACATTACTAGTAATAAGAGTTTTAAATTAGATATAAGAAGGACTATTACATATAAAATGTTTTCTTTAATTATAACTAAATAAATGGTGAGGATAAAAATACCAAAGGACAGTTCATAACTGAAGGTATGCCTAATATTAAGACGTTTATTATTTATTATTAATTAAATAATATTTTAGATGTAAGGTGTAAATAGATACACGAGGTTTTTTATCACAGTTAAAGTGTTTTCATAAGAATAATACATACACAAGACAGTTAGTGACTGACAGTGTTACTAGTAATAGGAGTTTTTTATGTTTTCTAATTAAATTATGTCTAGGATAAGCTATGTTGTTATCATTTGATGATACAGGAAAAAATAATAGGAATAAGATGTTTTTGTTAAAATTAGGTGATATATGGAAAATAGTTGATAATAAGATGTTTTTGTTAAAATTAGGCATAAGATGTTCATGTTATGGTTCAATGATGTTATTAGTATAAAGAAAGTTTAGTAGATACAAGATATTCTATTGTAATTAAAATCATGTCATTTAATTTTCCATTGTGTAAGTCAGAGAGGCAAGTAGGGCATAAAAATGTAATAGTTTTATTCAAATCAGTAAACCATGTATAATGTACAAACAGACCCACCAAGACACTATGTTTGTAAACACAGAATGGCCTATAAACCAAAAAAAAAAACTATCTATCAAAGAATTAATCTATGTAATAGGAACAGAATTCAATACATACAATACAGAAATTGAAAATATAATTAATACAGATACAGTTAATAGCAAATAGAATGACAAAAGAAAGAAAACTAACTTCTTTTGGAAACAGTCAAAAATAGGCTTATGATAGTAAACAAATCAGACTAAATAGCAAATTTATCAATATTGAAATGTTTTAATAACCAAATTATTAACAACAAAGTAATTACGGAGTTATTAGGTGTATTCCAGAGAAATATTATACCGAAAAAACAAATAAAAACCTTTAAAACACTGAATTTGTACAAAATATGAGACATACAATTATTATGCAAAATTGTAATTTTTGGGCTTAAATGAGTTTGAAACAAACCCAGCTATATATCAAAAGATGTAAAATTAAATAATCAATATTACTGAATAGTTAGATTCATGTAAAATTAAGAAATATTGGAAATACAGTAAAAAATAAGAAAACTTGTTATGTATAGTTAGATAGTGAAACAAGTCTTAGACAGATATTTTATAATTAAACAATATGAAGAGGAAAAAGACATACCACAAATTGCCCTAAAACGACGACGTTGCGTCGTTTAGTCTATTGTTAATCGCAAAGCTGAACAGTTGAAAAATGTATTAGTGGAGTTTTGAAAACGAAATAATTTATATTAAAACCAAGTGTGGTTATGTGGCGTGTAACGGAGATGAACGAACAAGTGAAATAACATTATTTATCTATGTCTAACACTTCACAAGTTTCCTAAAACACAGAATAACACCATAAAAACGCAACACCAGAAATCGACAGCCATTTTTGAACAATTTTTGGAACGAATTCACACAAAACCAACACGCATATTTGAACACTACACTACACAAGAGATCCATCCAGAATTCGACATCGCAGACGACGAGGGGACATTCAACACGATATTTTGGACCAACACCACTTTGCAGAAAAAGGGAACATCATTTTATTTCTGTGGGAGAAGATCTTCAATTCCAACGGCGTCATAGCAGTTAAAACGAGCAGACGGCGGCCATTGCTGAATTTCTATAAAGACGACCGGCCAGTGCTGCCTGGAGCAGAGTGACGTCATTTCTTCGACTTGGTTCGAAATTTAAATAATTTCTTTCTAATTGACAATTGTAATAATAATTCTGTTCTATTTCAGATATTAACATTTAGTTTAAGAATGCCTGTTAAATGTATCTTGTTCCTTGCCCTCTGACCATTTCGACTCGTTAAAAGAACCATAAATTTAAACTTGTAAAAATATATTTGTTAATCTTTCTCACTGCCGACTGTGGCGAATATTAGCCAGTGCCTGGGACATGCGCAGTTTGACTGGCGCACAATTTTGAATGAATAAACGCAAATCAGTATTCAGTTACCAGCATTGTTTTTATTTCTACCATTAATGTTATTATTATTTTTTATTAAGAAAAAACATAATTCACATTGAGAGAATAGATATAGGAGGAAATTACAAACTCAACTAATTAATTAATTATTAATTAATTAAATTAAATCATTCAGACAAATTCGATACAAGCACAAGAAAAAATATTTGCAAAATTTTTAAAGTTTGATGTATTTATTATTTATCAATCAAACACACCTAGTTATAACATTTTCTTATCATCAATATCTTTATATTTTGTTTATTATTACAATTGAAATTATATTACAATTTGACTAGCCCAACTAGTGGGGCTAAAGGAAGAGCACAATACCTTTGTTAGCACCAAAGATACACACACAATATCTTTCTACACAATTCCATTATTTAATATAAATTTTTATTTTTTATATTTGTAATATTTTCATCATATTACAAATTGGCGTTTCCAACGTGGAGCTTATTAAACAACACACATATTAAAACGTTCATCAAATATCATTTCAATTATTATTCTTATTTTTATATTTGTAATATTTTAAATTATATTACTACTGTTAAATGAGTTATATTTATAATAGTGTTACATTAGTGTGTGCTGGACAGTCCTAATCATGAAGAATCGTGGAGTGTGTTTATGTAAACTCTAACTAAATTTCTAACGCCAATTGTCTCTTGTGTCAATTACTTTGTTTTCAAACACTGCAATCCATGAGACCTTCCTAGCGATATCTTATATATCAAGAAATTTCATAAACAGAAATGAACGTTTTTGATAACTTTTTGATAACGCTACAATAATGTATACAGCTAATTGATTATTTCATGGTGTACATCATTAACATAATTCGACCACTGAATTATCAATTTCATTTAAGTGTTACAACATACAAGTTTATTTACTAAACTTAAACTGCAACAAGCTAAAAATTATGCAGTATAAAGAAAATATAATCTTTCTAATATACGCATATTTTTTTTATTACATGTCGTTAGAAATGTCTGAATTTTCTACGTTGATATTAACAATTTTTGATAAACAAATTACGGAAAGAAATATTGAAATACCCCTATAACACGTAGAATTTACAGTTTATATAAATTCTATATGTATTAACGAATAAGGTTATTTTATTTATTATTAACACCGACAGGGTTCAACAACGGGCGTACAATAACTATGTTAGTGAGGCAACTAATTTTAAATAGAAACAACCAAGTGCTGCTGCGCAATAATAGAGCGCTCATGGAATCTACAACAGCATAAGAGTAAACAAAGCCAACGAAAACATGTTGCAGAAGTGGCAAACACTTTTACGCTGACACGTTAACTTGTACACATTTACGTAGGTATTGCTTTGTTTCCTAAACTCCCTTTGCTCCTTTCAGTTGTCTTATCCGATTGTTTCTTTGTTCGTTTTTTGTTCTTATCATGTCGGAGCGTCGGAACGTTGGAGCTTGGTTGATAAAATAGACATATACAATGCTGTACATACTCACTAGTTAAACGTTTAAGTACGTTCACATGATGCACTTGTTTTCCAAACACTAGATTTTTGGAAAAAGACGTGCCAATCACCATACACTAAAATAAAAGCCTTGATACATCCATAGGTGCGCGGGTATTCACATAATATTAAAACACATAATATTCCCATACATACATAGTTTTATGCAATGCGGAACGTTCTGGTACTTTGGTGAACGTTGTTCTACTCTTTTCTCGGCTATTCCAGCAGAACCCACCTGTAATGTTTGTGCGCGTACATATTGCTGCTTTATGATGAACGACAATTACGAGACACTTATCATGCGTCAACAATCGAGGCTATTCCAGACCGCAACGGTCGGGCACTGTGTTCAAGGCCAGACAGTGAGACTGTTTCTAGTGGATTCGAGAGCGCCTGTTTAACAAGTAATCGAAAAAATGACAGATTATTCTGCCACCTCAGCTTATATAAATATAAGCATACAGCGACGGACAGTACTGTTCAGTTTAAGTGGCGATTTATTCAAGTGAGGTTCGAAGTGTTGTGGCTAAATGTTTTTTTGTTATAATTCTGCGGGACTGTATTAGTTGACATTATTATTGTGTGTGGACAAATTTTGCTCGGATTATTGTACAAGTTGATTATAAACTGTATTTGTGATTAATTAAGGCTGGTGATTAGTAACTTGATTGGTGTCTGTAATTTTGTTTTCCACTGTACCATACGACGATCAGTGAGACCGTAGTAACACAATACACTGACTAATGAAATTATGTTTATAGTTTCCAACAAATTGTTAAAAAATACTCAGTACTTATATTTTATATGTAATTTTCCCACCAACACTTTTAGTGTTATTTTAGGCAAAGGTGAAGCTATGATTTTAGAATCTTCTTCAGATAAATTAGCATTAACGACCAATTATGAAAAATGAAAAGATATCAGTATATAAATAAATATTAATACCTTGTGGATAACTCAATTGTCTAAGAAAAATTTCATCGAATAAAATGAAGTCACTTTACGTAAAACTATAACCACAATTAGTTAACGATTGTTGGAAAAAATTTCCTAAAAATATGCATATATTATATACGGTCTCCATTTTGCAATATGTTAGTCACTTCAATATAATCCGTGTTGCGACTTAGTAGTTTCCTAAACACAACATGTTTCCATCATCAGGTGGTAAAAATCTTATTCTGTCATGAGAACGCGTTGGTGAAATTCAAAACAGTCAGTATACAAAGTATTAAATGATAACATATGACGCCTAACGTACACGACACTACGAAACAGTGCAGACTGCTCGACGTAACAATGTCAACTGTCGCACGATCAGTATTCACTTATATGACTTTAATGATATGTTAGTCTGTTTTTGCGTTCTCCTTGCTCTTAAGTAATGCGTTGTTATAAAGAATATTTGATCGAAATGGTAACTGATCATTAAATAGTTTCTTTTTCTTTATGAAAATTGGTTGCCTTGTACATTTCAATCTATCCTAAGTCATCCATATATCGACTTTTACCGCAGAACAGCACAGACTCCCGGTGCTCCAGTGTAATTACAATTTTTATTTATCAAAACGGAAAACAAAATTGAACTTAAATGAACTGATATTCTTTTTGGTAGATGTTTTTAAAATCTAATTTATGAATTTTCTACCAGTTTGTTTAATTTCGAGCCTATCACAATCATTGCATTGCAACCCGTAACTATCTGAGTAATTTTCTGTTCTCCGTTTGGTCCTGGGATTCAATATAATATTTAAATTATTAGTTGTTTTCAAAATAATATAATGATGTTTACATTTTTAAGTTGATGTAATATAGAAATAATTTGAAAGTAGTATAATATGGTAGTAATAATGTTGTAGGGAGCAAAGTAGTGTATAAAGCAAAAATAATAGTGGATCTATCCTTGTTTGTTTTATATTTTTTATTTTGTCCGTTCTTACGTTTACATATTACTTTGTCAGTGACTTCACTTTTGTATCCATTTTTCACAGCAATAAGACAAAAATATTATCAACATCCGTTACTGCACTCTGTTGAAAACATGATGACAATTAGCGCTTGTTTTCCTCTCCAGTAGCTAGGACTACGAAAGTTTTACGTTAAATATAGGGGTGCATATTAACTATCTAGTAGTATTAAGGGTGCATTTTAAGTAAGATGGTGGGTAAATATAAAACCTACGGTGTAGAGGAAATAGTCGTTTGACACCCCCGTTGATGTCAACCGACGACCTTGGTTATTACCATTGAACCAAGAAGATTTTCAACATGAAAAGTTCATATAATCAAGTTTATTGTTGTGAAATCTAGGTACAAAAGTCAAGCAATTGATAAATCAATATATAAACACAAGAAGAGTCAAAAGTTGGATAATAATCATAGTGCTGAAAACAATATTGAATTTATAGACAGAGTAAAAACTATTGAAGTTTTGTCAAGATACAAGTTAGTGTCTTTTGATATCGCTAATATATATACTAGCATTCCACTTAAAGACAACATACAGATTCTTAAAACTAACTTAATTAAAACGGTAGTATTAAACCAATAACAAATCGATGAACTAATTATTTGGCCAAAGTCCTGTTGAAGCAAAATTATTTCACTGTGAATAAACAATGGTTCAAACAAGAGGAAGGTAATTCCCCCTTGAGTGGATTGTTGTCAGAAATATACCTCAAGTGTTAACAGAAAGTAACCAATGCTTCTTCGCGTGGCCAATTTAGGCTCTCAGCTTTTTTCGGCCGTTAGACTAATTTTGCCAAAAAAAAAAAGGCTTAGCCCAGTGTATGTCTTATACTCAAAAACCTAAAGAGACAAAGTCTCGTAAAAATCGTTAGAGCGATTTTCGAGGAAATATTTACATACGAATTTAATATAATAGAAGCATCAACTTAAAAAACATAAGATTATGATAGTATATGACAACAATGGAGCGGTCGTGGCGTAATGGCTAGCGTGTGGCGCTGCTACGCTGTCGGCGCGGGTTCAATTCCCGCCGGGGGCCATCTGATTTAGATACGACCGTTCCCCTCGCAAGGCAATGGCAAACCAGCGAGAGGTATCCTGCTTAGTATAAACCTTCCCCAACTATGCCGTTCGGATCCGGCGTTAAACTGTAGGTCCCATATACCTGTGAGAGACTCAGTACCACACGCACCCGGGTATATGCGGGGAGGGTACTAACCAGTCGAAAGGCTGAAGGACTACGAATGACAACAATTTATTATTGGCATAACAAATACAATACAATAGACAGGAGCTATTTGATGATTTTTTTTATGTCAGCACTCAATGTTAGATTTGTAATGCCAGAGTGTGTTTCATTACACCCGATTAAGAGCATAAAAAAACAATAATTTGCAACTTTTGTTAGTGTGCTGGCATTGATTGCTTTCCTCTTCTGCATCTACACTGGAAGCTATTTTGTTGTAAAGAGGTAGAGGTGGCAGTCAATCTGTTCCGTATCTGAATACTACGGTCAGAGGAAAACAGACTCACTGGCATTGTTGTGCTGACCTTTAGGTGTTGAGCTGCAGGCATGCACACCTACAACGCAGATATGCATTCGTACATATTACAACGGAACGTGCTAAGTAAATCATCAAATAGCAGGGATACTACTGCTATAACACATTCTCTGACGGTCATAGACATGTTATAAATTGATTTTTTTTGGTTAATTAGATATAAATTTTGAATTAAGATACCGGCAAAAAAATGAGTTTTGTCAAAATACCCATAATTGTAACCCTTTTATGACATGTGTAATATTTGTGTGTAAGTGCGGGGGTGCGCGTGTGATTCCCATTTTATTTAATAACTTCATTAATAATTGACATTTCTTTTTGAAACTTGGACAGGGTATTCACAGTGATGAGGCTACGTTTTTCATATATTCAATTCTCCAAAACTGTAATTTTAATATGGTAATTTAGTGAAATGACTTCTTCTTGTAACTCGTTATCTGCAAGAGGGTAATAAAATTTGTAGGTTAAATCTAGACAGGCTTTTGCAAAATTGGACAGAGTTTTAACTTCTTAAATGATGTCTATCTGATGAAAGTCTATGACGTTGCTAAGATTTTCACCAATCAGAAGGTTATAAATTTATTTGAGTCGGTACTACAGTTCGCTTCGAAGTCTCGTCATAGAAGGATGTACTGACTGTCATGTTTTCCGTGTCAGGACAAGTCAAATCTGTATATGAAGGTACGAGTTTCTCGTATACGTATCCCAGTCGAAGAACTCAATATCAATTTATAATAGATTAAAGTTAGTGCTATTCGCGCTAGTGGAAGATTTTCCGCTTAGAGGCAGCAATACCGACTGCGGTGTACTGATTTAATGCGAGAACACATCAAGAATCGGGAGTCTGTGTAAGCCCAATACACATGATCTATTAAAAACCCTGAGATAATTTTATAAACAATAACAGTCAATAACCGCAACGCGTGTGTATGTAACGTAACTAAACGACGCTGAGGTCAAGGGCAACGAAAGAAGAGTCAACAACAGCTCAGCGCCGGACGTCGACAATACTTGTGGAATTCTACGAACAAGTAACGATTTATTTCAAACGAACTCAATAAACTCTTTAATTAAAAGACATTTAATAAATTAATCATTTTATGTTTTAAAAACTAAATAAGACAATTAATGTGTTAGTTAAGAGATTTTCCTACCTCCAGATATAGACTCTGTGTGCCTGTGTGTATAACTTCATACACCTTATCTATGCAAGAATTATTTGTTACGGAGCTATATATATATGCATTGATTACACAAAATTAACTGCAACATACGTGTCTACACACAGGGATATGAACACATAAAAACTATCCCTAACTATCATATACAGGAGATCATACTACGGTAATTAGTATGTACTTCTCATATATCTTACACACACATACTGTTTACTTTACTGACATTTATATCCTTTTTATTCTTGCTCGGTTTATACACATACATTGCCCAAAATGTTTTATACATAACTTAAGTTGCACATTGTTGAAGTGTACGTTTTTTAAAACAAAAGAAGATATTACAAATAAAGAAAAATTAAAGATAATTTTTGTTCTTAATTGTTTTCGAGCTTATATTATGATATAATGTTTTCTCTACTGGGAAACTTTAGCAACATGGCATTTGTTTATTTTAAAGAATTAATACAACGTAATTTTGTAGAGAGTATAATGAAGTCTCATATAAACTATCACAGAGGCATATTTAATATGATTCTATATTAAATTAGTGTTAGGGTTTCATATCAACAGATATCGACATTCAGATGCAATAATAAATTCAAAGAAAGTTTTCTGATTATGCCAATACATTGACGCAAAAATTTATATCCTAAAAGAGATATTCAAATATTGAAAAACAGGTCTTTAGCATAAATGTAGATAGAAGAAAGAGAATGCTCATAGATTAGGAGAAAAACTATATTTGTGTTGCACGTGTATCAAAGTACACATATGAGTATCGTAGAATTAGTAAAACAACAAAAATAATTTGTCCACTTTGTATTACCTGAAAGTTCAGAGATATTAATTTGTTACGATTAGAAAAGAATTTAGCAGTGAAAGAAAGAAAACACTCGAATCTCACAAGGCTACAAACTTTGTAGTTTACTTGTAAGTAAAGTCACAATAAAGTAATACAAGTGACAACTTTGATACACGTGTGACTTCTAAAACTGTTAATAAAATTTGGTTGTCAAGAAATGCATTTTATCAATAACTTGCAAATGCTATTATACAGAAAATATGTAAGGTCTCTAAAAGAAAAATGGGAAAGCAAAATTGTACTACTGGTAAGCAAAATTGCTGCTCAGCAAAATACTATTCTACAGAAAGTAGAAGTGTTTAGAACATTTTAGAAAATACAAGAAAACAGTCAGGGCTAAAAAGGACTAAGCAACAGCATTTAAAGAAAAAGTGGTACTGTCCCAATAACCGTACCCACACTCAATTTTGATATTTCGATTGTGCAATTATTGGATCGACGTGCAGTGAACATCTCATATAATTTTAGTTATATACAAGAACTCATAAAAATTTATTTGTGAATCTTATAAAATAGTTTTTGACGATTCCAATCGTTTTTCCTTGTCATATTTTTTACGAAAAATATTTCTAGCAATAATATAACTCCGACGTACCTATGACTACAAACGTTGGCATTGTTAGGTTAACATTCAAACTAAAATTACACGTAGAAACCAATATGCCTTTAAAATCATACTCGCTTTTTGTGAAATACATTAAAAAAACAACTCAAAGTAAGACGGGGTGGCTCAAGGTCCACCCTTGCTTATCACTATACACGACTCCCTTTTTATTCACTTTTTCTGTTGTTGATTGTTAAAAATACGTTACGTTCATTGTTTCTAATGTTTCTCTCTTAGAAGCATTGTGCAGACACATTAAAAGTTCTATTAATGGCTAACCATGGCTTTTATTTCTGTAAACAGTATGCTGAAAACCTAAAACCATTAATACCTAACCTCAAAAATGAAACAACACATATTTTCGCTTTACATTAAGAAATAGTTAAGAAATAGAATAATTTACAATTAGTAAACTTCTTCTTCTTCACATCGTAGTATGTTGATACAATCGTATACTCGAACAACTAAAATGTAGTGGGGGACAGTTCCAAAAAAATTATTCAAACTTTGTAATTTAAATGAACGCTTTAAAATTAACGTAAAACACGTTCAGAAATGCATGTAGTATGTAGTAGAATGAATTTAGAATAGAGAAAGTAAGAACAGTAAAGTGCTGCAGCTGCACCAAAATGGGATTTTAAGTCAATTATATTTTCTTTATAAATTTTAATTGGTCCAATAATAGTTGAAATGATGTAAACGGTGTTATAACATTTTGTACCAAAGTTCCTGATAAATAGAAGTGGGTCATAAAACAAAATTATCCGACTCGCTTTTAAGTTAAATAAGTGAAACGAGTAGTTTCTATTATAAAATTGTTAAACAGGGTAATTGACTGACGTATATTAGATTGAAATTAATGCTTTAAAACTGACAAAAATTAGGAATTATTTATGCTAAAAATATGGTCTACAAGACTTTTTTAAATCTCAATTTAAATTAGTAATTAATATATTGTGTATACCTTTACACAACTAAAATAAATTAAGTGATAATAAAAATAATGGTAATATCAAAAGCAATTTTCTTAAAAGTACTAACAGCAGATTTTCTATTTGATGAATGCTTATAGGCTGTAACGAAATAATAAAGGGTTATAGGTAATATAATTTACTGTTCCGATTGAAACGTGCACGAATTTAGGGAACTTCTCTTATTTTGTGAACAAGAGACTTCATGATTTTGATAGGCGACTGAAAAGGTAAGAGGTTGACTGAAGTTGCCACGCTCAACATAGGTATTTAATATTAATTGGAGGATAGGCAGAATTGAGACTGTACTGTAGTAAATTCTTTCCAACTTTATACTCCTGAAACACACAGTTCAGCAGTGTTAATGAATTAATTGGGTTATGGTATGATTTCATTAGTTAATACAATAATTTTGGTAAATGAAAACACCATAGTAAATGATAAATAAGTATTAAATATAATTGAAAGTACTAAACATTCACTCCGCAAAATTTTGCATTCAAAGCAAAACAACAATACGTATTTTATATTAACAAATTTTAAAGGTTACAGTTTTAATTTTAATATGTAATATAAATAATTCAATACTTTTTAAGTTCATGTACGAAGTCCCAAATGATTTGCCATAAATTAAACTGCGTCAGCCAGTGCAACAGGAACTTTCTTGCTTTGCTTTCCATCGAATGTGTAATATAAGATACTACTGTACAACTGTACATATTGGTGGCTATGACCTAGTTCCACACCTTGAAGCCTATGTTATTCTACTGCATACGCTCCATTCTAAATATTAAAATTCTGCCTATTACAATCAACGTTAAGTAATAACAACGTCTAATTTCACATACCATTCAGTACAATGTAATAATGTAGTTACCATCATTTCCCTTTACTAGTATTAAATTAACTATTTCCATAAAATTATTGATGAAATATAATTAATTAATAAACGGATAATATTAATAACACTATTCGTAATATAACCAAAGGTAATAAGCACGTTGTTTAAACTAAAGTGCATGAAACTTTAGTCACACTGCAAACTTTAACTTTGGAAAAATTAATTTAGATACATAAACAAAGGATACAAAACCTGCATCAATCAGGTTAGAAATAGATTCTATGATAGATAAAAAAATAAATATTGCAAAAAATAATATAAAACAAGATTATTAAGCAAGCATATGGAATTCTAAAACTAACCGCAATGAGAGAAAAATAAATCTGATAAAAACGTTGGTATCTGCAACATAAACTAATACACTCGCCTTTGTACAGACAAATATACACATTTATGTACCTGTAGTTTATAACCATTTTTGATCAACAGATTTGTGAGAGACAGCATCCCAACGCAACAATATAATTTTATGTTACTTCTTTCTATCTTCTTAAAATACCTGGTTCTCTAAAAATCAGCCTTTTAGACCAAAGTGTTTCATGCTTTACCTTGCGCATGTGAAGTAATCGTTCTTACTAATACCATCCTTATCTAACAAATGTGTTCAATTAATTAATCCAGCAATTGATATTTTTGTTTTCTAAATCTTTTTTGAGAATCCGTCACAATTTCTCATTTTTGCTACATCATAACCCAACGAATAGTGATAACAGTTTACTAAATAACACTAATGTTACTATGTTTACAGAAACACTAGGACGTAGATTAGTTCTCAGAATATGTTAGGACTACGTTTTTCCTTTGATCTCTGATAACCAGATACTGACAAATATTTTACTTTTTATTGTTTATGTGTATAGTAAATGACATATACTAAATTCGGAATATCACTTTAAAAAAAAATTCTATAATTTTTAACGTAATGGTACTTAGTCTATTACCAAATGAGTGAGATTAACTACATAAGTAGAAGAGATGGGCCACGGGTGATTCCTTCCTAAAGTAATTACACTTTGTTGTATTTCCTATATTAAAATTTAAAATGTCTTTATCAACACCAAATTTTATTGTAATGATTTGCACAAACATTTTGATGGTATTCCTGACTAAATTATAGTGTTGAAATTCGTTGGGACTTTGTGTTCAGCCGTGCAGACATTTCCTCAAAAAGTCTAGATGTGCTGAATCTTTAAAAATAAGCTTTATTTATTGCATTGCAGACTCTAGTGCACGTGTAGTTTTGTAACCATAACTAGTTTTTTCCAGAATTAGCTTATTATACTTACATCAGTTTTCGACTTCTTTTAGATAGAGTTCATGACAAAGACTGTCATTTATGGATCTAAAATGAAAATTTGCTGCTTTTACATATTTTCTGAGTTCCATTAACCATCGTATATGTTAAGACCACAGTTAAGTAGTTAAATATATCTAGTTTATCGCATGCATCGTTTGTATCGTTTATGCATCTATTATTTTACCTAGTCCACTTAATCATTTTGTCAATGCTTTCTTGCATTCTTTAATTTTGAAGCGCGCAAACGTGTTCCCAATCTTTTTTTCATTGTTACGCATTTTAATTTCCCACTTTTGTAGACATTTCCACAAGGTTTCACGTCTACTACAGTTTATAAAAATTTAGCTTAGCACACAAGAAAATGGTTTAGGCCTATATCTTACACCATGCGTCGGTAATGAAGGTTAATCATATGCAAGACACCAGTAATCATCTCCATTCCACCAACCAGTATTAAATAGTCCTGCGCTCCGCTTCGTTCACACCTCGTGAGTCGCTCGCTGACCTCTCCGTCGTTCACTGCTACATCTGACTCACACGCGCTGCGGTTCTCGGACTGTTATTGTTTACAAAATTTATCTCAGGGTTATAAATGGGTTACTAATAGATCGTGTGTATTATCTTATATTCTTGAAATATTCACGCGGTCGCTATTGCTGTCGTAAATCGGAAATCTTCTACGTTGCGCTAAAAGCACTTAATTAGATCTATTATAATTGTAATTGAGTTCTTCGATTGGATCTGAATACGATAAACTCGTATCGTCTACCAAAGTACTAATTTACATAGAAATAGACTTGTCCTAACACAAAAAATTCGAGACAGTCAGTACGTCCTTCTATGAGAAGACCTCGAAGCAAACTGTCCCATCCGTACTCGGCAGAGTACCGAATCAAATAAATTTTAGATTTTCTGATTGGTAAAAATCTAGCAACGTCATAGATGGTTAATGTGATAGACAGACTGTCTAGATTCAATCTACAAATTTACTACCCTTTTGCAGATAACGAGTCAAAAAAAGAATTGATTTCATAAAAAAAACATACAAAAATTATAGTTTTGGAGAATTTAGTATATGAAAAATGTTGACTTCAATGCTGAGAATACCCTGTCCAAGTTTCAAAAAGAAATGTTATTAAAGAAGTTATTAATAAAATGTGAATCACACGCGTACCCGCGCAGAAATACACACTCGCACACACAAGTATCGCACTTCACATGAAAGAGTATAAAATTATGGGTATTGACATTCATTAATTTTTTACACATAACTTAATTCAAAACTTTTAACTATGAATATGAGAATTCCATAGCAGTATTATCCCTATTAGACTTACATAAAAACATTCTGTTGCAATATATATTATATATATATATATATATAATTTTTTTTGTTAACATATCCTTACATCTGCAATATTTTGAGAAAGAATAAACATTACAAATAACAGTCCACTAATAACACAGATGCTGTAACGTTTCTATTAAGGGATGTATGTCCACCGTTTTGCTTCGTGTTAATAAAGGCACATGCTGCGTTTTATTTCCCCCAATTTGTTCAACACCTACCATAGCAGCTTCATATTTTGTTCGCAAACATACTTTACAGTAGAACTTATAATATAATTAAAATTTATAAACCTTGGCGGACTTGGTTGGTGAGTTCAGAACACTACAAAATGTACCTACAGATTGTATTCCTTTGCACATTGACAGAAACAGAACAGACAAAGTACATAGTGCTCATGATGAATGAAAAAAAAAACTATAATATTTGTTACGTTACTAACAAAAGTAGAATTTGTATAACTGGGTCAGAACGGTGATAAAATACTTTGTGACACCAGTTAATGGGTTTTTTATTTACTGTTTAAAAATCGCAACAAACCAAAAAATCGTAGTAAAGTATATTTAAAACGAAAATTCAAGCTGTGAAATTACTTACCAGTGTACTGTTCGTTATCAGTTGGTGTGAGAGAGAGTTCGAGTCTTTCCATATCCATCTCGGCGTTTGACTCGTTACTTGAGTCAACTGTATTAATGATATGACTGTCCACAGCAATAACTGTAACTTTCCCGATTTGTCACAACTCATCTTCTGCCCTGATTAAGCGCAACACACAATGAAGTCAGTTGTCCACCCTTCTATCAGTTATTCAATATCAGGGCCAGCTTATATGTTGTGTTATGATGGGCAATGTATCCTTTCAACTGGCTTCATACTAATTTAATGGAATTCAAAATACAGTGAAATGGAGAAAGTGATAAAACGAAATGCCCCTTTAATAACAACGTAATAGTTTTTCTGTAATGTCAACTACTACGAACTTTTAACTTCTTACCGTAAACTGTGTTCGTTTTGTTTTACTAAATAAAAAGTTTAGTTTTAGCGAAACGTATATATTTACGTCGGCTCACGTGACAATATCAGCTTTCGCCACTATTAGAGAAAGCACTCATCAGGGAATGATATGGTGCATTATCCATGGTTATTACAGTATTTCTTGGTAACATTGCGACAGTCTTTTCAAACAACTTTTTAAACACATCATTATTTATTTTGGTGTGATGATTCACATTTTTTAAAGGCTCGAACAGCAATAATCCCCTATCTAATAACCTCTAGTCATTACGGACATTAAGTACTACTAAACGCTTGTCTTTGGTACGTAATGGTTTTGTTCCAGTTGATACACCGGATAGAAAACCATGTTCTTATTGTAAAACTTTACACTTTACAATTCACACTTTAAAAGCCTAGCACACTTGACTGACTTCAAGTAAATTTTGGTAAAAAAATGTCGCGTTTATCTAACATTACACACAACTTTTTTTAAAATAAATTTAAAGCTCATAGATTTTAAAAGTTCATGAAAACTTGTACGTCTCATATGAGGTGCATCAGGGTCAATACTTAATTCTATTATTACCGTTTTTCCGTTTTGGTGATTGATTAAGGAAGTTATGGATTTACAATATAAAGACGTATTAATGCATTTCCAAAAAACAGTATTTTCCCGTTTTCTTTTTCCTTGGTGTGACGAGTGTGTTGTTTTATTTGAAAGGCAGTACAGTAGCAAGCGTGTAATTTTCCTGATAACAATGATCTCAATCAAAATTTACGAAATAATAAATACAAAGTGAGCACGGTCTGCAGAGCTATTACAGTTAGGCCTACTTGTAGTGAATATAACCAATCAAGGATTGTTTTTAATATTCTACTATGATAACATACAAATTAACTTATAAATGAATTGCGATGTATAAGGCGCAGCGCATTTCTATTTCTGTCTTTGTGTGTGTGTGTGTGTGTGTGTGTGTGTGTGTGTGTGTGTGTGTGTGTGTGTGTGTGTGTGTGTGTGTGTGTGTGTGTGTGTGTGTGTGTGTGTGTGTGTGTGGTTTAAAAAAAAGAGACTTTATTGGTAAGAAAAATGTCTTTGAGAGGAATCAAAATTTCAAATTAAAATTTTGTGTGCCATAAAACACAGGCTTTCACGAGCAGACAGTGTTTAAAGTCTAGTGATTCAGAACACAGGGAACTTAACACAAACCGTAAGGCACTGACACTACATTGCAAACATCTGTACCGTCTCAATAACCGTTTTTCACTCGTGCTTCGTTCGTTTCGTATCCGTATCTGTCTAAAATACTTAAATTTACTAGGTTAAAATTTATAAGGCACAGAGACGTCAAGCAGTTAAGAGATATTGTACTGAGACAATCCGAAGCATCAATTAGTTATGGCGATGGGTAACTAAGCAACAATGGGCTTGTAAAAAGAATACAAAACTAACAAACTAATTATTTTGTAATAATTTTTAAAACTTAGAGTCAACGTTTATTTACCTTATTGAGTTATTTGTTTTTATTTTGTGTTATGTTTTCTGTTACAATGTTGATCCTCATATAAAAATTTATTTCTCTTTATAGTTTCTTAATGATATTTACCCTGCATTAGCTTTCGTAAATGAAAGTACAATTTCCGAGCTACACTATTAACATTATTTGTATGATAAAAGTTAATGTATTTCAAATATTTTGAAATTTATAAAATTACCTATTTGCGCATATAAATATATACATATAAATATAAATATACGAGATTCATAAATGTAAACATTGTATTAGATATATTTGATTTTGTACACTTACATATTTCTATTTATGATTTGAAAAGAAATATTTATAGTCTACTTATTTGTACATTTGAATATTATTATATTTTAGTATTAACGGTAGAATAATTGAGTATTTGGTGAGTTTGACTGTACACTCCTGGAATAGATTAAATGCAGTTTTATTGCTAGAATTGTTCATTTGTAGTTCTGATTATTTTATTGTAAATTGTACATGCTTAAATGTAAGAGACAAACCGCATTCAATCTTTAAAATTTTCAAACAAGAATCACCAAATTTTTTCTCACTCATAATATAGAAGCCTATAGTTTTTAGTGTATTTAGTGACAAACGTACAAAACTGTTACAGTTATGTGCAAGAAATGTTTACAATTTACATAAGAATTACAGATACGTGGTGATTTACAACACACAAATAAAAATAAGTTTCAATTTTACGTTTAATTCTGTTGATACTTTTTGACAGTAACTTTAAAAATTGACAGAACCCAGCACATTTACAATTAAATAAAGGAAACTAAGATTTCCTTTGTCCGACGACTAAAAAACTCTAAACACTTAGTTCATACATTAATATAGAAGTCAATTGTAATCTGAAACCTTAGACGATACTACAAGATGCAAATCATGGTACTGTAATGGTAAGAGGCAAGGTAATATTTTAAAGAGATATTTAAGGGGACTGTGGTATTTTTACTAAGTTTACATTGAAAGCGTCTGCTGCTTTCAGTCGTCGAAGGCGATCCATCATTATCTAAGAGCAGTGAAAGATGCCAGGGATCCGCCCTTCTCTTGCCGAGTGTATAGGATCGCCTGCTCGTGTGGGCGGTTTACATCGACACCACGTAACGTAATGTTCATACTCGTCTTGATGCCGTCTGGGATAGCCGAAGAAGTCTGCCGTCAGCGGAGCACGTCTGGACAAATGGCCATCCCGCCGTGTTCGTTAAACCTGAAGACTTGGTCACCATTCGGAATTACTTCCCTCGTTTGTTCAAAGAGCCTTAAGCGTTGTCTGATCCCACGGAGATCCTTAAGCAAGGCAACTGCTGCACCAAAAACAGCAGACAATAACTGTGGAGCTGAGAGGGCTCAGAGACGACCTTCATAGTAGTTGAGTTCTTAACTGCCTTCACAAGCTCCTGCGTCGTACCCTGCCTACGAATAGCAACTTTGGTCTGAGCAGGCGTACAACGGCTCATGCCCACAACTTTGTCAGTTTTTTGATGAGAATATAAAACAAAAAATAAGATATTAATAAGTTTTATCGATTGTATTTATCGATTTAACTAAAGCATATGACAACGTGCCGCTTGCAATATTATGGACAACGATACAGAATCAAGGAATAAGTCGTAAATATATAAAAGCAACTAAACAACTCACACTCCGACTTTGTTTAAGATCTAACTAAATGAAGATCTAACGTCATGGAGGAAAAAATGCTGTAATATGGGTGTACCAGTTAGAAATGACAAGACGTTTACCAATACACTTTGCAGACGATTAGGCTAAAATTGCAGAGGACGATATTGATATAAGTTATATGCTTAGGAATCTAGCAGAAGAATATGCGAAATGGGGTCTCCAAATAAATACCTCAAAAACTGAATACCTTATAGTAGCCGGCGAAGGTCAAGACCTAGAACTAGGAACAAAAGTGATAAAAAATACGCGTATTAAGTACGCGTATTTGGGTGTGACAATGACATCGGATGGTGACAGAAACCAATAAATAAAAGTGAGAATAAGACAAGCTAAGGCAGCAACAAAACAATTAAACAGTCTGCATTGGAGTCCAAGAATAACAAAAAATAAATAAATAAATAAAATCAGAATATATAAAACTATAATCAAAAGTATAGACCTATATGTGTGGGAAATTAATAAAAGAAATAAATCCAAAATAAGAGCTATGGGGATGGATTACTGACGGAGGTGCTAAAGATTAAGACCTAAACATTAATGGAAAATGGATGTCGAAGATGCAATGAATGCAAGAGGACTTACAGAAAGAGACTGTTTAGACCGGCGCCAGTGGAAACTAGGATGCGAGAAACTGCGTCAGCCGTAATTAAATCGCGATAAAAAAACGTAAGTTTTAACTTCACGCAAATTACTGTTAAGTGAGACACGTGTTTTAAAAATAAAATGATAAATCTTTAAAAATTTGCCTCACAATAGGAGAATAAGGCTTCACCGCACTTGACTTTTCTGTCAAAACAATGTACGCTGTACGGTATTAATACTACATATATAGAAAGTAATACAGTTAGTGAAATACTTTTTAATTGAGTTTATTAAAACATTAGAAACAATTTTATTACTCTGTTATTTTCTGTTATCTGCTATTTAGGAAATATCATTAACTAAGGAAAATTACAAATAATTTACAAATAACAATAAAACAATTTAAGCAATTAACAATTTTTGCTTTCCTCTGAAAATAAAATTGTTTAGTACGTTAAAAATCTAAGTTAGTAGTAGCCTATAAAATTAATATTTGATGTAAACCTAATTATTCATTAACTAATTTCTAAATAAATGGATTTAAAATAACTGAACAGGCAAGATTCCAAATATAAGGACAACGTAAAATGCACGTGTTAACTATGGTACAACATGTTGTGTCGTTTACTTTTTAAAGGTTTACACTGAAAACAGTTTTGTTGTTCAGCATAACACTCGTCAAGTATAGTCGCCTGCCTAGTAATACCGATCATTACGTGAATACCGAGATCAGATCAAATCACAGCGTCTTCTAGTGTTGACCTACATATCTAGATTCAGATATGCAGTCTACAATGCATAACAGTCACACTACGTGTGTGCATATGCCTAGGAATGTTTACTTACCAGTACGTACATAGGGCATACTAACACAAACGCTGTGTACAAGAGTAGAATACACAAGAAGTGATTACAAATCATCTAAGTTTATTAAACAGAAAACTAATATTTATAATGATAATTAAATTTCCTAATATTATTCTACTAGTTTAGAAATGCTACATAATGCCTTTATTGTTTTGTATATTTAGCATCAGGATTCAACAGAATCAACATTTTTATATCCGGTTCATTTTTCCTTATATACTTCTAAACATGAATTTCAAATGTCTAAATTGAAATTGTGTATTTCAATTCCTTCTAAACAGGAATTGTGTATTCTAAATTTTTGGACCATTTGTATCACAACGATAAATTCAGACACTTTTTCAATTTTCATTGAAAATGACCACAATAATAGAACCATATTTTAGCAGACTATTTTCTTTCTGAATTACAGAAGTATAGTGATGTCAGTTAAACCAAAACATCATTTCATTTTATACATTGTAGCATGACAGATAATCCACACAAATACATTACTCAATGATCATTAATAAAGCTCTAATATATGGAATATCCAGATGAGAATCAATTACAAGGCACTATTAATTAATATACTCACAAGAAAAGTTAAAATAAAGGAAAAATCTGCAAATAATATATATACTACAAATTTAAAAACTAGAAAACTAAAAATGTGAATAACAAAATTACCCAGGTAAGATAGAAGCAGGCAATTAAGATACCCCGACAAAGAAACCAGACCAGAAGAACAAAGGCATACACAGCGAAATGGTACTGAAGAAAGAAGAAAGAAGGAAGAAGAAATATAAAATGAACAAGAATACTGAAGAAAGAAGAAAGAAGAATGAACAAAAATACTGAAGAAAGAAGAAAGAAGAATGACCAAAAATACTGAAGAAAGAAGAAAGAAGAATGACCAAAAATACTGAAGAAAGAAGAAGGAAGAATGACCAAAAATACTGAAGAAAGAAGAAGGAAGAATTACCAAAAATACTGAAGAAAGAAGAAGGAAGTGAGACGACCCATATAAAATAGAAACCCCATAGGGGGAGAACCCAAAAACCCCAAAAATAAATGAATGTCCAAAGAGAAAGTATAACACCCCAAAAAACCATATCACAATGTAAAACTGACAAAAACCAAAAGTGTTAATAGTATTAAATAACAGTGCATCCAAAAAGTTATTGTTTAGTTTGTATGAACAAATCTTCACAGTCCCCACATGGTTGAATATTTCATGTTGTAAAACTAGAAAAGGACTAGTAGTAATATTAATAAATCACCATGGACAAGTGTAAGTTATCGAATTATAACTGATAAACTTTAAAAAGGTGCATGAGTTGCAGTACAAAGTAATAAACTTTAAGTGTTTTGTGAAGAGTATCTATTTTGATATGAAATAGTAATATTACTAATGAAATGCTACTGAAGCTATATGAACATTCCATAGAATGAAATAAGAAACAGATAGCCAGTGTTATACTTAGAGAGGGGGAATAAATCTTTAAAATTGGGAAATACAGAGCAGACTGTTAATAATTAGTTTTAAGAAGTGTTAACCATTATATGGAACCAAGATGTTATGTTCCTGTTCCATATAATAACTAGACAAATAAGAATTATGAGTAAGGGATATTATTGTTATAAGCTGTTATTTTGTTGTCAATTTAAATTTGGAATACCCTATCTAAAAATAGATATCATTCCCAATGTTATAAAATATTTTTAATTATGTTACTAGGTAATCAATACACATCAAAGGTATTATTCAAGGTACCAGTTTTGATAGAGATAGGTGTTATATTTTAATTATACAATCAATAATCACTGTTATACCAGTCAAAGAACTAATTGTTAATAAAGTATATAAGTATAAGAAGTCAGAGAAGGATATAAAATAACTAAATTGGTAAAAATTTTGCAAATAGCAACACATCAAATCTAGGCCATATAATGAATTTAAACTGCAGAATAATTAATAAATCTAGTCTTATAAGCCAGTTAAACTGACAATATTTATGCAAGATAAACTCAACATATAGTATACCATGTAAATAAGGCTTTCTAAAGATATGGTCATTATATAAGTAAAATTATTTATTTATCTAATAAAATTACCATTAAAACTGGAATGGACTAACTGGCATTATCATAGGAGGAGTCATAGACAAATGAATTATATTTAAAAACCATCATTAATAAACTAAATTGCAATAAATTAAGTTTTTCAGGAGACGAAGGAAATCAGAACAGTTCATTATTATACGTTGAAGAGTGCACTTAATGTAAATATTTGCTAGAAATAACCTTTAATGGCGGTTACGTTATAACCGAGTTCGGTGAAATTTTGTATAAAATTATTTTAAACTATTTTATTTATTGTGAAGTGGTGAAGTTGACCTATGAACAGCGTAACACCAATAAACTGAACCACATAAAACTAATTAAACGGAATAACACTGATATCACGCCACATACAGACTGAAAATTCGAGGTTAAACCGACACACATAGACACAATGAGATATATCCAATAACAACATTTTACACCAAGTGAACTATTCCATCATGCACCAGTGACATTCAAATATATCCAGGACTATCATATACAATTGCGGAGACCATTTACACGAAGAAAGGACATCTTTATTTCAACAAAAACTTAGTCAATGTTAGAGGCTTCATCGCGCATGCGTCAGTCGGCCATTTTGATCCATTCTCACTGCTGTAGAAGAACGACATTTGCCTGAAATTGGTTTGAATAAAAATCATATATAAACTTTTATTATTTCTAATTATCATTGTATTGTTTAAATTTAAGGCATTTTATAATTGTAAGTGTTATACTTTCCTGCCCATGACCTTCTCTGGCTATATCTTAAATAACCGTTTAAAGAACCATATTTTTATAATACTAATGTAAACTGTTTATATCGACCGGCCCTGAGTGAGTCGATACTACATTGTAACATCGATTTTAATCGAACAAATTCATTATTTTTATTAATAAACGTTCTGTTTTGGTAATTTGGAGTTGATTTTTATTATAAAAAGGCTTAACAGGTAAATTAATCAAGAAACCCAACTAACCGAAAGGCGGTATATACGAAACGACAACGTTTCAATAAAAAGAAGAGGAGAGCCGTTTTTCGCCTAAACTTGGAGTTAACCAGATTGTCTTTTAAACAAATTTACTGAAAATGACACTATTACCAAAATAAACACAATACCATCATAATTTTAATTACAACCAATAAACTCGAATTGTTCCTAAATATTAAGAACTTAAATACTCAGAAAACATTTTTTCAGAAATTTTTTTATTTTCAAATTGTGATAACAACATTCAAACAGATTTTATTTTGTAACTACGAAGACCAGGAACGTTACCAAATTGACGTTTCCAAAGTGGAACATTACTACACATACAATTATTTTGTTTTATTACAACATTAATAACAATTATTTAACAATAATATTATTGTAACATGTTCACAAATAGTATACAGTCTGTTTTCTGTAAAATATGAGATATTGGTCTGGTATTGTTTGAAAAACAACAGCAGAAAGTTCTGTTATTGGAGGATAAAGTATGCCACTTTTCAATGTTTAGAGTTATAATTTCCAAAGAAGAAAAAATTTGTTTGTTTGGGATGAAAAATAAACTACATACATTCAAGATTTTGTTCTAAGTTTCCTTAAATCTTAAATTTTTGCATATTTAACACAGTATTCTGTTCTACTAATCACGTTAAATTAATGCCACAATATTTTCTAAATCAACGGCTATTTTCATTAATCAAAACGTTTATTTATGACAAGAACAGTTTCCACATTCAGAATCCCAGATTTTAAATTGTTTTAGAAAACATTTCTTTTTGTCTAAATTTCTGATTTTTAAGTGAGAGTTCTTAAATTAATAAAAAGAAGTACTGTTAATCACATTCCTTTTGTATACAATACGCTAAAGTAACGAGAAATACAATACCTAGTTTACTCAGAGCGTACGTTAGGAAAATTGTTCTAATCATAGAAATGAAAACTCCTGAAATTAAGTATGCAGTTTCATAAACTACTATACACCTGTTAATGTACAAATCTACAAACTTCACTCAATGGGTTTGGAACAGAGTACTGTGGAGTAGATAAAGAGTGTGAAGCCTACTTTTGGGCAGTACACAGAGTTACAACGTTACACATTCATTTCTGTACAAAATGCAGTGTACAAATAAAATTGATATGCCTTCAATTAAACGTTTTGTGGACATAAGTAACGCGTATACCGGTTTACTAGTAAGTAGTTTCTATACGCTAAGATAAACGTTAAGTGTAAATATTAATTTTAATGTTAACGTAAACTTTTTGTAGTTGAGCCTTTATCACAAAGGCAGTTTTCATATTAAATGAGGACGTGGCTAGTCAAGTAAACGTTCATGTACAACCTTTGTTTATTTCCGAAGTATTGGAGAAGGCAGCTCGAAAGGTAAACTGTTTACATCAAGGCATTTATAAGCCACTGTTATAATCCGTTCTCTTACTACAGTCTATGATTACTTGTACGTAATTAATCCTTGCTAAAATTAATTCATCTGTTACGAGGCTTTGAGATGTCGTATGTTGTAGTGAGAATATAAAACATAATCAAACTTGCAAACACTGCGCACCATTACACACAAATAATAAGCCCCCCCCCCACATAGATGTTTTATTGAAAGCATGAATGAAGCGCAGGACCTTCGTGGTTAGTGCCCATTCGAGGAGTTTACTCGTCGACAAGCTAACTAATATGTAGCCTCAATATCTTCACAGAAGTTTTGTGTTGTAAGTCACGTAATGTTTTCAGTGGAAAACCGCATAAATAATACAAAAATTGAGATAATAGAACTTTAAACTGTTTAAACAAACTGGTATTTGAAAAACAATATTACTCAAATAAAACTTACGGTAATTATTCAATCTCAACGTTTTACCACATCTTTTGTAAAACGTTTTAAGAAAAAGCCCCCATCGTAGTCGACAGAATTTTCGTCGAAACATTTAACTTTTCTTGTCTTCAAGACATTTTTTCGTTTGCAAAGAACATACATTTGCTTTGTTTATACTCGACGTACTGAACTCATACCGTATGTGACAGACCTCTGTCCTGGCTTCACATAGGCATTGAAACGGCGGCCTTCGGTGCCCTATCAATTTGCGGATTTCTAAAAAGGTCGCTCATGTTTTACAGACTTCAAAGCATTAGATGACAACGCTTGCCCATTTACCAGCCGTTTCTGATCGCAGCTAAGAGGATATTACATGTAATAATCAGAAAAAATTTGCGAGTTACATGTGATTTCTAATAAGACGCCTCTCTAGAAACGGGATTCAATATCCTTCACGTCGACTACCGTGCTTTCGAAAAGTCTGGTGCGACTGCAGTGCTACAGAAATGTATTTAGGGTAGTTTTTACAAAACCTTTGGGAAAGATGTGGTTAGTTCAGATGGAACAATTAGCCTACTGTTGCAATGCCTTAGATACTCATTATAAATTGTCTATAAAATAGTCACCTAATAAATAAAAAAAAATATATATATATAAAATTATATAAAATATATATAATTTCCCAATATATAAATATAAATATATTGCTCGATTTGCTTGTCCACCCAAGTACGTACGTCTTCTCCGGCATAGCCGGGCCAGATAAGTAACAAGGGCACACAGTATATACTAAACACATAAACAACACTCTTGCCCCCCCACCCCCTTCGCACGGCTTGCCACCGGGCGTGGGTTAAAGGTTGGCTAATATCCCTCTGGCTGCGGTGGGGCGTGAGTTCTATCACGGCCGGATGGCGCAACAGGTCTATGACCTAATGCCTGAAAGTGAAGAAGAAGAAGAAGAAGAAGAAGAAGAAGAAGAAGAAGAAGAAGAAGAAGAAGAAGAAGAAGAAGAAGAAGAAGAAGAAGAAGAAGAAGAAGAAGAATATATTACCCAATATATTTTATAAATATAAAAAGGTATAATTACTATAACTGAAACGTGGTGACCATAATAAATGCTTTCATAAAACAGGAATTAGCATCCGGTTACATGCAACTACTAAACGCCGACAACAGAGTCTTACATGGTTATTAAAAACATGACACGACATCCGGTCACACTGCAACCACTAAACGCTTCCCAAAGCGTTGCGATAATCAACAGTATGCATCAGCATCCGGTCACATGCAACTGCTAAACGCTGAACACAACGTCTTGCGATAATCAACCATAAGCCAGTTTAAAATTCCTTATAATAGATTATAAAATTTTAAACACAGACATACACATACATTTTTTATTTCAGTTTACACCGTATGATATTAGTGATGCACATTTGTAGGAAAGTTTATGTAAATTCTATCATAAGTCTAAATACGTTGTTTCTACAGGAATCTGTTGGCGAAAACAGATAAATGTTGGTCAATTAGTTGGCCTATGTGGTCACGATAATTTATAGCTACACAGCGTGAAAAAAATTCAATGATGTTAAAAGCCGTGTCTATTTTGATAACATAATAATGTTTGAAATAAGTTTGTTTAAAGAGAAAGCAAAATGAATATTTGCATGAGCATGGTGCGCCCTGTTGTGACATACGGCTTTAAAAATTAGATTTTGTTAGAAACAATGAAAACCAATTGACAAACTTTCATAAAACAATCATAAGAAGGGTATTTGGATCTATTAAAGAAGGGGATACTTCAAGGATTTGGAAAAAAGTAAGACTCAAATAAATTCGTAACACAGATTCACATTTTAAAGCAATTTGTATTAATTTTATACATAATATGGGACATAAAACTATAGGCTATATGTTCCTATTATGTGTTAAGAAATAGGTAAACAAATTGTTTTTATTAATACGAACTATAAGACTGGTTAATGTCTCTAATTTAAGTAATATGGGTGGTGTTAATTAAAGAATATAATTTAGAAATTTGTGATATATTAAATTGCAATTACTTATTTTTTTCCGTACCGTATCACTTATTATATAATTACCTTATTATCCACTCTAGTGATACAAAGTTTCGTCAGTTATGTCCACTCAATCGCGAGAGTCGCGTGACGATCGCGGTTGCGGGTGGGGGCGTGCGGGAGCTCCAACAGTGGTTCGTATAACATTTCACATGCGATTTGAAGTTTTATTTTATTTTATTTTATTGACATGACCAGTATCATGGTTGCGATTTTTATTGTATTAGTTTAGTATATTGAAATAAGTGTTATCTGAGGATGGAACTTAGTCCCGAAACGCATCATAACTGACGAAACTTTGTATCATTAGAGTGGATAATAAGGTAATTATATAATTATTAAATTGCATTTCCTAAGGTATGTGCAGCTGAAAAAATATTCAATGAAAGGGCATGTAGAAGAGTTTACAAAACGGTGTGTCATAGAATTTAATGCTAACTGTAGTTAGCAGATTTGTGCAGGCCGTTGACACTGTAGGAAGAGGAGGGAAACGATTCAGTGATACGACAATGCACACAAATACAAAGAATAATTAATTGAGGCTTCAGCACATATCCCCTGTTATATTGTTGTTTAATTACGCTATTTGTTAAACTTTTTTGTTTCATTTTTATTTTCTTTTGTCCTCTTAAGTACTCACTAAGTTTTTATATTCTAGCAAAACTTTGTATCGTTCATGGACGAGTAATATTTTCCACAGTATTATAAGAATAACGTGTTGTACTAACAAGATGGAATTATGTAAAATGTTAATTATATGCAAAAAAGAGGTTATTTATGAAAATAAGCTCAATTAATATTTTTCATATTATGCAATTTGGAATGCATTGACATCCACAACGAGGAAATACAATTTAACTCACGTTACATAATTCATAATTATATACAGTGGAAGGAAAAACAAATGTGAATAAAAATATATGAGTATACTCGACAGGATCACCCAGTATCGGCTGAATTGAAGGAACATCTTTGCCGAATAGATGACAACTTGGGGATGAACATCCCCAAACAAATTTGGAACTATAAGCCGAGGGGACGGAGAGGTGTGGGACGTCCGAGGAAGCGCTGAAGTGACCAGCTCTAATGTTTGCCTATTTGAGACCGGAACAAACTATCCTTGGTTTAATCCGTGAAGATGATGATGAATAAAAATGTAAGTACGTAAACTAAACAGTTTACTCAGTGATTGTTTTATGTCTTTGATCAAAGACTGTGTAAAAAAGTACATACTCGGGCATACTCGTATATAAGGAAACAAAAGAGCGTTTTATTTTATTTCTCATAAAATAAATTTTATCCTCAAAAAACTATTGACTTTGATTCTGTCATTAATATAATATATTAATACATTACTGAAAATCGTTTTCGTAGCATAATACTAAACAGTTAAATTCTTGGTTTATATGAAGCAATGTAGTTGGTTTACTATAGAGGTTATTATCTGTTGGAAATGTAATCGTCCGATGGGGGTTAAAACTTAACGGTGGAGATAAAAAAAAGTAGAAGACAGGGAATATCTACGGAAGACTCACCGCAGATAGTACTATACTACTTGTTAGAAGGTTATAAGTAATTCATAAAGAAACCAATACTAAACAATAAAACGCGAATATACCAGGTTAAATAAAACCCATATTTAACTAAACAAAACAAAAACGTTCAAAGAAATTTTATCTGCTACTGAACAAATGTTTTATTGAACATCCTGATGACTCTAATTCTCTGCCACTAATGTATAATAGTCTTAATTTTATTAATACTAATAAGTCAATTATTCTTATTTTGTTACGACTGAAACTGTTGCAAACTTATGTTCGCCGTAAGAGGGTCAAAAATTACAAACTCCTACTTCTTGACGTCAGTCCATCCCTCAACCGCATTACTTCACGCTCGGTCAGTCATACTTGGCATAACAAAACGCCGTCATATTTATTCCTCGTGTGTTACAAGCAACTTGATGGTCTGCGTATGCGTTTGCGTGGTCTGCGTTGATTCACGTTCCTTCTTGAGACGTAGAATACCCTATACGTAGGCAGTCACCTTATCCCATCGTCCCTCTCTACTGAGTATTGCATTAATATTGAATAGTAATAATAATAATATGAGTAGTAGTAGTAGTAGTAGTAGTAGTAGTAGTAGTAGTAGTAGTAGTAGTCGTTGTAGTAGTAGTAGTAGTAGTAGTAGTAGTAGTCGTTGTAGTAGTAGTAGTAGTAGTAGTAGTAGTAGTAGTAGTAGTAGTAGTAGTAGTAGTAGTAGTAGTAGTAGTAACATATTACCAAAAAAATATTAATATATACACCCAGTATATCAGTATGCCAGTATATCAGAGTATGCAAACGTATTTAATTGTCTTCTAAATTTATATTTAATTTTCAATTCAAATTTTGTGTTTTTACACAGTCAATATAATGAAATACATCATAAGGTCAATTGCGATACACAGGGTCTCTGTTCCGTATACTGCTTACGGAAACTTTTCATTAATCTTCACAAATTTATTCGGTAAAAAGTGTGTACTTGTGTGTCTATTTGTGTCACGTCTTCACTGATGATAACAGGATATATTTAACTAGCTTATAACCCAAAGCTTTTTGAATCCGAATGACGAGTATCAGTTACATATGAAATTCATTGCTCACACTAAAATATTTTCTGTAATTGTTCGTGACTACGTAAAACAGTGTCTTAATAATACGATAGCCGATAACAGGCACATTGTAGCGAGGATTCAATTTCATCAGATACTTGCGTTTAAGAGCGGCTAATTGATTGTATTTATGTTATTTGCGACGTAGCAGTGTATTTGTTATAACTTTGTTTGCGGCCTAACAATGTCCTAAGTTTAGCTTATGTCTGTATATTTTTGCAATAAATTTAACCAATTTCTGTCCTTATAAGGGTGGTTTTATGTATCTTTAAAAAAAAATTGTTGTTTATTGTTCATTAAGTAGTCACGTTAAAAAAAAGTAATTTTCAAATCTGTGCTGCAAAATTATTTGTATTATAAAATCATTGTTGTAGCATTCTATTTTAAATTCATACATTTGTAGTAAATAGATTAATATAATAACATATTAATAATAACATATTAACAGATGTTAAAAGATCTGTCAGGCAAAATTTGTTTTAATGCTTCTTATTACACACCAAAGGATTACTTGATTTATGTTATTGAACTTAAAATATTTAGAGAAAACTATAATTTGTTAGAACTAAGCTAACGTACTAAAGCATAAGGAAATAAGTGAATTACGATTCAATTTACTAATACTTCAATATAGAAAAACAAAAATAAAAGGAACTTGATATTCTATAGATACTGCGGAGTTGGTGAAGCGGAGGTGCCGTTCAGAGAACACTAGCAGAGAACCGAGACGCTGTGGGCGTGTATGAGACGATACGACTTGCCGTAATTAAATTTCGGTTACAGAAACAAAGAATATTACTTAAGGAAAGTAAAACATATTTTGCAACAGGTTGTAGTGGTATTTCCAGGAAACAATTTTATTTTCTACTTCTACGTCTTTATGCTACATCAGTAACAGATTACACAATATTTATGCATATTTTTAAAATATGGATATATTATTAAAAGTGAAGTACTATTAAAATGTGGAAAATTAAAAATATATCAGTGAGTTATTTACATAAATATAAATGAACTTATAAATATTTATAATATAATATATATAGTATATATATTTATAATATTTATAATATAATATATCTTAAATGAAAACACTTGACGCACTGGCGCAGGTTGTAGTGAAGAAAAAGTGGGAACAATGGAAGTCACGTGTCTCACTGTCGAAACGGGGTACTGTCGCAGTTGAAAATATATGCCTACAACTTACATCAATCACATATTTGCTAACACCTTATATCTATGCACTAGAACGTACTAGTGTACTTTCAGCAGGTGCTAATATACTGGCGCGGAGTATTCAGACTGTTTTCAGACTCTACTTAAAATGATTTAAAATAAATCACACAGGTATGGGTATATTTAATATTTGTTCACCACTACAGTATGCGAGTCACTTTAACGGGAGTAACAGGGTGTGTAATTGGTTCGGACACCAAACTATCTGATAAAAAACGTTTTTACTCGGACTGAGGGATGCTTTTGTAAGGATGTGGATTTGCATTTTATGTTCAAATTTAACTTATATTTGGTTACAATAACTAAAGATTATTATTAATTATTTTATATAAAACAGGTATTAAATTATATTCAATATAAGTGTGTTTATTTTTTTCATATTTTAAGTGTCTCATAATCGGAATCTCAAGCATATTCTTGTTTAAACTGAAATTGTTAAGATACATTAAGTTCTAATACAAGTTACGCGAATAATGATATAAGTGCTATTTACGTACACTTTCTGCAGTGAAAATAATGTAAATACGTGTGGTCAACATTGTCGTAGTTAAGAGAGTTGTACAGAGAATAAAACTTTCCAAACTAAACATACAGTGAAGCTGTGTTGCTTCAGGAACTAGGTCACAGCTATTAACATATACTTGTTTTCTATATGGGCTCAGGGGTAAACAAGCGTAAATTATTCAAGTTATTCAGACTGTTACACAAACGAAAATGTATTTCAACTTTGATAATTCCTGTAGAGTATTGCATCTATATCTCCGATTATTAAAATCTAGAAATTCGAATCAGACTAACAAGGGAACAGCGCATGAATTAGGAACACTAGTTATGGAGACGATCGTTTGGAAATTTGTAGGCGCATGTACAAATAAAAATATCAAGTTAGTAAAATTTGCTTAAGAAATGTAATTCAACTACATGGTATGCAAGTAGTATTCCAACTTCTAATAAATAGTTTTCTAATTTATGTTAGTTAGTATTGAAGTATACCTACATGTTTTAGCTTTTCTTTCTACAAAATATATTCAAATACCGTAATACGAAGAAGTGTCGAAATACAATTTAGCAACACAAAATTATAATGGCGTTAATTTTAATAATTAGATGATATCTGTAATTTCTACAGATACTTTTTTTTCCCTAAAATTTTTCACCAGTTAGGGCAACTTTAGAGGTTAGATTTGGATTCACAGATTTGAAATGTATATTTGTAGGAGGAATGGTATTTATGACTAAGGAGAGATTGGAAAGTCTTAGGTAAACGGCTTAACAAAGGTCAACGTTCTACTGTTTGAAAAACAGCGCCATTGCTGGATAATTATAAATCGTATACGATAAGATAATTGTATGAAGACAATTTACAAGTCAACTAAAGGTTATTTATACTAACGTAGGTCTAAATATATATGAAATATGTATTTTCGTTGTGGTTTTCACAATGCTGATTGAGCTAATAAAGAAACAGATTGGTTTTGTTCCAGCTGTAGTATCTTGAGCCCACTATTAATTGTTAGTACCCTATGAGTTAGCCTTTCTTGCGTTATCCAAGTTATTAGTTTCTTCTTACTTTATGGTATTAGTTATGGTGTTTTCTTATTTATGAATATAGCTTCCATCTACATGAATTATTTTGGTTATTGTTAATCCTGTCAATCTCGGTTATTTTAAGTATACTGTATTTCTGTAATAACCTTTCACTAAATATCTTATTAAGACTTTTGGTGATTATTTAATTTATTTCGTTTAACCTTTCCAATGGATAATCTTAGAATGACAGAATTTCAAAAATGTTTTTGTACTGTTGTATAGTATCATTATAGTTGCGGTCATGGAAATAGTCCCGTCAAGGTCACTCAATTTCACTGCTTCTCTCTGTCTCCTCCACGCCTCTCGGCCTGCTGTGTTGGCGGGTACTATATTGCGTAGCATTTTAACAGTGATACGTAAACAAATTTCATACATCCACTTCATATGGCTCGTTTAAAATGTATTTATGTGTACCGCGTAAATGAATTTTTGTTTATCAGCAATAACTAGTTGTGAGCAACATAACTCAGTTAAATGCGGGACGCCAATAATTTGAACATTACACAATTTCTCTGAATAGGTAACATACATTTTGTTGTCGCGTCAATGTCTACAGAATTTCTATCTTTGCGTTTTTCCTCTTTCTTTGACTTTTTTTGTTACGGTTATCCTACAGACTGTCAGTTGTATAAGAACGCTGACCCTGCCTGCAGTTGTTGCTTTACTTTTTTTTCATACTTACGATCTTTTTCTTTTTGTAAAACATTTGAACCTGTTTTTCTTCCCTGCACGGTCGTTCCTAAACCATTTGGTTCGTAAGTTCTGTTAGATATGAGTGTATTATTGGTATGCAAATAGCGGATACCCTGTCGGCATATCTTTTCGGCAATTATTGCTGTCTGACACTTTTTATGAATGCCTTTGTCATTTTTACACTCCCCTCAAATCTGTGTATGTCTACTGATCGCGCTATTACCTTGTTTCCGTTGCACAAAGATAAATAGGATTGAACAATTTCTGTAAACAAAACCAATCTCAATTCAGTTACAGTACCCATTCCAATTAGGTTGGGTATACGAGGTGAGGAATGACGAATTAGCACAAAAAACATTCAACATATTTACCGTCCTTAATACTGTTGACAGACATTTTGCACTTTTCATGTGATCGGTCGACGTCTTTGGTGTAGTAGTCTGTATCAGATTATTCGTTAAATTTTATTTATTATAAAATTTATAAATATAGAACTATAGATTTAAATTATATATATAAATATTTATAATACATTAATATATATAAGGAATTTATAATTTATTTTATAGGAAATTTGTACTGTTTCTTATAAAATTATCTATAATTTCTTAAGAAATTCAATTCTTTTTTGAATTTCTACATACTATTATTTTTGTGATGCTTATGCATGTAAAGTCTTATACTACTGACTTTTTACTTAATTATTAATGACAGTAGTAGGGGAAATAAAAACAGAAAATGTTGCAGAGCCACGAGTAGTGCGGTGTTCCCTCAGTAAGTATACAGGGCGAGCGTAAGACACAGTGCGCGTAAGAAAATACGTTCAAATTAAAACTGACTCGTTGCATTGAATTTTATGCATCAACTATGGAAATAAATTGCTAATAATGTGTTAAAAACTTTCTCAGTTTAAGATGTTTCTTAAAAAAATACAGTAAAACGCAAGTTAACCGGCGAAAACATCTTACATTACCACTATCTTACAAAATCAGAACCACTGTGCGATACTCGTCAGGTTTTATTATGTTTTAACTTTAAACAATATTGCATTTTATCTATAAAATGTCTGCTGTAAGCATCTATGAACCTTCAAAACATATCATTGCTATTTAGTCCTCATTTTTCAGTGATTTTTAGAATTTTTGACAGCTTAATGTACAAAAAATAATTTTCATTGTGATTTTAATGGAAACCTCATTGACAACAATAAAGTAAATATTTAATTTATAAAATACATTGTTATATTTTTACATTAAGTACTTAATACTGTGTAGCAATTTTTCGGATTTATTTACGAAAGTGAAACTGTTTACTTACTGTTACCACGCTGTAAGCGGTGTGACCTTGACGGGACTATTTTCATGACGGCAACTCTTAGTATTATACAACATTCTTCTTATTCTGCTTGAACTGTAGCTTCATACATTATATTATAAGATAAGTCGATTATATCGCATTTCAGGATCACATTCCTCTTCTAAGAATATTATTTACGTGTTACAATTAGATATTTTACAGTAACGGATTATTATACTAATTACTTAATAAGTTAATTTTAATGCTGTTTTATAATTCACACGCCTACTCAGTATTCACAGAACTCATAGCAATATTTATAGAATTAATTAGTTTGCAATTATCACTAACGTTTCCTTGTACAATCACCAAATTTATTTGTTGAAATTTAACATTTAGGCCTCTTTAATTATAGTATAATTTTGTACAATTTTTCAAACATGATTCTAATTAAGTGTAATTTTAAAACACTTGGGTACATATTGATGTAAGTTTGTTAGGTTTGTTTTATAGGTTTATTTTATAATATTCTATATAGATTATGGCCTTCTGTTTCATCAGCCGTTTCACTGGAGATACGTCTATAGACAGCAGTGCTGAACATTCCACACTACGTGTATATAACGGGATATTATCTACAATATACCATCGAGTATATCGAGGACAGAGTTGCTACTCAACTAAGAAGATATTGTTATTATAAGAACTAAGTTTTAGTCAAGAAACTGTAGGCCTACGTGTCATGACGTGAAGTATCAAAAGAACAATGTGTCAAAGATAACGACATTGCGTCTATTCAAGGACTCATGATTCACTTATATTAGTATTCAAAATGGGTGAAGGAATAATAAATTATTAAAAGAAAATATATGTAAATTATTGAATGCGTTTGAAAAGAAAAGTTTTGACTTTTACTACACTATAAGACGTTTAATGAATTCTAGATCAAAATTTTCATGCGTCTGCTTATAAACTACTGTAAATGCGCAAACAAATTATTGCATTGCAGTTATGATATATCTAACTTTATGGAACTCTGAAATTACTTAACTTTCAGTACAGGATTTCTCAACCAGATTTTCTAAATAGAACGTCGGATTTGGTAGGCTACATATCTAATTAAGCAGCTGTAGGAGGCGGAATAGGGTATGGTGCAAGATTTTTTCGATCAAAACAACCTCAGTTTACCGAGGGCAGAGACAAGAACAACATTTGATTTCACCGTCGTTTTCTAGAGTCTCTTTAATCTGAAACTTGTGAAGTTAAAAGTGCAAAGTGAATATGCTTTATTCGGAGATCTGTCTGTCTACTGAGCAGCCTTCAACCGAGTTTTCGTCGACAACGCAGCATGTGGAGTAGCTTTAAAGTAAACTTTATATCGAGTATAGAACTTTGTATTGTGCACTAACAAGAAAACAATAGGTTACATCGTAACCCTAAAAAAAGTAAATACAGATTAAAATAAAATATTTTGCCCAATAATGTAGGTATTTAAAGTTTGTTATTTGATAATTCGAAATTTAAAATCACAGTAATTCTACAGCGGAACTGATATTTAATTTTCATAAATAAATAAGAAAAGCGTAGGCCTAACTTTTGAAGCAAAACAAATTGGTTCTAAATGCTTGATCATTACGCAGTTGTGGCGTCTATTTGGAATGCGTACAGAGTCGCTATATATGTTAATCGATACCACGTTATATTATTTATCTCGTTTTAACGTTTTAATATCCGTTTGGTTGATACTGTTATTAGCATCATGTTTTATAGCGAAATTCATAGACTTTTCCAATGTGTAAAATTAAGGTTGTATTTTGATTAGTGTCTTTGCATACGTAAATAGATCTTCAATGTTAAAATATTTTAAAACGAGTTTATTTTGCGTACAATAGAACAACGCAATTCAAATATATATAAATAACAAAAAACTGTATTTTGTTAAAGTTAATTTGTACGAAAGTAAAGTTAATTCATCTCTCATGCGAAAGCAAATTTGTCAGGTAACGGAATTTGGAATTTGTCAGTAAAAATATAAAATGTTAATTAGTCTGTGCATGATGGATGAAATGTATCACTTAAACTCCAGTTACTCTCTGTGTACTTAATAATTCAAAGTGTTTATTTATTGTTTATTTGTATCGTTTCAAATTAGATTAATTACGTCTTCCACTGCCTCGATAGCTTATTCTGCATATAACTTATTTTTAGCCATCTTATAATTTTATGTCTAATGTAGGATAAATTAAGTAATAACTGATTACTGAGGAAAGAGGGACAAGATAATTAGTAAAGAGATGCTGGCAAAAAGTGAGGAGAGAAACCAATGAACGCCCGTGTGACAAGAATGTACAAAACGTGGCTAAAAGAGAGAGATTAATGAACAATGTACAACTGGCAAGACGCCAGATAAGAGTTGAACAGAGAAGATCTGATTTGTTGCTGTGTATTCTATTTTACAATAGTAACGCCCTGTCTGTTGGAAGAAACCAGTTCTGTACATAAACATATGGATCCACAAAAGTAATATACGTATAACAATTTTGTGCACGGGCCTAATATTTGTCGCAAAAATAAAACACAAATTTCAGTGTTTAATTATTACTTGGGATTAACATGGTTGAAAAACCTAAAATCACTTGTTTGACAATGAATTTTTGAAATAGTACACATCCATTTCTTCAACGTTATTCAGGTTTATAATCATGTGCGTCATACTTTACAGTAAGGAACATGAAAGGTCAAAGGTGTTCCCGTACATTAGGAAACTGACAATAAAATTGTTTTTAGGAAGACATATAAATTGTCATTCTTTATTGCTTGCTGTCTATGTCGATGAACAATTTTTAGAATGTATTTCGAGTTTTATTCCAGTATTGTTTATCCAAAATAAAGGTAAGCGACTTAATTTTTGTGTCGTTTCTGTAATAATTTGTAAATATAATTTTGTCATAGATGGGGTACTAATATAATAGGATACTATTTTTAACGCACATGTGTTTCATAAAGTAAGTCATACCACGATTTGGTTTCCAGCTGGTATTATGTACTTGAATGAGTGAAGCTCGTAATTTTCGAGTTTTAATTGTACTATTTGGCATTTATCTGTGTACCTATTTAGGCGATGTCACACGATATCTTTTGAATACATCCAAAGATTATCGTAAGACTTGGCATGATTGTCAGCAGTTTTAACCAACATATACCGGTGATTAATCTTCTCAGAATACTAAGCAATAATGTAAGAAATCAACGTTTTCTAAAAATTTACGAGCGCTATAAAATTAAAGAAAATTTTAAGCAAAATCGAATATAGGCCTGATGTGCCGTTTTAGAGAATCTCAAGATTTTAGGATACCAGGTGTAAAGAAAAGCACGTATAAAGTAGTAAGGGTCGCTACTGAAAATTCTGTTAAACGAAATATAATCTACAACAAACATTACCTCTTGTTAACAGAAATCGTTTCAAAGAACTATACACTTTATTATAAGTACTATTGCAACATAATTTATCTACATGTCAAGAATAAATTTTCTTGATTAGCGCCCATAGAACAATAGTTGTTATTAATCAACACTCCATGTGTAATTCTATGTAGTATAACAAATGTAGCATGTTTTTGATTGACATAGAAAAAATAAATGTAGGCCTCTATATAAAGGGATCGAAAAGCAACTTTTGATTTGTAAATCATTTAATTTAGGGGCACCATAAACAAGGAAATAAGGTAAGATTTTAAGACAATTTTTGAACCCATGTAAGACTCTACATTATGATGGATTTTATTCAACATATAAACTTTTTATTTTTAATAAGTTGACACGTCAACGACACTTGCAAATTTTTGCCCGCCTTTAAGTCTTTTTTAACCTATATTTCAAAACAATATTTATTATATTGTTACTTACGTATATTCATGAAATCTACTTAATACAGGTCTAATGGTCTGTACAAATATATGTAAACCTAAAAGCTAATACTAAATTGTTTGTCATTTAGGTAATAAATTTAAGATAATATTTTAATAAAAACCCAATGCAGTAGTCGAACATTGTGTTTACTGTATTCTTAATTATAACAAAATAATAATAGATAACAAAATAATAAGGTTCCTTCTGTAACTGTAACTTTAGTTTAAAAAAACAATAGTAGAGCATTTAAAGATTTTGTAATTTTTTTTTAATTAAAAAATTATTAGTTATTAAAGATATTCAATAATAGATGTATTTTAATCAAAGTAGCAAATTAATTTTGCAAATCAGATCTTCCTACATTTATTGGTAATATCCAAGAATTAAATAACAAATTTAGCATATGAATCTTAACAGTACACTTTTAAAATTAATTAAAAAGTAACGTTCTTTGTATTCTACATTATTTTTTAGACTTTAATTTTGTTCAAAATCTAACAAACATATACTTTATTTATTCTTGGACTGAATGCTGTACAAAATCGTGTGTTTGTACTTAAACCGGATTTATTAGTTGAGAGTTCGCATCACTAACTTCTCTACAAAACAATTAATTCAGGACTTACTAGTGTTAATTGATTAAAATTATGTCAACATCGTTCTTAATACAACTAGGATTAGTACAACTAGGATACTACAAGTGATTTTGTACTTCTTTATATTGTGTTTGTTTTGTTAAGAATGTTTTAAGTTGACACTCTGATGTATCATTCCGATTTGTGTATATAGGGATCCTCTCTGAGAATAAAGAAAATTTACACAATTCTAATATGGAGAAGTATATGTTGACGAAAATTAATTTTTGAAATATGTTACGCAAAGAAACATTATAAAAAAGTGAATCTTAAGTAATTTTAATAAAAACAAATCTTAGTAAAGCAAATTAACATAGTGTAATATATGAATAGAAAAAAATTAAATTATAGAGTTACTAACGGCTCTTGGTGAGAAACAAAAATATGCGAAACGGTTTAATTAAATCGCGGTTTGCAATTTACATGTAGTTGTTGGAGGGTTGACCAAAAGTACTTTCTTGTCTGTCTGCTGGTAAAAAAACTTACTGGTAACATTGTAACATTATATTGTAACAATTATTAAACAAAAATGATTTGGCTTTTACTCCATGCTATTGGAATGAAAACATTTAAATTGTGCTCTACCTAAATGATTTGTGATTATGCTAAGAAAATGTAAAATGTTTAACGGCACTCGGCACTCTTCCATCATATCTATATCTATGTTTATATTATTATTCCTAAGCTATTAAATCTACTCATCACCTGTGCAAGTTCCAGAAATTTAAGTTTAAATGTATTACTTTATTCTTTAAACTTATACAAACAGGAATGGTACTTGAGTAATGGTACTACATAGTGCAACAATACATATATCTGCATATTTACCCAGGGCAGTATTTTGTAAATAATTAGTGTAAGAAGAATACGACGAATAGTTTTAACAATGTTGAGCATAAAAGGACAAGCTTGGACACGCCTGTCGCCCGTTGAAAGTGTACACCTGTAAGTCATCCCTTGTGTGTCTGTGTGAACCAGTTCCGACCTGCATTGTACTACGAGGGGGAGCCGCATTAATTGTTGGTTTTAATGACTAAATCAGGTACTGACATGATTAAAATAAATTAATAAATATGTTTTGTACCTGCTATCATAGACATATCAGAATTCTAAGAACACCATTAGATTAAGGACATTTAAACGCATATAGTGATTCAAAATTATTGTGAAAAATACAATAATAAAGATGTTCTACAAATTAATGTTAATTACTACCATAATTGACTAATAATTATCAAGTGTGTTATATGTAAATGACAAATAAAAAAATACGAAGACCACTTGCTTAAAGATTAAGTTTACGTAATCGCGAAAACAGACTAAAAAGTGATCAGTAAAAAAAGGATGCTACGCCCGAAATGACAATGTTTAACATGTCAAAAACAATATCCGTCATGTCAGTTTGCCGTCTACTATAAATACCTCAGGCAATTTTGGACGAAGTCAGACTCAAGAAAGTTTCATACGACCTCAATCTGACACTATATCCAGAATCCGACGTGGGAAACAATAAGCCAGTATGCAAGGACAGAGATAGGAGGCTTCGAAGACTTTTTGAAAATATGATTTTTCGGCTTACAAAAAGCTTAAGTAGTATTCTAAAAAAACAACATCCTGCCGTAACTTAGATAAGATTCTGTTTGTTACAGTCGTTATGGTCAGCTATTCAGGAACGATAAATGGTCACGGAAACCAAATGAACTAGAAGCGGAACACGATTTTTGTCTACTCCATCGGTGGTATCAGCTGAAAGAATTAGAGTGTTAGTTTATCATCTCAACGCGACTGTGTGAAAACAGTAAAAAAGTAAGGAAATAAGTAATATCCGTATATGTACGTATGCTTAAGTGTTCTGTAGATGCAAGTTACAAAGTATCCTCTGCCATATCACATATTGAACTTTCAAAATAACAGCATATATGTTACACCTTAAGCAATTGAAATTTTAAAACGTTTACAAAAGGAAATCAGTATAAACTTAAATTGACCAAAATAAAAGATGTAGCCTACAGTGTTTTGAAAAATTAAAATAAGTAATGACAAATTATTATATAAAAAATGCATGGAAATTTTCAGTTTCTAAATTACATTTAGTTTTATACAAATTTTATCGTTTAGACACTTATTAAAAATTATATAATAATACTGATTTATATTTTCAGTATGTAAAAGCAAAAGAATTAGTGTACATACAAACATTAACAGTTTTAATTATAGTAGAACTATTGCTGTGATGTTTTATTTTATTTTAATTATTTTATATTGTTATTTTATCCTATTATTGTAATGTAATTTTATATTGTAATGTAGTTATTTATTTAATTTTATTTTTATAATGCTTTCAAATGATATAAAGAAAATGTTTTATTCCAAATACTGGACTTCTATTACAATTTACGAAAGTAGCCTGTCGTTTGGTTAAACGATTTAACGGCACTTTTTCTTATTTCCTTTTTTCATGGCGCTCAGGGTCTGAGCAGCTGTACAGAAATGAGTTCTCTCCTATCCGTAAAATAAGGTCATCCGTGCTCATTGAAAGATAAATGAAATTACAAAATCTGTACTAACATCTGTGTCTAAAATAATATCTTATCTATAAAAATGTTAACTTTCACGTAGTTATACCCATTCTGGCCGTTTGGGGTACACGGAAAAATGCTTTCAAGCGCTATAAGAGCGTTTCTTTAATATGCCGGGCTGTAGCGAGCCCAGCCGTGCGATGATAATGGGTTAAGGTACATTGAATTATTGTTAAGCAATGTGGGCCGCTGCCGTGTTGTCCGTTTGTAGTGGGTTTGGGTTTCAACCCTTACAGTTTAATATACAATGGTAGACAGTAAACATGGTGGACAGTAAGTACACAATGGTGAACACAGGACAGGAAATCATTCTTTGTAAAGTGTCCATTGATAGTATAACTTAAGCAGACAGCAATGATGAAGAGAAATCTGCAATACTTAGAACTTCTTTAATAACACGTATGAATAAAAGGCAGTGTTTATTACTCATTAAGTCAACATTAGTACAGACGCCTACTTGTACAAATTTTAGAATTTTTTGGATTCGACTACACTCTCTAAAAATATTGGCAGTCTTCTGACGTGTCAGTTGATTTTCTGTTTCAACGTGTGATTAAAATTCTATGTGATTGAAGATATGTTTTTTATACACAATTGTTTATCCTGAAACTGTAAACAGGATAAACACTTATGTTTATTTTAACATTAACTCTAATTTTGTTATTTGTCTTTTTAGTAATCATCTTTGTAATTTTTTTTAATAATATCAGCAACAAAGTTAATTGTCTTTTTGTTTCCTATACTGGGAATCGTCTAATTGTCAAACTACGTGTACTTTTATGTGTAAATAGTGAAAGTTGTATAAGCCAAAATCTTGCTCCTTTATATATTCGGTTTATTTTTATGCATTGTTTTTACGGGAAAGTGTGATATCTAAAGCGGACACTACAATCACGTTTTCTACCTTTACTGCTGGCAACAACGGTTGTTGTAAACTCAGTGAGTAACGTTTGCAGATTTGTAGCCCTGTGTCTGTATACAACAGATCCACCCTGTCAGCAAACACTGACAGAGAGGATGTAATACTGTTGTGTAATGCAGTAAGTATACAGCAACAAATCCGATCCGCTGTTTTCGGATGCTGTCTGGCATCACGCCAGCTGTAAGTTGCTCATTATTGTCTGTACGTCTATTAATCTCTCTCTCCCGCTCTCCCTATCTCTCTCTCTCTCTCTCTCCACATTATTTATTACACTTACAATCTGTTTTGGATTTTATAGTATTAGTTAAGACAGCTTTCAAGTCACTTTCTATACTTTTCTTTAAGTTTATGTACGTCTTCGAAGCATAATTATAGTAAAATTTATTTATAAATTCATAATGTAGAATTAACTTCTTGACTAACTAAAGTGTGTAAAGACAGAACTCTATTCAGAACCTTGGATTCTCTTTGTGATTGACAGTTTCAACGTCAAAGCTGAAGTTTCATTTCTGTCTCCTGCTACTATCGAACGACTGTCGACGCTCGATAACTCCAACTCCTTGATATATCAAATTGTTTTCATTTCTCCTTCATTTCCCTACACAACTTCATGTTATGATACCTTTGTAACTCGAAAACGTTTTTAAAGAAACCTTGATAACTAGAAGTTTTGTAACTTTCTGTACACGACATTGAACCTTTGTAACACGAAATAATGTATGTGCGGATCTCTATAACTTGAAGTTCTATTACAAACCCTTTATAACTTGAATTTACCCGCGTTAACTCCTATAAGTCGATGGCAGCATGTTTCTATAATAGGAAAGAGAACTTACTTTCCTGTTGAAAGATTAAACCCCCATTAACCTTCTTGTCTTTAGTTATTCATTGACCGAACGAATAGTAGAAGTTAAAATAAGTCAATACATAATTAAAAATTGTCGTATATAATTTTTTCAGTTTTTAGTTGTTAAAGTGTTTTAGTAAGAATATCATACACAATTTTACAAATTAAATTTTAAAAATAATTTGTTTTAATAAACCCAAGAGTAACATTTGTTATTATTTTAAAACATACAGTGTAAAACATAATCGTATAGTGTGTTTCTATGCTATCATATGCTTTACTTTCTATTACATTCCATACGCAATTAGAATGTTCATCCATTGGTCAAACTGGGTCAATTAAATTTTAATACAATTTTTTTATAACTTTAATTTTTTCCATAAAGAACTAAAAAGACTGAAATAACATAATTAAACAACTGTTTCATTTGTCAAATTCGAAAGTTGCCGCCTGTAATAGCATTTGATTTTAGATTAGTGGAGGATCCAATTCTTATTGCTAAAACAGGTTTTAATGTGGTTTACATTACCGTCTGATCAGTCAAGCTTATGTTTATTCAATTACTGTATTTACATTATAATATTTTTTAGGCATTTTTATTTAGTTTATTTATTATTTATTTGTACATTACAGTGCTGATAATATTTTTGAAGGGAGGATGCGTGAAACATACCGATATTTTAACCGATACAACAAATGTGCCTTTACCTTCTAGGGGGCTAAGCTAAATGGCCCATTATAGGGGCGAAAGAATTTCGTTGCTGTATTGCCCTCCAATTTTCTAACATTATGGCCTTTCTGCAATACTAATTCGTAACTCGAAAGGTTTGTAACTTGAGCATAGTGTTGAACTGCTCAGTTTTTATTTGCTACGTTTGAACACGTTTGTTTGCGTGCAGTCTCTTTAACTGCATCGGAACAGGTAGATTGGCAGTAATTACACTCTTTATGTGGCTATCCCAAAATCTACTTGGTCACTTCCCAGAAACCGACTGTATCGGTGTATTGTAATTCACGATGACACTATTGTAATTCTCATTAATAGATTGTTCGCAGAATTAAATGTACTCCTTCCAACTATTATGCCGTTCATGACAGTGAACACGGAACAATCTGCTTGACTCCCTGTTGACTCTTTCAGTTAAATTACCGTGAGGCAGTTTAGTAGCACTAAAAACAGGTTGAATCCCATGCTGTGTCAGAGTAATAGACTACAGTTTATTTTGAAGCTGTGTTTCTTGGTCACTCAATACAATTTTAATTTGTCCAAGCTCAGGGATATATTTCTCGAGAATTACGTATAATAAAGCTTAAGTTGTGGGTCGTGTGAATACACGTAATTTTAGTACCTTAGTAATGGCATCAATGCATACTATTAAGTGTTTAAATCTGCAAATGACTTCCGTTAAAGGATCTAATAAGTCAACATACAAGTCATCTCACCTTTACCTTTTCTCTATTGTTTTACCTATATTGCTTGACGTTACAGTACCCCTGGCTGTCTTAGGAATTTCACACAATTATTCGGTTTGTTCATGCAAAAAGACATTTGAGTGTTGTTTATTGTACACTCATTGGATCTATTTTGAAAATTAAATTTTCTACTTAAGACTAAAAGGATTTTCAAATACAACACAATTAACCAGTTTAAAAATGATATTCTTGCCACCTACATTCGGGGCGATACTACGAGGCAAGTACTTAGGTCCCAGTTATTCTATATATGTAACATCGTGGAAATTAGTTTTTTCAACTTTCTTACTTAGTACTTGGACTTACTGTAGCGTCATTTGAATGATATTTTGATAATATCATGAGGTATTTGTTTGCCTTCTTTCTATGGCAGCATAATCATTAACATGAGATTATTCATTTATCTTTTTAGCCAGTATTTTAAATATTTTTATACCTATATTTTTTTCATTTTATAGTGTATCTCACTTAGATGTCGGCAATTGTTGACAAATTTATATTAATTTACTTACCGAGTACAAAAATATTTTCAGCATCTAAGTAAATTAATATACACCTACAATTTTTAACCTAAAATTTCAACATTGGGAAATGGCAGACTGGATATTAATTATTTTTACAACAGTGTTCAAGAAGGAAATACAGTCAATTGGAGTTCAGAAAACATAGCCCAAAGAAATATTCTAAAAATACTGCAGATTAATGTATAATATACGACCCTAATGTATTTTATTTTATTTGAGAAGACTTTGTTAATTTGCATTTTACTTGGTAGCTTTTCTCGGTACAAGCGACAAAGGCACGTCTACTTGTTTAACGACAGATTAGATTTTGTAAAGTCTCTTCCTAACACTTTGAGGATTCGTGTCCAAATTTTGTTTGAAGAGAACAAACTAGTCCTAAGTTGTCGATTGATGAAACAGTGATTGCGGTGTCTGTTAATTCTACACTATTATTTGCGAATACACTTTACGCAAATTCACCCTTTAAGAGACAGGGACGCAAACGTATTTCTGTCTAAACCGTCAAATTAGTTGATTTCCGATTAACTTTCTTGACCATTTAACTAGGTTACTTAATATAATATCAGTTCATTTAACAGTACGTCTACAAATAATGTTTTTAGGCCTTGAAATTGTATAAAACTTTTATGTTGTCTTGCATATGAAGAAATCCACTGAACAAAATAATTTCATTTATGCTGACTGAAAGTAATTTTTTAATGTTACTAAAGATTGTCTCTAAAATACAAAATAAAACTATATAGAGTGAATGTATTACTTCTAGCTATTTTAGTTATGTTATAATAATTTAAAAGAGAAAAAACTTTGTAATTTAGCAGTCTCATCAGACTACCTATAATACGTAACACAACACAAAAAGTTAGTATACTGTTACGACGGTCTACTTGATCGTCGTAGGTACAGTGGAAACAAAATAACTACGAGACACCAATTAAGTCACTATCACCAGCTTTAATTTTTACAGTTAAACAGTTCGTAATTAACAACAGAGTCTCTTATAAGAAATCAAATAAAAATTGTTCACTCGCAAATAAATGTCAACTAATATTAAAACACAACTGTATTACAATATACCGCCCTATTATAAAACACAACACTTAACTAATAATCACTTGAACGCACACAGCAATTTCTCTCGATAATAACTCTCGAACCGCACTGTAATTTATCGCGACTAATACTGAAATTTAAGTCCGCTGCCGCCATGTATTCATACCTGCGCTCACAGACCATAATGTTCCTAATTGCGTCTTAGCGCTCGTGTGAACTAGGTAACTGCGGCCTTGACACAGTCCGCGCGGCTGGCGCCTTCGAGAAACCTCTCGAAAATGCGTCGACAAGCACGTACGCCACACGCGTTACATCGAGATTCTTCTGGCACATTCGACAAACACGTAGATTGTTCTGTAATGTCGTAAAACTTCCCCTCCTTAAACCTGTTCGTCCCGAACTGGCAAACCGTCTCTGAAGTAAAACTCGACCAGGCGATCTAGGTGGACGTCCTTGCGAAAGATAATACTCCGGTTCTTCGAATTCAGTCTCGTGTGATCCGAACACCACGTTCCCAGGAATGCGAGTCTTCCGCTCAACCACTAGTTTCGCTGGAATCACTCCCGTTGCGTCATGTACTGATGACCTAAACACCACTGGCTGATCCAAGTTTGTTTGGTTATCGTCAACAACCTCTTGCGTAACCTCATCTTCAGCCACTTTGCCCTCGGGCGATCCTATCAGCTCAGGAACAAGCAAGAGTTTTGTCTCGACACCCATATTTGGCTTTCCAATCACTTCTTTTGTCATTACACTTATTTGTATTTCCTCTGCTAGTTCTTCCTCCATTTCTGCTTGAAATAGCGAGGGTTCCTCTTGCCCAGACCTGTTGAGTTTTTCTTCGACTAATGCCACTCGCTTAATCGAATGGTTGGTAGACCCTGTCCTTTTAACCATGCACAGCTTTAACTTCTTTTGGCCAATCTTCAGGACATTTTCTCTTAAGTCCACAACGAATCCGTAGGCATTCATAATGTCCGTGCCAAGAATCACTTCATCGACAATGTCCGCAACGAGCATTTGGTGGCTAAGCTCAAGAAGACCCAGGCATACACGTACGTCTACTTTTCCTAGCACCTTGACGGGGCTTCCAGTCACAGTCTGTATTGTACAAGAGTTAATTTGAGACTGGCGGTTGCTGACTAAGTCAAGGCGCACAATGGACACTGTTGCGCCAGTGTCATCTGTAAATGATGTTGGTTAACCTTCCCCAAATCCATTAACAATCAGGTTTCCACTAGTCCTATGTAGCATGGAAACTGTGTGATGTTCGGGACTTTACTTCTCCAATTGGTGCGATCACTCTCTTCTCTCGGTATCTTCTTCTACCAACAGTTTACTTGTAGATGACCACGTTTTCCACAGTTGTAACATTTCGGTCTTCTGTCTTTTTCAAATCGTTGCGACTCACTTGAACTTTTGAATTGTTTGTCCGTCAACATTGTTTTTCTGCACCCATCGTAACGGCAATGTGATGGCACAAACCCATTAATGTAGCGGGACGCTGACTTGGCAGCTTCAAACTCTAGGGCGTGAACAAGAGCTTCTGAGCTATTTCGGTGTCTTGCCATTCGTAACACTTGCTGAAGTTCACAATATCCGATGCCATAAATAAATGTCTACACCGCAAACCTTATTCGAAATTCTTCTGGTGCTTCAGGATAGGCCAATCTAATCAGTCTGTCGATACTTGTTTCAAACTCTTGAAGACTTTCCCAGGAACGTTATCGTCTTGTTCTCAACTGTGCGTAGTACACATCTCGCAAATGTTTATCACCATAGCGTTATTCTAGAGCTTTTATCAACTCGGCATAGATGTTTTGGGTGTTAGGTGGCACTTTCTGTAGTTGTTCTGCCGCTGGTTTTTAATGCAAGAACGAGTGAGACTGCCTTGTCTTTCTCTGTCCAATTATTTGCGCATGCAGCAGCTTCAAATTGGCGGAGGTACGTTGCCCAATGACTGCTTCCGTCAAAGGTTGGAGCTTTGACGTGAACTGTCCCTACTGCAGGCAAAGTAACTTTCTCTATTAACTTATTTTCTGCGTCTTTTTCTGTCTTTATCATTGCTACAGTCTGTTCACAAACTTGTTTTGATTGTAACTTCAGGCACTGCTCGACTTCATTTTTAATCTGCTCTTCTATATTTGTAATCGAGTCTTTTATTTTTGTTGATATAGGTTTTTCCACACTCTCGACTAATTTTTCTACTTCAGCTATTTTATTAGACATCGATTCTTCAACACTCGAGACAAATTTTCCTACTTCAGCTATTTTTAATGTCATTGATTCTTGTACCTCTGATATTTTTGTAACTTGTTTATTACGGTCACCTCGTAGGAGACTCAATTCTGCGGTACTATGTTCTTGAACCTGTTTCTGCTCCTGTATTAATACTTTGATGTCTTCTGTTTCACGCTTCCGTTCCTCTGCTTCCTGTCGTCGTCGTTCCTCTGTCTCTTCTCTTTCCTGCCTGCGATTTTCATCCTGTCGTTTTTCTGCTTCTTCTCTTTCTTGTCTTCGTTTTCCTTTTTGGCGTCTTTCTGCTTCTTCCTGTGTCTGCCGCAGCAGCGTTTGGAAAGCTTTCATCATCTGACTGGCATCCATTGTTTACCTATAAGTTACGAATTACCTCGTCTTCTACAAAGTGTCCACTGTTTCCACTGTTAACCGTTTTATCCCAGTTCTGACACCACTGTTACGACGGTCTACTTGATCGTCGTAGGTACAGTGGAAAAAAATAAGTACAAGACACCAATTAAGTCACTATATAACCAGCTTTAATTTCTACAGTTAAAGACTTCGTAATTAACAACACAGTCTCTTTTAACAAATCAAATAAAAATTGTTCACACGCAAATAAATGTCAAATAATATTAAAACACGCCTGTATTACAATATACCGCCCTATTATAAAACACAACACTTAACTAATAATCACTTGAACGCATACAGTAATTTCGCTTGATAATATCTGTCGTACCGCACTGTAATTTATCGCGACTAATACTGAAAATTAAGGCCGCTGCGGCCATGCACTTATACCTGCGCTCACAGACCAGAATGTTCCTAATTGCGTCTTAGCGCTCGTGTGACTACGTAATTAACTGCGGCCTTGACACCGTCCGCGCTGCTGGCGCCTTCGAGAAACCTCTCGAAAATGTGTCGACAAGCACGTACGCCACACGAGTTACATCGAGATTCTTCTGGCACATTCAACAAACACGTAGATTGTTCTGCGATGTCGTAACAGTACAATACTTTTCATGAAAGAATATTCCTTGATACGATATCACTATAAACTATAAAGTTACTAACTTAGTATTTTGTTATACTAGTAAAGTACATTAATATTTGTTTAATGTTCAACGTTTCTCATAGAATAAACAAGAAAAAAGGGAATAAATTGTCGATATATTTAATAAAAACAAGCATCTAAAACATTTGCTAAATAAACTTGAGTGTTATCAGATGAATTACATTAAAACATGAAATTTGCAATTTTCGATTTAACAAATGTTTATTTACTCTATAATTTTCAAATACTTTAAATCTGGCAAAGCAATAAAGAGTTAATTATTTCTAATTACATTTCCACTAAAACTTACACTTAGTTTCTATATTTAATATATCATATTTTATAACGCATACGTTTTTTAGTGTTGTAAATTACAGCACTATACATGAATAGAACAGCATTACAGAACTATGTATAAACATAGTTCGTGTTTTTCAACAGAAATCATTTAACAGAAAAGTTTTGTAAAATATATAAAAACACTTGGTAAGTTTCACAAATTTTTTAATTAACTCTGACAGCTGTTTCGACTATCTAAGCCATTGTCAAAGAGCCGAGTGAATGAAATTACTGAACACAGGATGTTAGTGGAGAGTAGGTGGTGAACATCTGTTTAGGGCGTATCTGGAAAATCTATGTTGTGTGGGCGAGGGGGGTGAGGGGGTGAGCAAGAGACAAGGGAAGGTCAGGTGTCTTTATAAACTAAATACAATCATGAATGCAAAATATAAAATTAACTGAACTAAATATAAAATGAATGCAAAATTTAAAATAATGATAAACAATCAAAATAATATAAAATAAACTAAACTAAATAACAGATTTTAATAAAGGGGATACACAAAACTCATTCTGTTCATTGGTTAAATTTTTGTTATTTTTTATTGCTTTTTTAATTTCTAAAATTTCTAACAAATCCATTTTTTTTACCTTTTTGTATGTTGTGGAGTAGTACCAAAAAGGTAAAAAAATGGATTTGTCAGAAATTTTAGAAATTAAAAAAGCAATAAAAAATAACAAAAATTTAACCAATGAACAGACTGAATTTTGTGTATCCCCTTTATTAAAATCTGTTATTTAGTTTAGTTTATTTTATATTATTTTGTTGTTCATCAAAATTTTAAATTTTGCATTCATTTTATATTTAGTTCAGTTAATTTTATATTTTGCATTCATGATTGTATTTAGTTTTTAAAGACACCTGACCTTCCCTTGTCTCTTGCTCACCCCCTCACCTCCCTCGCACACACAACACAGATGTTCCAGATACGCCCTAAACGGATGTTCACCATACTCTCCACTAACATCCTGTGTTCAGTAATTTCATTCACTCGGCTCTTTGACAATGGCTTAGATAGTCGAAACAGTTAATTAAAAAATTTGTGAAACTTACCAAGTGTTTTTATATATTTTACAAAACCTTTGTATTAATATGTTTCACCAAGTGCCCAACGAGTCATCAATTAATATCGAGAAATCATTTATATAGTATATCTGATGGTCTTAAACTATTAACATTTTTCTCTTGAAGCTCCACAAAGCACACATACCGACAACGACTTGGGATTTTTTGACCAGGACACAAATACGTCTGCAGTAGTCGTCTGCACTACAAACACACACTCACACATAAAAGAAACAAACATTATCTCTTTAAGAATAAGGTATTTTCAAACAGGTGCCAACAAGTGGGATTGAGCCCGGAAAGAATTGATTACTTTACAAGAAAGTTTTTGAAGCTGACTCAAATGGGTAAATAACCAAATTTAGAATCGCCTAACTTAGAATCGCGACTTTGTTGATTCCCCAAGCGTTCTTTATTCTTACGTAGTCAAATGACTAATTAAAATACAACGACGCTAAACACAAATTCACACACTCACTCAGAGACTCTCGGAGATAAATTAGTAAATTAACATATTACTTAATAGGTTAGTCAAAGAACACTCTGAATTTAGTACACCTTTAATGTAATATAATTAACGAGGCTTCCATAAACAAAGATTGAAAAATAATACTGTCAACCGATATACACTATATACAGGAAACTAGTATGTCAGCTCTCAGAAATGTAAATCTTAGAAATACAATAACGAAGAATTTTCTACTGAGGTCCGCAAACATATTAAATGGGTGAGCGTAATATTATATTAACAAATATTTTTTACAAACTGTAATGTATACGACAGATAATAAATTTATAAAGGTAGAACTTTCCAACGAGTAGTCAAAAGAAATTTGCAGCGACTTGTTTTATCTCACAAGTACTTTTGTTTGTATATACTACAAACATACATGCGTATACAAAAAAATATGTGCGCGGTGGTGTATGTTTTTATTGTTGTTTTGATAGTTCATCTTCTTTTTTCACAGTACTAAATTAATATAGAATATTGAACTTTCACTTGTGAAACTTACTTGTTTTCTCCCGTACGCGTTTCGGGGTGATGAGCGCCTTCATCAGCGGATTGAGACAGACTGCCAGTAACTCGTAACGGTTTTATTTGGTAGGCTGAGTGGGAGCGGTGTGTGGTGGAAGGGGATTGGCGCGGGGATCCGAATTATTGTTTGTTTTATGTATAATTATGTCAAAAAGTGTGTGTGATTTATAGTGTAATTGGTCGTTAAGTATGCTGTTTGGTTGTGTTGTGTAGTGTTTGTATATTTCATATTGTTCTGCTGTGTTTAGTTTTCTAGTTTGGGTAAGTAGTGCAATATCACAATATTAGTGTCTATGATGCTGTAGCTGTGGTTTTTTGTGTGTGTGTGTGTGTGTGTGTGTGTGTGGCAAACGCGGAATGTATATTGTTGTTGGATAAAGCTTTTACGTGTTCAGAGTAACGAGATGAAACAGATCTTCCCGTCTGGCCTATATAGAAACTATTGCAATCATTACAGTTTAATTTGTAAATACCTGTTTTGTTGTATTTGTCTATGTCCGTGTTTGTATCATTGATGTGTTTGTTGATGGTATTGTTTGTTCTGTATGCTATTTTGTACTTGTGTTTCCTGAATGTGTTGGCGATTTTGTGTGTGTTGGAGTTATGGTATGTGAGTGTGATGTATTCAGTTTGTTGTGTGTTGTTAGTATTAAGTGTTTTGTTGTTTTTGTTTATGATGTGTTTGTGTAGTTTGTTTATTAAATTAGGGTTGTAGCCGTTTTTTATTGTTATATATTTGATTGTGTTGAGTTCATCGTTATGATCTTGTTTACTTAATGGCATTTTTGTTAGTCTATGGAGCATATGGTTGAAGGCCGCATGTTTGTGTTGCGTTGGATGGTTTGATGTGTTGTGTATAACCATGTCAGTTGTGGTTGGTTTTCTGTATATTTTATACGTGTGTGTATTGTTTGTTTTGTTAATTGTTAGGTCCAGACAATTTGTTCTATTGTTTTGTTCTATTTCCAGTGGAAATTTTAGTTTGTGGTGTATTATGTTTATGTATTTGTGGAAATTTTCGACCTGTCTTGTATTGCCATTGAATAAAAGTAATTTATCATCCACATACCTGTGCCAATGAATGATTTTGTTGGTGTATTTGTTGTTGTTTATTATGTGGTTCTGTTCTATATTGTGTATGAATATTTCAGCCAGTATTCCTGATATGGGGGGTCCCATCGGGAGACCGTCTGTTTGTGTGTATATCTTGTTGTATGTGAAGTAATTTTGTTCTGTAATTATTTTGGTGAGTGTGATGATCTCATGTATGTGTGTTTCGGGCGTGTTGTTTTGTCTGAGTAAATGTTCTAGTGTTTGTATGGTTTCTTTAATGGGTAATTATACTCAACCTACCAAATAAAACCGTTACGAGTTACTGGCAGTCTGTCTCAATCCGCTGATGTTTTTATTCTTTCAACAAAGCTCTTCAAAATACTAACTTAAAAGCTAATCCCTTTGTTTCCATAAACAAGTATCATTTCAGCATCGAGAATTCTTAAATTCCTTCTGTTTAACTTAAGTAAATGCAGAAACTATAGTTAGCATCATTGTATGCTTTTTCAAATTTAAATTCTTAAATCCCTGTTCTGAAATTGTTTTCAAATTTTTGAAAAAATAATTTTATTCTTAACACAATCAGCTGCTATTGACATTTTAATCTTTAGTTTCCTTAAACCAATAATTTTTAGTATATATTTGTATTGATTTTATGTTCTATGTTTAACATTTTTTAGTGAAAGGCGAAAATCGTTTGCGTGCTATGGTTGGTAGATGTGTTGCAGATTATAGACATCTGATCTATCAATTGAACAAAGGTGCATTGACTATGTTTTTATAATAGTCTAATAATAATTATTAAGTACATGACAGTTTTGAAGGCTTTTGCCATACTGTTTGCAGTTAAATCTCGGAAAACCATGGATTGTATTTTAAACTAATTAAGTTTATTTGGTAAAATAATCCGGTAATTATTTATTTTTATTTTTAAAATTATATACGTTTTATTATTGGTACACTGTTGTTACACTGTTTTTGTTACCTTTGTGTGCATATGTTTACGTGAGGTGTGGAAACGTCTATCAGTGGGGTAACCACAGTAAAGCCTGTGGGAAATGAGAATCTCGTTACACGCAGACGGGTACAGAAGTAGAATATCCTGAAGCAACACCATTAAACTATGCTATACCTACGCTACGCTCTCTATGCATATGCTGTTTACTAGAATTCCCATCTATCTGCTCATAGAAACAGGTGTTCCAGTAAAAACTAGGAAACTACTGCGATAGCTGGAGACTACAGCTGGTTGAAAACAAAGTTTATTGTATTGGAGTTAACTGAAACAAGTGATACAATGTAAACGTGACTAGATTTGCGTTTATTCTTAGGCTAGTTTGCGAGACTTTTCTACGAAATGCGTCGAAATCAGGAAACACGATCTAGTCATTTAAACTTTATCAACCTAATTAATTTATCAAATGAATATATTGGCAAGCGAGCTACACTTATATATTATATATTAAATTAGCCTTTGATAACTCGTATATTTCAGGCGGTAGAGCCAACTTTTCTCCAACTTTTGTTCCAAAAGACAGCTGCTTGATCAAGATTTTTACGTTACGTGGGATGTCTTACCTCATGGTCATGGTCTTTTTTATGGTAACAGGTTCAAAATCCTTCTGTTTCTGGTAATCGTGGGCGTTCAAAATTGTAGTTACACTCTACTTACTGCAATATGATTGTCGGCATCGCAACTGATATTATTGAGCACAATCGATTTTTATCTCGATAAGCTGCACTCTAAAAGCTGTGCGTCAAGTAGATTTCTTGCTTACTCGTATCAGTTTTCCTTTTCATGCATGTTTAGTAACATTTTTTCCCCTTTTATTTATGTAATGAGGATGGAACACCTACAACAAAGTATAATTTGTGTACTAACTACATTATTCTGTAACTACAGAAATGCAAGTAACGAATTTTATGTTCAAAATGAGATATTACTTGCAATACTCGAAGACGGGCGTTGTGTTCTGACAGTGGAGCACATACTAACATATAGTTATACACTATGATGGTAGTTCTCACAATTATTTAATATTTAACAGTAAATAATAAAAACTATTATTATTATTACATATTGAGCTTGTAATTTATAATATAATATTGTTATATATCACTGGGAAGTATGCATGGAATGGTTATGATTCAATAATGAAGTTAAAAATATATCTCCGTAAATTATAAAGTGACGTTCAAACCTGACATTAAAAATTCTATCATTATAATCATGAAATATTGTAGTAATAGTAAGTGTGTAAATTTATCTTTGCGTAATAAAACTTGGTGATTTTTAAATTAATGGAGGATACTACTATATCACATGGCATCCCAATCAGATATCATTGGCTTTTAAACGTACAGACTTTAAAACTTATATATGTAAATTACAGAAAAACTAGTGGATAACAAATGAAGTATATATGGTTTTGAACGCATGAGTTTCTGCTCTGACGACAGGTACAAACATTGCCAGGAATGAAGGTACTGTTCACGTAATACGGTACACAGGAGCAAATCAGCATCTGTTTTCAGCTGTTGGTTGGCGTCTTGCCAGTTTGTCGTGTACTCTGTTGTTTATTCATTTACGTTCACTCTGTTTGCGTTTGTTGAAGTTCATATTTTGCTATATACATGTCGTTAATGTGGAATAGCAAAACGAAAACTAGGGTGACGAAAAATGATTCGTGGAATAACTGTGGATGACTGTGGAATAAGTAAGGTTTCGGAAGTGTATACAATGGTATCGTCATCGATGTAAAAGAAGAAGATGGTTCTTCCAGGACTGATGTAAAAAGGAGCTTCGGTTCAGCGGGGTGGCACAATTCTTGCCGGTGACATTCAGCCAGCAGTTTAGTTTACAAAATAGGCACATCGCATGGAGTGATCGCTTGTACCACAGACATCTAGATGTTGTAGCGCCGGGCTATTTCGGCTCGACGAGTGAACGTACAACGGCTGTTGTATATTCTGGAAATCTGTTGTTTGCAAGTAACACGTAGTTTGTGTGGCTCAGTAGTGCTAAACGTTTGGACACATAGGCCTGTCTCAACAACAGATTGTTGTCGAGGATATGACGTCACTTCTGCTTCACAATACTCTATACCCTTTGATCTGGACCTGGGCAGAAAGCTGTGTATTGCGTTAAACCACTTATTAAAATTTCAGGTTCAGGTTTCATATATAAATGCAGCAAAGATATCTAATACCAAATTTATATTAATCTAAATGTACATTTATGTTAAGGAGTGGTCTCCTTTAACAATTTCAGTGACAATACAGTGAAAAGACAGTAAAACTTGACGTCATCTTTCTCAGCATCGTTACCTTCTTCACAGTCCTATTAGTTGCGTTCAGGTAATGAATTTTCAAATAAATAATGTAACGTATCTACTTAAATTTTAAGATAATAAATTATTTTAACTAAGTTATTTAATTTATAATAATATAATTGATTACAGATAATATTTATAATAATAATTTTATTTACTACTAAATTTATAATATTTTTCAGAAAATTTATAGTATTTTTCAAATAGAATAAAATAATTTTTAGAACAGAAATAATTTTATCTGTAATCAAATGTTAACTTTTGGTTGCTCACAAATATGCAGATTTTTTATCTGTACATCATAGACATGTAAGAGGTTGTTATTACAGAACAACGCGCAGGGAAATTGTAAGTGCTTGATCAAAGAACATTCGTTTATAGAAACAAAGAAACGGGAAACAAAGGAATTTGCATATAAATTAATGTTTGGAAGGTAGTGGATAAAGAGTATAATTAAAAATACTGTATGTGATCACGAGAGAACTTGTGGAAGGCATGTCCCATATGTCTTCTCTCTTTTACATTATTCTGGCGCATTTAAAAATCCGACGACAGTGTTTTACAGTATGCACTAACCGTTACAAAAATATGTGCAGGGAACAATACTTGTGTATTCCTTAAGAGTGAGAGATTACTGTACATATTTAAAAGTACATAACTTGTAAATCACTGGCCTTTTCAAATATCTGCATAAAAGAGAACATCATTAGAGAAAGGGGGAAAGTGAGAATGGTTATAGTCAACTGTTGTTCTAAGCAACATTCAACATTAATTAATGTTAGAGTCTTTCTCCAAAACATTTGGAAATTTGCTGTTCATTCATTAATTTCTTCATAACTAACAATTAAGTTTTATAAATAGTAGTATTAATTGTATTACCTTGTTTATTGCGTTAAGGAACAGGCAAATTATCTTAGAGAAAAATACAACAAAATATTATCATTAGTTAATTAAAATCTTAAGGTGACCGAGTGTTAGGGATAATAGTTGGACAGTAGTGTGGTAATTTTCGCATTCATAGGTTGGCTAATCTGTACGCTTTCAAGTTGTTCTTATCATGTTTTTACAACGATACAGTTCTACGAGCCTTGGCTGGCAGCGGACGTCATCACGTTTGCTGCCTGATTCTGTCCTTTTCATTTTCTTGTTGTCGCGACAATTATTTAGGCCTTAGGCCTCAACGTTTTACAATGTAGCTGAGTGCACACATTTGTGCCTCATCAAAATGTAGCTCCATTTACGAATCGGTTTCTTCAAAATTAATCTTCAGAATTAGCCAATCTTAGTACTATGAGTTGAGTGTAAAGAAAGGAAACTTAATAAATGTATTAATACAGTCCACTATCTTTATCATTCTACATCCTGGCGATAACACACCAAGCTTCATTCTTTCTGATGGAAAAAATCTTAGAGCACACGTGCCGACATTCAACACATTTTTATTTGGTCCACTCGGACTGAAGCTCAACATAACCTTTTTGGTCCTAACGTGACGGATCATTCTTCTTAGTAACCATTTTTTTGGTCGCTCCGTGCCTGGATTCGTCATTTACCTTTTCATTATTTTTCTGCCCCAATTTCTGGCCATCACGGGCGACTCAGCATATTCGCTGATCCGACCGTGTCGTGACTTAACCAGCATTTCTTTCGTCGCCTTTGAGCCTCCTGACGACATCACTGCAAGACCATCCATGTGCTAGCGTCAGTACTCCAGTATAAGCAGTCATCTCTCCGGTCTGTGTGTTTGCCATCTTCTCCACGGCCTCGACGCTTCAGGACATCGCATACCAGGTACCACATCATTAACATCATTCACAGGTGCGTACAATGGCTGAAGAAGGCCTCAAAGTGTTGGTCAGAAAGAGAGGTGGCTTAAAGTCTGCCATAGTGCGTATTAATTCGGCTATCAGTAACTTTGACAAGAACACTAACACCAAACATTTTTTAACAGTTAGACTTGAAAGTCTAAAAAGCTTGGCAACAAAATACGATGAGGTACAGTCCGAAATTGAACTTATTTCTAAAAACATAAACGCTGCTCAAGAAGACCGAGTTGAGGTCGAAGAGCTGTTATATTCAACAGAAGCCAATATCTTACAATTGATAGAAACCTTTAACGTTCAGACTGTATCTCCCGTATTAACAAGCAATATGCAACTAAAACCGATAAGTTTGCCCTGCTTCACAGGCAATATCTTAGAATGGCAGCATTTCTACTCAATATTTCTGGACTTGGTGCATGCCAGATCTGATCTAACGTCAGTGCAGAAATTACACTATTTGTATTCGTCTCTGAAAAATGAGCCGCTAGATTTAACTAAGTCATTACCTATTTGTAACGAAAACTACTCGATAGCGTTGAGTCTGCTGTCCGCTAGATATGACAACAAATTCATACTAGCTAAGTACTATATTCAAAATTTACTTGAAATAAAGTCAACAATTAAAGACTCTGTCCAAAGTTAGGCAGAATTCATAAATACGATAACGTCTTCCGTTAATTCACTGGCGGCCATGCAACTGTCAGTGGATTCATTCGAGCTTATCACTGTAAAATTATTGTCAGCAAAACTCGACCATACTACGTTTAAATTATGGAAGGAGTCTATAGACCCCGATAATCTTTCTAACTTTCAAGGTTTTACTCAGTTTTTAAATGCACGTAGACAGTTGTTAGAAAATACACTGCCTATCGATGCCGGACAGCAACTCAACAAGCTAAGTTTAAGATTCAATAATAAATCTGACAAACATAAATCACGAAACGCTGCTGGCAGCACTGCATTTAAAAGTTATCACTCAGCGTCAAATAATTATTCATGCTTATGCTGCAAATCTAATCATCCAATTTACATGTGTGATAAATTTCGTGCACTAAGCACATCAGAACGAGGACAATTTATATTAAATCATAAATGCAGTACCAATTGTCTAAGACCAGATAATTTCTCATCTAATTGTAAGATTAAACAATCATGTAAGATCTGCTCAAAACGACACCATACATTGTTGCATATAAACAATGTGCCGAAGCCAGTTCCTGCCAGCAGCAGTAATTATTGTTCACTCAAATTACAATCTACAAATAATATTCTTTTATCAACAGCAATTGTGTTTGTCATTGACCAGGCTGGCAACAGACAACTCGCAAGAGTTCTTTTGGATGCGGGTTCACAAATAAATTTTTGTACGGAATCATTTGCCAAGAAATTACGGCTTAACTTAACTAAATCTAACATACCGATTACAGGTATAAATAATACCGCGTGTTGTGCCACTAATCTTGCGTCTATATGCATTATTTCTCGCTATCAAAGATTTAGCTTCGAGGCAAAATGTGCGGTCTTATCTGCATTAACCCATAAACTGCTAGCACAATCTTTTGACATAAATCAATTTAACATTCCAGATAACGTTTTCCTTGCTGATCCAAATTTCAACATATCAGCTGACATCGACATACTTTTAGGAGCGCAATTCTACCTAGATTTAATTTTAGCTAACAAATACGTACGCGGTTCTCATTTTCCTATTATACAGGAAACAAAGTTAGGCTACATTCTTGGAGGCAATCTGCCCAAACACTGCCGTTATAAGGGTCCTGCTGTTTCGTTCCTAGCTAGGAACAACGACGGTCAAATTCTGGAGTCTCTCGAAAAATTTTGGGAGACAGAACTATCCCTGATAATGCACCTATTAATAACGAGTCAGCTTGTGAGGAGCATTTCGTTAGGTCTACTCATCGCAATCAAGAGGGTAGGTTCGTTGTTTCGCTACCATTTAAGTCTGACCATCCCCAGTTGGGTGAGTCCTATGCCAGCGCTGAAGCAAGATTCTTGAGTTTAGAACGCCGGTTCATGCGTGATTCTAAGCTTGCGCGCGAATACGCAAACTTTATTCACGAGCATAAGGATCTTGGTCACATGACGCTTATCGACAATTGCTCTATCAATTCTGGGGTTTCAAATACCTACTCTCTGCCACACCATGCCGTCTTTAAGCATTCTAGTTCTACGACAGAACTTCGCGTCGTTTTTGACGGTTCGTCCAAAACTACCAATGGCCTTTCTCTCAATGACATCTTGTTGGTAGGCCCAAACGTCCAACAAGCCCTTTTTTCTATTCTTTTGCGATTTCGTATGCATAACTATGTTCTCATCGCCGACATCGAGAAGATGTATCGACAAATATTGTAGCTGAGAAGTATTGTCATTATCAACGTATTCTGTGGCGTGACTCTCCCCTCGAACAGTTTAAACACTTTTTATTGCGAACTGTAACCTACGGCACTGCTAGTGCTTCGTTTTTGGCTACTCGCTGTCTTAATCAAATTGGTAAGGATCATGAAGCTTCTTTTCCTGACGCAGCGTTAGCTATAACCAATGATTTCTATGTCGACGATTTGCTAACCGGTGCAGACACCATTTCTGATCTGACCAAGTTGAAATCTGACTTAGATACGTTGTTGAGTCAATACGGTCTCACGCTACATAAATGGGCATCAAATGAACCCAAGGTGGTCGCAAATCATGACAATTTATCACTCCCTTTAAACAAACAGGGTAATGTGCGTACCTTGGGCATTCTCTGGAATAACACTACCGATTCATTTTTGTTTTACATCAAATCATTCCCCGTTGAATCAAGCATCTCCAAGAGGAAAATCCTATCGATTATCGCAGGCATATACGATCCACTCGGACTCGTCGGTCCCATTGTTTTCCTATACAAACAGTTTATGCAGCAACTCTGGCTGTGCAATCTCGGTTGGGATGAGCCAATCTTCGGGCAATTACGCTTGCATTGGCATTCATTATGCGGTAAATTATGTCTGATCAGTAAATTATTGTCCCACGTTCTATTCGTTGCAAGCCTAAGGCAAGGATAGTTGAATTACATGGGTTTTCGGATGCTTCTGAAAAGGGTTATGGGTGTTGTGTTTACATTAGAGTCATTTATCAAGATTCATCGGCCTCTTGTCACCTTCTGTGTTCTAAATCTCGCGTGGCCCCCCTACGACAGGTGTCATTACCTCGCATTAAACTCTGCGCTTGCTTGTTGTTATCGCGACTCGTATTCAAGGTCGCCCCTGCTCTTCATTCCTTTATTAATAGTGTTCATCTATATTCTGACTCTATGGTGTCCCTTTACTTGATTCATGCCCAGTCTTCGAGGTGGAAAACCTACGTCGCTAATCGTGTTGCCGATATTCAGCGTCTTACGCAAGCCTACACATGGCATCACATCAATTCTCGACATAATCCTGCTGATATTATTTCTAGGGAATGTCACCCCGACGTTTTGCGCGATTGTTCGCTTTGGTGGCACGGTCCCGCCTGTTTGTCTCAATCTTCCGAGTCCAATCCTTTTCCACCCTTTTTACCTTCTAATCTGTCGTCTTCTGAATTCACTGCGGAGGAGAAAAAAAAACCCCAAACTTTCTCTAATGTCTACCCTGGCTATTGATCTTTCAAGGGACTTTTCTTCGTTGCACCGTCTGATACGCGTATACGCTTACTGCTTTCAATTCATCAAAAATATTAGACTCTCCAGTGCTGAGAAAATTTCGGGCGCTCTTACCCCAGTTGAAATTCATTACACTCTTAATTTCTTCATAAAACAATCTCAGTCGATCCACTTCGCTGCCGAGATTAATTGTCTTCGTAATGGGTCTTCTGTCTCTATTAGGAGTAAGTTGTCTTCTCGGGACCCGTTTCTTGATGAGTCTGGCGTAATACGCGTCGGCGGGCGCTTACAGCAGTCGCAACTACCTTATGACAATAAGCATCCTATTGTCTTGCATCCATCTGCTCATATCACTCGCCTTATTATTGAACGCGAACACATTCGTCTACTTCACGCTGGTGCTCAACTCGTGCATCACTCACTTCGTCAACGTTGGTGGATTATTAACGCCAAGATAGTCATTCGCTCCATCATTCGTAGATGCGTCAAGTGCCTCAGGTTTAGTGCCAAACAACAGGTTCAGAGACTTGGTATTCTACCATCTCCTAGAGTCACTCCTTCGCGGCCGTTTCTATTCTGCGCAGTTGACTATGGTGGTCCCTTCATGATTCGTCATGGCGGGCAGAAATCTAGGACTCTCTCAAAATCGTACGTGTCTTTGTTCATCTGCTTAGCAACCAGGGCCATTCATTTGGAATTGGTTTGCGACCTTACAGCCAACGCGTTTATAGCTGCCTTACGTCGTTTTATGTCCCGTAGGGGCATACCCAGCCGGTTATATTCTGATAATGGCACGAACTTTGGGAAGGCCCGCAATGTTTTACATGACCTTTACAATCTTTGGCATAATAAGGATGCCACCTCATCAATCAAATCCTTTACGACCTCTCATGGTATTTCATGGTCATTTATTCCGCCCTCGTCACCCCATTTTGGTGGTCTTTGGGAGAGCGGTATAAAGAGTTTAAAGTATTAGTTGCGCCGCGTGGTAGGCAAGTCTATACTCACCTTTGAGGAGTTTACGACAGTTTTGTCTCAGATAGAGGCATGTCTAAACTCACGCCCATTAGTTGCCATTTCATCGGATGTAAATGGTCCGGTGCCACTTACACCTGGCCATTTTTTGATTTACGCACCATTAACGGCGATACCTGACCCAGACTTATCTCACGTTCCCATCTCTCGTCTTGGACGTTGGCAACTTCTCCATAAGTTTGTCCAAGTCATTTGGAAGGCTTGGTCTCGCGATTATTTACATCATTTACAACAACGTCACAAATCGAAATTCGCCAAGGATAATTTTTCCATTGGTGAGCTGGTTGTACTGATTGAGGATAACTTACCTCCATTAGCATGGAAATTTGGTGTAATTACCGCCACATTTCCCGACCCAGACAACTTAATTAGAGTTGTAGACATTCGCACGCCTACTGGTATTTTACGGAGACCAGTTCATAAGCTATGTTTGTTGCCAGCGCGGGACGAGACTTAGACACAAGGTTACTATAATTATTTAGCACAATGCTATTTTACTTGGCCACTGGCTTTCATTACTTTATTGTATGACCATTTGGTCAACTTAATTGTGATATGTATCATCACAACATTTTAATGTTAATTTGCATCATTGCGTGTTATTATACTAAATTTGCATGTGACTTGCAATTTAACAACCATACACTGTGCTATTATGTCTATACTTATCATAGTTTCATGGTGATACGCTATTTTTGTATTTATATGTTAATAATTTGTGAGGCATACTATGTCCTACACATTTACATTTTGATATTGGTATTGGGTAGGTGTCATGTCATTGGTGGTATTGTTTTATATAAAAATTTGTTACATAATGTTCGCATGGTCTGCAGTTATACAAAATATGTATTCATTTTCTTGCACATTTGTCAATATGTGTGATATTTATTATTCTATGACTGTATTTCTCGCAATTGTTCAACTCATGTATTACATTTGTATAACCATATTGTTGTACTTGTCACTTATGCTATTGTGCCTTATTCATATTTGTAATTAATTAAACTGATTTCTATTGTATTTATTATATAACTTGTATTTATGTAAAACACATTGTTTTTCGCATCTACTGTCTATAACCACGCCACGCCTATATTTTTATTTTTATGTTGTATTTTATATTGTATTTTGCATTTTGTGATCACGCATTGCACAATTATTATTCATGCTTTAATTATGACATACATGTCATTACAATTTGTGCTTGCAATCAGTCAATTATGTATAGCTTGTTTTCACATAACAATTTATTGTATATTCCTGAAACTTCAGGTATAGAATGCATCGTGCAGACTATATGGCGTCATGCTAAATTTATGTTTTTACATGTATAATTTTATAATAATTTTGTTTGTTCATTGTATTCAATACTACTTGTATAGGTCTACTGGCCTTAACTGGTTCAAGCTAACCACTATGACTTGCATAAATGTTACAATTTATCTGGCCCATCATGTGATGAGTCACAGATTATTCATCATTAAACATTGTCAAATTATGTATTTTCATGTCTTATATCGTTCAATATTGTATACATACAATACATATTGGCAATACATTGCTAACTTTTGCATTTATACTCATGCTCAAATCAAGTTGCACGCCAACCTTGGCCTGCTTAACTCTTATCATCACTCAAGCTTATCGCTAAGCAGTTAATGTCATAACTGTTATCTAAGATTACAACTCAAGGTTCAATGCAGCCTACTGAGATTAACCTTTATTACTAAGAACTCTGTATTTTTCTACAATAAGTTATTAAAATGTATTAAAAAATCTTTTGATTTTTTGCGGGCAGTTATGGACAGTAGTGTGGTAATTTTCGCATTCATAGGTTGGCTAATCTGTACGCTTTCAAGTTGTTCTTATCATGTTTTAACAACGATACAGTTCTACGAGCCTTGGCTGGCAGCGGACGTCATCACGTTTGCTGCCTGATTCTGTCCTTTTCATTTTCTTGTTGTTGCGACAATTATTTAGGCCTTAGGCCTCAACGTTTTACAATGTAGCTGAGTGCACACATTTGTGCCTCATCAAAATGTAGCTCCATTTACGAATCGGTTTCTTCAAAATTAATCTTCAGAATTAGCCAATCTTAGTACTATGAGTTTAGTGTAAAAAAGGAAACTTAATAAATGTATTAATACAGTCCACTATCTTTATCATTCTGCATCCTGGCGATAACACACCAAGCTTCATTCTTTCTGATGGAAAAATCTTAGAGCACACGTGCCGACATTCAACACATTTTTATTTGGTCCACTCGGACCGAAGCTCAACATAACATTTTTGGTCCTAACGTGACGGATCATTCTTCTTATTAACCAATAGTTATAAAAATATTAAAAATAATTTGAAGTGGAGTGTTAGTAAGTGAGTTATTTGTTATCATCGGTTATTGTATGAAAGTAAAGGTTTACGTTAAAACTAGACAACTAGGATATCCAAATCAATATTTCAGATTTCTATAATTGTTCCTGTCTTTAGTAAATGGACAATTTTTACAGTTACATTAAGAATTATAAGCAGTTATCGACGTCTATCGATATCTATCTGAAGTAGTGGATTACAGATTGTCCTACTAAAAAAAATTATTAAACCACTTCTTACTAAATTATCAATAATTGTACTGTTGCCATAAAGTAAATCGTATTTATTTTTGGTAGTCTGATATCAACCCATCAACATTCCTAATTTGTAAAGTCACCAACGTAAACTGTAAAAATAAATTTATATATAATTATATCTATAAATAATGCATATGATATTTATACACAAAACTAGATTTAGTTGTGGCTACACTGTTTCGTAAAATGTATACAGTTATTTATTTATTTGATAAAAGTTTATTAGCAGAACAAAGAAAATTAATATTTAGTATAAACCTAGTAACTACTGATAAATTTTTAAAGAATATTATTGAAAAAACGATAACCAACTTAGTGTAAAAAAAGTAGGTTATAAAATTTCAAGGCAAATGCAGTTTTTGTTATAGCCTATATACCTTAAAAATTAAGAGATGTTCTAGATATTGTAGTGAAAATAAAATAGTTACGCTAAACAATAATGATGAAATATGCTCTATGGACCTGATTTCTTTATATGTCCGCAGGTATCTCATAGAAATAATGTTAACAGCAGTGACAGAGATGGATAATTTAACAGCTGATTTGTTTAACGACAGTTTGGAGAGACTTTGTATAGCTACTATTTAAAATGAGCGTCGACATGTAGAAAGAAACAGTAAAGTAAATTCAACAGACTTAGTAGTTATTGTTTGTTTAAATATGTGTTTAAAACCTATTCACTCTTAGTAAAACAACGTACAAACAGGTACAGAAAATCAGTGGGGAAAGCATCCAAATATTGGTTTGATGTTAAAGAGCCAGACGTATTTGTCGCTTGTATGAAGGAAAGTAAACTTAGTAATTCTGAACGTATTCCAAGTCAAACAAACTATCAAGTACTGTCAGACTATTAAATAATTGGGAACTGTATCCATTATTCTAAACATTATTCATTAAGGTTACTATTAAAACTTTGTATTAGGAAACTAGGTTTTAAGAGAAAAGCGTACATCTTAAATTATTCATTAAAAAAAACTTAAATTAAATTTCTTTGACAAGTATTAATAAAGTACTTAGCATTTCACCACTGATATTTTATAAATATTTAGAAGTACAAAATAGAAGAAAGTTTACAAATTACAGTGAATAGTTTAGTTTTAGGCACTTCGTGCCTACTGAAACAACGAAGTTAATATTTAGTAATTAAAACTACTGCTAAACATTTATTGCTAATAAGTATTCCTTTATTATTTGGTACGTTGTGTTTCGTGTTCCCATGCCTGATACTAAACACGCCTATGCAATATGCAATAATATGCAAGCATGCGCCTTATTATTATTCCATTAAACTCTTGCAGTTGTTTACATTTGTACCGTCAATTAAACTAAGTTTATTACTAAAAGGTTTTCATGAACACTGATTTGTCCCAAGTCTTTTAGTAGAAACAGCATATTAAATAAAGGCAATTAAATTTATCAAATAGGTAATCAAGAATAAAATAAAGAACAGAAGTTGTAATTGATGCAATATTAAAATTTTGTGTACCAAGAATATACTTTAAAAAGATAGTAAACTGGAAAATTTTATAAACAAGATACAAGACAATCTGGCACGATGCCAAACACGGGTTGAAATAACAGCTTTGATTTGTTACTGTGTATTGTTCTACACAAACAGTATGTCTCTGCGTAGCATGTTTGTTGACTAAAGCCTACGTTGTACACCGTGAAATAACCAAAACCAATTGAATGTATAATGAAAGTGATTTCTTCGTTGATGAAACTGATGTGCACAGTCTGAGTGTATGAACATTACTTCAGAGGAAAAATTTTTTTGGATCACTACATGAGAAGACACTTTATCAAGAGACACAATTTTCCGTGTAACGTTTTTCGTTCTGTAGACATGTGTCTTGCTTGATCTGGCTTGTAAAGTAAAATATACTTCCACAGACCATTAACTGAAATTTAATTTTATAAATATCTTACATGAAGGTAATTTACACAAATTCGACTGTGTAATGTACTATTAACTCTTGGTTAGTTCTGCACCATTACTAAATATTTATATTTTAACACGACGATTACTATTAGTGTGGAAATCCTCACGTTAGTTTGCGTCAAATTTGTAACACTGCTGTAAATAATTATGTGTTGATGTTATATTGAGAATCTATCTTTCTGTAACGCCCCACGTTGTTGGACGTCAAATTTGTAACAACTCCAATTATTTATCTACAGGTTAAAATTTGTTGAGCGCCAATTTGCAATCATAGGTTGCAAATAAAATTATTGGTTAATCGGTAAGTAGTATTGGATATATCATAAGGGTTTTTTTTCCTTCTAATTTGTTATCTTTTTTAATATCTTTTATTTAATAGAATACTAAGAATACTAATTCTCATTAAGGCAGATTCAAATCTTGTGCCATACTTTTCATGTCGGGAGTGTTACCAACCTATGCCAGTTGACGAAAAAATTAACATTCGACTATATGTTGTACATAATATCATATACATAAAATTATCAACTAAGTAAAGAAAAGAAACCCTTTTATATGGTGTTATTTAACTCAAATCCTTTATTATCCTTATTAAATGTTTTTAAAAGAAAAATATAATTGTTAACAAAGTCTTGCCGGCTGTTCTTTAAATTTGCTCAGAATGGCAGCAGTTACTCCTACCTCTCAGGGTACAAAATATTTACATTTTAATAATTACTAAATAATATACAATTAAAACTGTTTGATGTTAGGTCCTTTTGACTACGGTAAAACTACAATGACCTTCGGAAAAGTACCAAAATACATGGACTTAGAATTAAATACAGAGTGTCTTAACAAGAGTTTATTACTAACTTTACAATGTTCAGTGTCTAGGTTATGTTGAACTACGTATTTTCAATGTTTAAAACACTTTAAATGGTCACATTACCATACATAAATAGTTTTTTACCATTGAAATAAGACTGTTTATTAATTATTTTCCCAGTGAAAGTTCAAATATGATTTTAATCAAAAAGTGTAAACAGTTTCTTTGTTAAGTGTAAACTTAGGACATTAAGGTAATTTCTTCAGTTTAGTTATTAACAAAAACACTTCCCTTCATGGATATGTTGAATTTGTTTCTTCATATGTTAATCGGCTTCCTTCTTTCGAATAATTGTTTACTTCTTTCTTCTAAACATTAGTTTCTTTAAATGATATAACTTTAATTATCTTCACGGTTATTACACTCGAAGTATTTTAGATTTGGTTTCTCGTTTTTTATATCATCCTTTCACGTTCAGTTCTAATAATGGAATCCTTTTAATTAATTTTATAACATGTCTGTTGCTAAGGCCTATATCTTAGCTTTCATTGGTTTAAACTGTATCATCTTGAGTTACTATGGTTCTCTCTGAGCCTCAAAATAAACAAACGTCTAGTCTATCACCTTACATAAAATTTTCTTAAAATTGTTATATCTTTTTTATATGATCTTTGATCTTCAAGATATTAGTATCTTTGAATTTCTGATGGAACACTGATTGTTTTGATATCACTTTTGATTAATTTCCGTTCCATATTTCCAGAGTTACTAGTTTAAACTTTTAACTATTTGTACCAAATTATTTATAATTAGTTCTTTTTCATACCTTTCACTTTACTAAAAACTGTTAGATACAATCAGTAATAACATAGTTTAACATGACATTATTTATTCTAGTTTTACTGTAAACTCTTTTCCAAATTCCTTCACTATCTAGGCCTAACATACCTAGTTTCACAAATATCTCTATTATTATAATATTTGTACTCTTCCAATAACATTGACATTTGTTTAATTAATATTACAGCATATATTATCAATCAACATCAAACAATTAATTACTAAAAACTATTATGAAACATATGGCAATTCTTATTAAACTTATGGATCCATTCCAGTATTACAAACATAATAAAACTGGTATTCACATGGTAAGTAGTTCCCACAACATTTTCCTTCTAGTCTTACTAACTTTAATAGTCCAAACATAATTATTAAAACATTATTTATGATTAGTCATTAGTATAAAACTTATAATTAGTAGTCATTTAAGCAGGCTACTTTATGTTTTCTGGTACTTTCCTAGGGTGTGTTAATATCTTTACTTAGACAATCATACACCAAGATGATGGGAAAAATATCATGTAACAATATATATGCGTGTACGTACCGTGTACTACGTGAACATTTTGTGTAGTACATCTATATGCGTACAAGGCTCAGACCAATGAAACATGGCTTTAGACCAAAGAAAACAAAAGCTTTCCGAAGATACTTACATTTTTATTACATTTGTAGCACAGTACACAAGTATTTTGCTGTGGTATAATTTATAACAAAATTCTTTTTGGGAACTATTTTTAAATAAGAGAAATACAATGTCAATATTAAATGTAAGTTATTATGTGGAATTTGGTTTTCTTAAAATGTAATTTTTCTTACAAAATTGTTACATATTGAGGCCAATTTGTTGTATTTCTAAATAATACTAATAGTAAATATACCACAATTTTCTAATAAAATTAAGTTTCACATGATTAGTTCTCAGGCAGAACCTTATATATTCCTATACAGTATTGTTAGACGCCATTTAAAGACAAAATTTGAACAGAATGTTCATCATATCTTCTTTTACAACTCTTTTATATTAAATACTAATAATAAAGAATGTTACTTGATTATGAGTTTTTAGGAACTATGTAGTTGTTAAATTAATATTGTGTTTCTTAAACACTTTAGTTGGTCAAATTTTGTTTAAATAGATACTCATCTTCTACCCGTTACAATATATTACCCACTTACTTTATATTATACAGCAAATTTATTTTAAATGTCGATCAATACATTTTATTTTGAATGTATATATGAGTATATATATGTATGTGATATTGTACACGTATATTTTATTAACCATGTGTATATGAGTAGAAAGATGCTATTGTTTCACCTATTGTATGAAACAATATTTGAAGAAGGTATGTTGCTTAAAAGCTACATCATACAAATTTAAAAACTTAATAATAACATTAATTTTCATATATTTATACAATTAATTCAATAACAATTTCCTATTCTAATAACTAAAATAACATATCTGATACATTATATACGTTCTTTTTTTACATTTAGTACCATATGAAGGTAGACTGTGATTCTTTTTTAATAGTATATTACTACAACATAGAACAAGAGTAATCTAGGTTACTGCTAGTACTGAAAGTGACCCACGGTATGATATTTATCTTAAAATATTATAAATTGTTTCTATTGTAAACATCGTCCTTCCAGTCTAAACGTCTAAAATATAAAATCCAGTCCTGAATACGTTGAAAAGTAAAATATAAAATTTCCTGTAATACGATGTAAATAAAGTGTTAGCGAACTCTGTGTGTGTGTGTGTCTGTGTAGGTGTGTGTAATTGACGAGCTCATCAGACACGCTCACACACACGTGCGCGCATGCGCGCATAGAAAAACATAATAATATACCCGTGGATATACATTTACTATAGATATTCAACGAGACGCATGCATAACTCTATTGACTATTGTGCTGGCAGTGGAGCAGGAGGGAACACCAACAGCGCACAATCATTTCGGAATACGTGAACGAAATATTTAATATTATTGCAGAACAGAACACTTTATTGAATACAAGTACGCATTTTTATAGAAAATTTTGCGTACGTAGAGCTTGTCGATACTTTGCTTTCCTTGTATTCGTCTCCATTGTTAGTAACTTCCCACTCTTATCTGCACTGAAGCGCTAAGAAAACTGGCGTTGTACAAATGCTAGTTATTTTACGATTTCCGGTTGTAGAGAAAAATTTATTCAAGATGAAAATAATTAGTGAATTATATTTTAAGCAAAATAAAAGTTTTGTATTGGAATAGTTGTTACTTAAAACTTTTAATGATTAAAAAGTTAATCCATTAGAGTTATTTTAATATCACAATAATTCACATTTCAATAAAGGAATGTAATTTTGTAAAGAATTTGTACCCTGCATCTGCAGTAGATTCATACACGTGTACAGTTTAACTGTTTGCTTCAAACTAATCTGAATGTGTTTAGTTGCTTAGAATATGTACGTATCCATCGCGTTTTCGTGACATTGAGTACACAAATACACCTTTTCAAAGGGGAAAATAAATTATAGAAATAGCAATAATGTTGTGCCTATTGTATTTCTGTACTTGTATTCTGATTACATAAACTACGAATCACTGCCTTATTACGATTTAACGTATAGCATCTTATAGCCTACTACAAAAACCCATTGCGTTCAGAAATGTAGAGGATTAGCAGACTTAGTATGATATAATTTAAAAATTTAGAAATTAAGAAAAAATGAATAAAACAAATAAACTGAAACATTCATGTTTACTTTTATACACAAACTATTATAGAGGGTGATTCAAAAAGGTCTTTACAACTTTGAAAGCATACAGAAATTTATTCAGATAACTTGCAGAGTCGGTTGAGGTGTCATTTCAAAGCAAAACACATCAAATTTGTCATCCAACATTCATTGTGGTTCGATGTGGCTACCATTTGAAATGCGGCATACATCTCACCTGAAGTCGATTTCATTCCAGAATTTAGCCAGTAAGTCGGGCGTCACTTCTGCAGCGGTGGCGTTAATTCGAAGTCTCAGCTCAGCAAGATCAGCGGGTAAAGGTGGTACAAAAACCCGATCTTTAATGAAACCCCACAAGAAAAAAATATACCGGTGTCAAATCTGGGGAGCGAGGTGGCCATGCACGACCAACCCACCGACCTGGGAATCGGGTATCAAAAAATCTCGTACTTCTACACGGTATTGAGGTGGTGCCCCATCTTGCTGATAGTAAAGGCGTCCATCTTGGTCATCCTCGTCTAACTGAGGAATTAGAAAATTTTCTAGCATAACCAGATACACGATACCATTTATGGTTGCCTCCTGGAAGAAGAACGGGCCGTACACTTTTTGTTTGCTAAGGGCACAAAAAAAAATTGACCTTAGGGCTATCACGAATATGCTGCAAGGTTTCATGGGGGTTTTCACTACCCCATATTCGGCAGTTATGGGTGTTCACCTTGCCATTGATGTGAAACGTTGACTCATCACTAAAAATTACATTGTCTAGGAATGTCTCGTTTTCTGCAATTATATCAAACATTTCCACACAAAATTGCTGGCGAGCGACTTTATCTACATTTGTAATGTGTTGAACCATGGTTAGTTTGTATGGCTTCAACTTCAACAGTCGGTTGTGGAATGCCAGTCTCACGTGACGCACGTCTAGTTGATTTCTTAGGACTTCGGGAAAAGCTTTCTCTGAGTTATTCCACAGCAGCTTCAGGAACTTGTGGACGTCCTGGTGATTTTGCATGTCGTACAGAACAGCCAGTCTCAACGAAGGTTTGGTGCCAAGAGTAAATTGCAGGCCTACTAGGAGGCTCCCTACTGTACTCCGTACGGAATTTACGTTGAACTGCAGTTGCTGATTGCGTATCGTGAAACCAAAACACACAGTGAGCACGTTCCGCAGCAGTAAAAGTAGCCATTTTCAACAACAATGGTGATAGCGCTACTGGTGGGTGTATTCGGTATTAATGGACTACGTGAGTCAAAACTTGATGGTTTTGCTTTGAAATGACACCTCAACCGACACTAAACAGAATAAATTTCTGTATACCTTCAAAATTGTAACGTCCTTTTTAAATCATCCTGTACATAATTTAAAGGTATTAAAATGTTTGCTAATTAATATAAAATAGGCCTATAGTATCAGTGCCTGTCAAAAATATAACACCGTTTCCTGTATTTTTAATAATATCAATATCAGTAGCAGTCGGCTGAATTCAATAAAACCAGATGACTGTTTAAGTGCAAATTTGATGTGCGCAGAATTAACTGATGTTGGGGTTTTTTATTGACATCCTTTTAAAGAAAAATAGGATATTAACGTGTTTTCTTGATTTCCTTTGCTTCTTAAAAGTTTCTATTCATGCAACATTTTATTTTTTTGATTTGACATTTTTTGATAAACAGTTACATTCAATAAGGTTTTAAAAAGTATTGAATGTATCATCGATCACTTACAAAGTAAAAAATATATTTGATATATTTTTGTAGTCACTACCTTCTGAATTTTCCTCTTATGATACTGACTATTAGACTTCACACGTGTTGGAAAACAAGGCTTTCCAAACCACAAGTGCTGCAATAATTTTAAAGTACTGCAATTACTTAAACACAACGAAGTTAGAACAATTAACACCAGTAACAGAAAGATATTTCTATAGTATCTAAAATAAAATTAATATTGCAACATATAAAATTTTGGTTTATTCTGTACCGCTCTAAAGTAACAATTAACTGTGATGTCATTACTGTAAACGTTTTAATCCCCTAATTTTAAAATTAATTTTTTATAGGATTTTACCCTCGAATTTCCTAACCGTCAGCTATAAGGATTGTATAATTATTCTTCATAATTGAAGAAGTAGTGTGATACATTATATGCTAAATAAAGTGAGAGCTGAAGGTAGACGAGCGAATAAGCGAGTGAATAAGGAACTTTGAATTAGTTAACTAGGTTCTGTTGCAGACAGACTTCGACACGGCCTCTTCCTGAATCTTCAGTCTAATTGTAAAGATCTTCAAAACATGAAGACAAAATTCAAATCTTATTTTAGGATTCAACGAGGAACGAAACAAAAAATTCAAGATCGACTGTGTAGACTGCCTGGCAAAATAGTGGTACAGAGACCTTTTGCGATTTCTGGAGGAACCGCGGGTTTAGAAAGTGGCAGCATAACGACGACATTATACTTACATCGAATGCCATAAACATACATGATGCAAAAGTTGTTCACTGACAGCTCTTATTACTATTTTCGACAGAATACACACTACACAAATACTGTAAATAAAGTTCTAAATTTGTTAATATTTATACAAAATGGTACCACATACTGCTGAAATGAACTGAGAACTTACATTAATATTTAATGCTGAGCCTGTAGGGCAGACACTGTTAACACTTGATGTTAACAGGAACGAAGATAGTACAGAGAATACAGTACAGATATGCATACGGTTATCGTTATTTACTGAACCACACAGTTTTTTTTCTTTTACAGTAAAAACTTTCAGGTCTTGTCGGGTAGAGTTGTTGGAAACAAACCATGTTTACTGTTTATTATTTATTTTATAGTTTTGGACTTGAACGCTGTAGAATCTCTATGTTACTCGTACTAGTAGTACCCCCCAGTTGAATGCCAAGAGTCCATACTGTTTCAGGAATTTTTTTTTAAAGTATATATACATTTTGTTGATTTTCTACCTAATGCCAAGAGTCCATACTTTTTTAGGAATTGGTTTTAAAACGTACATGTACATTTTGTTGATTTTCTACCTATCAGAGTGTAGATAAACCTGACCCAGAGATTTTCAGTCTTTTTGGACGTTATCTGCTTCTTCAAGGTTAGTTACCTGTTCAAGTGCATCCCAAGGTATTTATCACTTTCTGCTTGGAGGACTGGTGACCATTAATTGTTTCTGGAGGACAGTTAGCCTTTATTGTGGTGAATGTAACGTGTACTAAATTGGATAAATTGATTTTTATGCGCTGCTTATCAAGCCATAATTGAACTCTGTTCAGCAATTCTTGTAACATAAGAGACAGTATTGAGGGGTCAAAATGTGACGTTAGTATTGCTGTTTAATCGGCGTAGTAGCAACAGTGACGGTAGGTGCGAGGTGAATAGCAGGTATAGTAGTGGGCTGAAGGACATCGTCGTGCGGTACAAGGGGAAACAGGTAAAGGTGAAGTAACATCCAAGAACTTGACTTGAAACACTCTGCCTTTTATATAAAAACGTAGAATGCAGTAAACATTATGTGGCAGATTTTTCACTATTTTTAATAACAGTCCACTTTATGGAAAGCGTAGGAAACGTCGAGGAACACAGCTGAGCAGAACACCTTCGATTCCACAGATTTATTGATGACATTTGTTATTCTATGTATTTGATCTACCTTTCAGTGCTTTTCCCGAAAGCCAGATTGATGATCCAAAATTAGGTTGTTTTCTAAAATTGTTTTACGAGTAGCTTTCCAAGCTTTTCAATTACCGGCAGAAAGCTTTAGATCAATAGAAAGAACATTTCTGTGGATTTTTACCAGGTTTTAAAACCATAGTTACTTAAGCTGATTTCCAGACAAGAATAAATTATTGAAGTCTGAGTATAACATTGAAGATATGTGTTATTTGTAAGAAGAATTTGTAATGCAGCTACTTTAAAATATTTCTCGTTAACAAATCAATGCCAGGAGTCTGTTTACCTTTTAAATTATACTGGATAATTTTTTTCAATAATGTTAAAGGGGTTTATTGGGAGAGCCAGTTGGCTCGGAGTGTGTAAATATCTTAGTAATTCTTCATAAAAAGAGACATTCTTGCTGGCTTCAGTTGACAAACAATTACCAACTATTTTGCAAAGTCTAGGATTTTTCTGCGTTAGGCCTACTTTGCGTCCAGCTATCGTCTGGTTTACGTAGTGGTATTTGTAACAGTGGTCTTTTTTCTCCGTTTGTAGCTTCTCACTAGGAATAATCAGCACTTTTATTAGGTGACAGATATTACAGATATTCGTGAAAACCTTTATTTTTTAAAGTTTTTATCAATAGTTTATGGTTTCTGGCTGCTTTATTCCACTTTCTTTTATCATTCGGATGGTGAGTACGGTGTCAACTTCGTCGCAACCTTTGCTGTTCTCCAACGGCCATAAGCAAATTTATGTCTGTAATCTTTCGTTGTAACGCAGGATGGAGCCTTCCAGGCTTATTTGTGAAAAGCACTGCTGACACAGATTACAACCGAATCCAATTTAGTAGATATGCAGTGTGGGAAGTTCAAGCGAGCTATTATCATACGCTGGGGGGGGGGGACTACTCCACTAAAGTAGTCCCAGCCAGTATTACAATTCTTGAGTTTTGGTAGGCTTTTAGACTATATGATAGTACTGCTAACAGTAGCAATGATTGGATTGTGGCCAGAAAACAAGCCCAGACAAGAGTCAACTTTGTAGTTCTTGTCTCTTATTATAACAAATTAATCAGACCTGGTATTTTATTTGCATCAGAAGGCAAATGTGTTTGTTGACCTGTAAACAAGAATGACAGGGACTCTTGACTTAAGACATTATTTAAAATTCAATGTCTGAGCTTGGTTAGTGTGGAACTCCATTGCGGACATTGAAGTCACCCTCACCACCATAAGTCGTGTACCAAGATTTTTAAGAAAGATCTGAAACCAGTTTCGTTGATTCCATAGTTTGGGGGACAATAGACTGCAGAAACAAATAAAGAGAGATTTGAGGACACTGCGTTGACATCTGCACCGCGTAAGCTAAACATGCACTGCACATGTGTTGGTTCTGGATCACCTCAACGGTATCCATCTGAAAATACCTTTCACCAAGGAGAAGGAAGCCGATGGGAAGATGGCGTCTTAGAGTATTAGTCCTAAATGACCGACAGTGTCCTTGATCATACTATTTAGAGAAAGCTGACGCAGACTGATCGTTGTTTACATCGTGTCTCCAAACATCGTCCTCGGCAGAAGCGTGTTTTGATGAAGACCTTGTTTAAACGAGCGAGGCGCATCTGTGAACCTCAGTTCCTTAAAGAGGAGCTGAGTAATCTGGACTCGGCGCTGCCGACAAACGGCTACTCTGCTGTGGAGATGTCAATAGCGTTGCTTCCCCGTAAACCTCGCCGGGCTGAGTAATCGGACGAACGACAGGTGGTCGTAACTGCATTCTTTCCCTACGACAGGAGTGTGACGGACTTATCGAGCGGTCCCAATGTCACTTGAGCATCGTGTGGTGCGTGCTGTTTACATGTGACACAGAACCCAATAATGCCTGTGATTGCCTAAGGGCGCCAGGAATCACTGTCCTCTTGCGGAGTATACAGTGTGCAGTGTTCGCTTACATTGGTGTAGGCCTATGTACGTACTACGGACCGCAGCGTGAGTACTGGCATTGCTGGGCACAAGTGACATTGTCGTCTTGGCCAGTTTGCCGTTGTCCAGCATTCCATGTCCCACGAAGGCTACAAGTCATGTTCGACGAGACGCAAGTGTTTTCCTCGACTCGGCAGTACTTTGCTCGTTTACAGGATAAGACAATTCAAATTTATGGAGCCGGATAAGAGTTGTGTCGGCGATGGGTTAAAGGCGGTCGACCGCCTTCCGCCGCGTTCCGAGTATGTTCCAGAGTTACCGCCACCGAGACCACTAGGTATGTGTAGTATTCTAGATTTGGCCTTCTACCAGCGTGGGGGTTTACTTAAACACAGTCAATTAGACAAACACAGTCTAACTTAAACATAGTCAGGGTTAGTAATCGCCGAATCTGGATCTAAGATTCACCTGGTAGAGAGGGGTGTTGAACGAGTGGGGTAATGAGGGGACTCCTCTGGAGCGGGGACAGCGGCGGTAGAACTTTTTACATAGTGTTCGTATAGTGTCGTTCAGGAGAATTTTGGATGGACTGGTTTAAAGTCAGGTAATGGGCTTTGCAGGCTCAGTCCAGAAAATACTGTCTCTTTTGCTTATGGGTCCTTACCAAGTAACCTCACATTGTGATCGTGTAGGTAACCATCAGAGCCTCATATGTGTAGACGGCGAGTGTGACTGTACCGCGGATTGCTGCAGACCAGGGATAGGAGTTGATATGGTCGACGGGAAGTTTTGCGAGGTATTTGCTCGGAATGTGTCCGCCAGGTGAGGCGCCAATGAAGGTAACGCCCGATGTACTTCACACCGGAAAACCAAAGCACTGGAATATCGCCTATATATAGTATGGGAGAGAGCCTTCTGGAGAACAGTACAGCTGTGCTCTTGGCCACGTTAATGGAAACCCACTATTTCTCCTCCCACTCAACGTAGGAGTACAGCTGGACCTGGAACCAGATAACGCCCATTTCCGCGTTATAGAATACACTACCGCGTCGCCAGCGAACATATCCAATTGGGTTTATGGCAACTTGATACAATCGGGTTGCGTACACAGATACAATTATGGGACCTCAGACTCTTCTCTGACGTACATCAGCAGTAATTGTTCTTTCTGAAGAAAGAACACCATCTATTCTTACACAAAAGGTTATGTCATGAATAAAGCTAGCGATCACGTGAACGTAGCCGTCCGCAAGCAGAAACTCCGTGAGTTTGTACAAAAGTAAAACGCTTCTCGACATCAAGGAAAATAGCAACAGTCAGTTTCTCTGAGCAGCCTGCTTTGGCAACGATCTTCACTAAACGTATCAGCTGATGCGTTCAGTAGTGCCCCACGCGAAATCCGCATTATTGCTATTTGTGGACACGAAAGGACAAAAAGAAATGATTTCGTTAAACACTATCCTATTTATAAAAATATAATTAAAATATAAGTTTATTCAATGTTATTATGTAATTATTACTTTGATATTATTGAACCTAGTTTTCTTTCTTCTGAATTTGTAGGTTTACATAGTTATAAGTTTTCAGAGTTCAATATTAAATTGTGTAATGTCTACATTTTACGAAACGTGGGAATAATTCTTGACTTTATGACATCTTTATGACGCTACAAAGTAACACGAAAATACATTAAAGCAAATTAATAAACGTTTAATATGAAAAACATTCATTTATGGGTCTAAGTTATAAAGAAAGTATGGATAACCATATCAGAAACAATATTATTTAAGGTTTGATAACAAAAGAAATATTCTAAACCAAAGATTGTAATTGACAAGCACAAGTTTTCCCTCATTTAACGATATGGACTTTTTTGTATTATTATTCGTTTTGCTACTGGTAGTTTTCAATCTAGGTACTTACAAAGTAACTTAATTGACCCATAATGACGGTCATTAAGAAACATTACATTACAGTTGTTCATGTTATGATTCTTGTTGAAATATTTCATCACCTACAAAAGGAAACACACGCATAAAACCCTAAATTATTTATTCTGAAAGAGACAAAGTGCAGCCACATATACCTAATTCCGAATTAAAATATTTCAGCTGACAGACATTTGTAACAAATAAAAGTATTAATAGTTTTATTATTAATATACATCATATGGGAAAACAATACATATATTTATGATACGAAAACATTTTAACCTTTTATATTTACACAACGAAAATCAGGCACTACGCTCCTGAGCCAAATTCACTGCCAAATGTTGACATGATTTCCGGCTCTTATTAACAGCTGTCTTATTCTGTAAAATACTTCAAACCAGATACGACCTAGTTCTGGATACATCAAGTATAGGCTACGCATTAAAGTTGCAGACTGATAAAATCATTACTACTACGTAAGTACATTGTATACTGTTTGTTTAAATTACATCGTATTTTTTAACATTTAAAATAATAAGTTTATTTTTCTCAGTCAAATTTTGATGGTTGTGTACTCATTCAAATTAGCGTGTAGTAGTTATTGATAAATATAAAAATCTTTACCGTTCTTGGTACCGGGTAGTCAGATGAAGTTTTTTTGTCATAAGAAATAAAATTAACTTATCTCTAAAATGAAATTTATTAAACGTTAGAAAACTTCACTCGATTCTTTTATATCGTATAAAAACATAGTTCTAAACATGTTAAACATTTTTTGAAATTTTGAATATACATAAATAATAACTCTTTGAATATAGAAAAGTTTTAAGTGTATAAAATAAAATAACAATAATAAAGTACGCAAGTATGAAATTTTAGATACAAAATTGTAATATGATTTGAGAATATGGTACGCTTGTTATTCCAAAATTTTTGTGTCTTACTACTTCAAATTTTGTAACAATGCCATAGAAATTATTTCAGTTTACAGGTCATTTCCCTGAGTAAATAGGGCTGCCTTCCGGACATTTTTCTTTGGACGTGTACTCTTTTCATGTTAGAATGGAACATCCATAGACCGTTGGTTTATTCGCCGAAACCAACAGAATATCAACGGAAACTTCCGAGAGGTCTACAACGGCGTCCTCGATATATCGTCGAGACAAGACCATGAGCTGACCGACAGAAGTCCCTCGCCCGCCGGGACGACAGACAGGTCGGTTTCCTATAGAGCAGTGAGTAAATAGGACTGCCATTCCAACAGCTTTCCTAGGCCGTGTCCTCTTTTCATGTTAGAATGGGACATGAAGAATAGAATTCTTCTCCAAGTCAATCCTTACAAAAGCGGTTAGTAACGCCAAACAATACTGCTTCACTGTTAGTTACATTATGGTCTGTCACTGCATCCAGTTCTCTGATTTCTTGAATCGTTTTCACAACAGCATAAATTCCATAACCCACTGTGAATACAACGCTACAATAAAAAAAAAAACAAAAAACAATTGTACAGATTATTTCAAAAAAGCTACAAAATTTTCCTTATTTTTGTCATTCAAGTGCTTGTTTACTGATGTGTTAGAAAAAATTATCTCAATAAAAGAAAATTAAATTTGATTGGGAAACAGAAATTTGAAGAAAATTTTAAGAGAAAGCAACTGGCACACAAGGAATTTGTTGACTGTCGCCTTGAAGGCAGTAAAGAAAAGCAACTATGTACTTATTTTTTAATTATGATATCTATTTCCTGTTTAATTAAAACATCGTTACTGCTAAGAAGATAGTACTATTTTCTAACAATTAACTGTAGTGTATTTTGTATATATTTTGTATGTGCACATTTTTTTATGATTAATAAATGTTAAATGTATTTCGCAAGCTAAAATTTGTTTTTTTTCAAATGAAAAAAATCAATTTGAAAAGCATTATTATTTTCCAACTACACAGTCTGTAACGAAACGTGTTACAAACGGTTTCTGATCTTCTTCCTTTTTAATTAAACCCCACTGTTTGGGCTAGCAATTACTAGGCTAGCGGGCTAGCACAGTCCGTTACAATTAAAAATAAGATTAGAGGTTCGTTTAAATAAACCTCCACGCTAGTAAGGTTTCGCTCCGCTGTGGGTAGTGTCGCTTAGTAACAAGCCGCTGTTGACTCTTTTAAGCCCCACTGTTGCGAGCGTCAATTTGTAACGAGACCCTGTTTGCAGTCTTTACAAATAAAGATAAAGACAAAATTTTATTAAAAAAAAAAATTTTGTTTATGTTTTAATTGATGTCGGTAATTGAGAAATAATTCTGTTTTAATGTTTTGGTAAAAATTTTAATAATTAATAAGGTATTTATTAATTATTTAGCACTTCTTGAAGATCTTAACCAAGTCCGGAGTTAATCAGATTAACTCCGGTCAGCAATCGATTTATGATTTTTCGGGCTGGTCCAATATCTCACTTTAAAAAAATATTTTCTTCTTCTGGAAGTCTCGTTGCATTAATAAATAACCTTAAATTAGCATTTGAAATAAGTTATAGATAGAAACAATTGAATTAAATGGATTTATTAACAAAATTAAGAAAAGATCAATGTTTAATCGATTGTGAGCAATTGTCGACTCCGTCTCAGGAAATAATCGATTTGTTCATACAGTTGAAAAATTATTACAAGTATTATAAAAGGTTCTTGGAGCGATTATATTATTAATAGTCAGAGAAGGGTAAACGATAAAGTATAACATTTACAAATAAAGTGTTTTCAATAACTATTATCTAACAAAGGGTGAATAAATTTTATAAAATAAGTAATATTGTTGATTTTTCTGACCAATACTGCAAGCGCTGAAGTCACTCAATGTAGTTGGCACTGCTCGGCATTTCTAAGATGGCCGCTCGAAAATATGATGAGGTTATCTGCGATGTCGTCGTGTTAAAATCTCACAGCAAAATTACCTTCATATATGTTTTAAATGTCCTCGAACTGGTGTAACTTGTCTAATATTTTGTTTGGTGTATTCTGGAATGGTGTTTAGTGATCACTGGTGTTAATTATGTTATATGTTTTTGGTGTTCACTTCTCTTTACTCGCTATGCAAAAAACGGTTATACTGTTGTAGATGGAATTGTCACAAATATGTCGATTTACTGTTTTTATGCACTGGTATTATGTAGTGTTGATGTTGTTTTCACTATTGTGGTTAAAGTTTTCTGTAGTTTTAATTGTAAAAGTGTTTAATTTACGTAACTCTCGTTTCACTTAATTTTATTGGTAACCTTAGTACACAATTTTTCTCGGTTTCATAGAACGTAATATTACATAAACTGCTCAGCTTGATCATTAACAAAGAACTAACTAACTTCCTTCACGTTAGTCAAAATCTGGCCCAGTTAATCTTTGAAAAAGTATTGTTAAAATATTTCGATTTCCCATATACATGATACAAAAATACATTATATATGGAATTTATTTAGTTTATTCATCACCTTCATGAATTATGAACCTTATCATTGGTTTAATTCTCTCATTCTCTTTAAATTGATATGTTATAGTCCATATCTGTTGACATTTTTGTGGAAATTACCAGATTTCTTTCTTTTTGGAAATCTAGGCTCAAAAACTGGTTTCCGCCTTCATATAATTTTTCTGCCATTTTAATTGTTATCAATACTATTATAATAAATTTTAAATAGTCATATTTCTCTTCCTTTCCTTAAATACATATAAATTGAACCTTTGAACTGTTTTTTTGTGTTAATCTCTGAATTTAACACTCCTCTTTAAAAGTAATGAATTTATATATTTCAAAAATTTACCATAATTTAAGGTATATTTCCATATTATCATTTTAACTCATAGGCTCATTCACAGTAGTTGTTAACTGATTTACCTTACCTAAATCTTGTTAATTTACAGGATTTATAAGTGAATTAACTGGTTTATATGGTTTCTGTGAATTCATTAAATGGCCTAGAGTTTAGAATTTTACATTTCTGTCTTTCTCAAATAAATTTAATCCTACTCCTCCTCTGACTTTACATAGTTATTATGACATAAAAATAAAATGGTTTATAAACTTATTGTTATGTGTAGTATCTAATTAATACTACTGTTATATAAAAATAATAATGAACATTACGCAGCATTCTAAGAAATTGAACATATTGCTGACATTGTTTGAAAACATACATTTAACTCTTTTTTTAATTAACACAGCATACCTACTGAAACATTTTAAATGGTATTTAAGCTGTTATTTAACAAAATATAATTTATTCTAAACACATATAAATCTTATTGACTAAAAACTCTTACAAATATATGGATTCCATGGCTGTGAACAAATAGCCATTTTAAACATTTTAAACCTACGAACATTTAAATTAATTCCAGTCCTTCCTGGTCTAAACCATTATTATTTGTTATCCCCTAATTCAGTAAACATGTCCACCCATACTCTAGTTATTATCATTTCTACAAATGTCTTGTAATAACAAAATGACATTAAAATAATAAAATATTGGAACTCTTCCATTTTATTATTTTATGATGATGTGTATTATTGAATACAAAAGTTGTTATATAGCATATTGGTAAGTCATAGTATCACTACAACTTTAAGTTTATTTTATTTCCAAAAACACTTGCACTAGTTCACTTTCACTGGTGGTTCTGATATTTTGAGTCTTATTATCTCAGACCAGACCTTTAGTCATCATGGACTGTTAAGACTTGTTTATTTTTTTTTACACAAGAGCTTTAGTTGGTTCACTTCTTATAATACTATACAACACTTTTGGCTTATTAATAATTACAATTTAATAGGGTTTTGGGATGTTATACTTTCTGTAATTGTCTCTATGGGTTTGGGGTTCATGGTAGTTAATAATAGGTTTTATAATGGTGTTTCTTCCATACTATTTCTTCCTTTCTTCTTGTCTTCTTTCTTGTCTTCATTCTTGTCCTTCTTCTTGTCTTCATTCTTGTCTTTCTTCTTATCTTCCTTCTAGTCTTCCTTCTTCTTGTCTTCACTCTTGGGTAAACCAAGGTACTTCGTGTTATCTTGACTGATGTTTGGTTTGCAGTATCTAATTTATTTTCTGATACTGACTTTGCTCTTCGTTAAAGGGTTCAGGGTATTGTTTACTTCCTGATAATAAACTCTACTCTTCCTTCTTCTTGTGTTTGGAGTATTTTGTTGTTTCACCACTCTTAAACTGATTCTTTCTTCTTCATTTTGTGGTATCTAATTTGTTTACTGCTCCTAACTTCCTGGGTAAATTCCTGATTTTATAATATGAGTTACTCTTAATTATTTCTTTGATTTTTTAATAGTGGTTTTTATATAATGTAATGAGGATTTTTATTTTATTGTGGTTTATTCCTTTGAATTCATTAAATTTCATTCGATATTATATTAGTATATGTAATGTAATTATTGTTTATTATCTTATATGAATTAATAAGTAGTGGATTTTCTGTCACGCTACAAGTCACATAAATAGCATTCTAATGACACATCGGATTTTTTTAAATAGAGGTTTTGCACGGGATTGCCCTAGTTACATAAATAACTATAAGCTTGACTCTTTTTCAGTCCTACTTCATTGCCTCAACAAGAATATGTCGAGGGTCAGGTTATCCTTTGTCACACGCGGTTTTGATTGTTAATCGATTACAAAAAACAGATGAAAGCAGAACTCCTGTTTACTGATTGTTTAGTATCATTTTCCGGAATATTAGAAACTAAGTGTTGTAATAAATTAATACTTTACAATTTTTTAACCTCCTCGTGTAAGTCGTGTAATATTTTTGCGATTATGTTTAAAGAATATTTTCCCTATTATAACTGATAAAAGAATTTCTTAAACAAACAATTCTTGGCAACACAAGTGACGGTACTACGCATATTGCCAAATTATAATTATAATTTTTTTATCACATTGTTTTTAGTGTTTTAGGATGCATTGTTTTGGGTCTTTACTTAGTCCATCAGGACACAGCAGGTTCGGAAGTAATGTGATAAGCTACGACTTTCTTAAGTTGCGTATAAATATGTGATGTTATATAGTAAACATAACTGCTACGTAAAGCTTTAAAATCACACATGCGCGCTCCTACGTATTCTGTGCTGTATGATACTTGTTCAATACTTTGTTGAAATCATATACCATTAATACAGGATTACGATAGTGCACATCGTTGTGTTTTATCCTTTATGACAATGCATCAAGTATTCTGTCGAAAGGATTCCTTGTTAGGGATCCAAGAATAGTAGGGAACAATCGCGTCTGAACACACAATACTATTGACATACAATATGCCAAGTAATGAGCGTTTCCAAGAAATTTCTTTTCTATGTGAGCTATATATCGTCTAAGATTTTACCAATTTTTTATTGAGAAATACACTCAAAGTTACTGGTACGTTATGTTTGTTTTCAACTCAGCGCATTATTTGTTCTTAACAGTTTAAAATAATTGAGAAATATTGATTATGTCCATCTGTAAAGAAGATTGATTAGTTTTCTAACGACTTTCTTGCTATATGAACTTAGCACTGAAATATAAATTTTCTTATCTAACACAATTTCTTTAGTATAAAGACTTGTGTATCATTTTAATTTATATTTAACTATAGTTTAATTGTTAGATTGCCTATAAGTACATTGAATTTCGTTTGTTTGTAACATGCTCCCCTTTTTGATCTCCTTACGGTTCTTGTTTCAGCTGGTTTGTATCTACTTAGTGCTTTTCGTTGTTTTTAATCAGCAATACGCTCCAAATGGTCCTTCAAATTTTTTCCATGCAACTGTTTTCTCATTTAATTTGTATAGTTTCAATTCTACTCTAATCTTTTTATTTCTAAATCGGTCTTGTTTCATACAACCTTTGACCGATCTTATAAATTTTATCTCCGCTTCTTGTACGCGGCTTTTATCTCTCTGTCTCTATCCATGAATCATTACCATAAAGAAGCATAGGGACAGCCATTAACATTTCTTTTAAACTATTTATGTGTTTTACATGCCACTAAGCTACGATTATAACGATACTTAGTTAACGTATAGGACTAAAAAAATATAATTAATAATAATTAAAACTAAAAATGTCTAACTGGAAATGTTATGAATCTGCATACGAATAACACTAGCAGACGAAAGACATAAATAAATAACATCTCCATCTGTCCCCAAGGGGACAATATTGAGTGTAATGTGGGGCATAAACCAACCCGCAGCCTTTGTTTCCCTTTCCTATTGTCTGCCTTGTGACCCTTATTCGGGAACAGGAAATTACACACAGATGTGTTACCGCTTCCTTAATAGTGGTTTGTTTGACTTCCATCCTTGAGTTGGGACTGCCCGCATATAGCCGCGTACACAAAGATTTCGATTGAATTTTATTTAAGCTACTAACTACTGAATGAAATTTTGTAACACAATGTACCAATTACTGTAATTAAAATTAATCTAACCGTATCAAATGTCAGTTATTGTTATGAATTAAAGAACCAAATATATGAGTTATTTAAAAAAGAATGTTTACAGCCCATTAATTAGGTCGTAAAATTATACTGATTTTTTGGACAGGGTATAAGTTGCTTTTAAACAGTCTATTACAAGTATTTTGGCCACTGAAGCAAGGAAGCGTTACGAATTAACCAATCAGCGTACGGAAAATTTTCATTTGAATTCTAATTTCCAGTTAGTCTCAGTGTGTGGACGTTTTGTACTAATTTCGACGTTTGGTCTACTAGGCGTTACGAACACAAGTTAAAAAGTTTACTAGCTACTGCTAAATAGTAAATTTTAAAAAAGTGAAAATTATGGAAAGTAGAAGATTTAGAAGATAATTTTTGTATAAGTATTAATAACATTTCAATGCAGCTGGATTTATGTACACGCCAAATACAAAAAATTGCATTAAAAAGGCAATAGCGGTGAAAACTAATTAACTGTGATTTATAGAATTGTTTAACCCGAGAACGACACTGAACGCCGGACATCACAAAGAAGTCGTATCGGTATCTAGACTGAATCAACGCGTTTGTATCCAGATTAAAGCAACCCACATTAGTAACCACACTGGATCATCAACGTCTTAGCGACCTACATTCTTTACTAAAGGAAAGTGATTTTATTCTTTATAAACTCTAATAAATCATATTAATCAAAAGAGACAAACAAACTTTTAAAGAAAAATTGGATGTATTTAGATTAAATAAGAAATAATAATTATTTTAATTATATTCATGTCAACAGAGACAGAGTACTTACTGTAGTTTGTTATTGTCACATAAACTATATTAAAATCTATGTGATATAATTTGTTGTAAATCATTAATAAATCCGACAGCATTCCAATACACGGTTTACCGACTACTTATTCTATGCAGCACCTGTACATTGCAATATATACAACAAAATTTTCAAAATAGATTTTTCATGTATCTGTGTAAGCAATCCCATTATTACAAATTGTTTTGATGAAAAAAATTTCTCAGAACGAAATTTTTGCTCAATTTAATGCACTGAAATTTTAAGACTTACTGTTTTTGTTTCTCTGCGAATTTATTTTTTATCCTAAAATTTTTCTTTAAAACGAACAAAAATTTAAATATAAAAGTAGCACATCCAACTTTATCTCATCTGTCTCCTCATTTGTATGTAATATTTGTCTGCAAACTATTAACTGTTGAAGACCAAGTAGGAAATTTTCTATAGCTAACTACATTTACTGTAACATAACAAAAACTTTTCTTTTTCTTCTCTGTATAAGATTTAGGTGGTATCGCCTGTTCTGGTCAGCTAAGTCAACGGTCTTTCCCATCTTCCTAAAGGTTACTTCCGTTTGGGCTTATAAAACCCACTTGCCATGGTAACCTGTCAGCGTCGTGCGGTCTACATTACGCAATCGTCGATCCCGATATTCCCGGAACTATTCACTGAGTGAAGGAATACTTAGCACCTTGCGTATTTCCTCATTAAGTACTCTATCTGCTCGTGAGCATCCCTTCACAGAACGCAGAAACTTCATCTTTGGAACCTTGAATTATGCTCATCTCTCTCTCTGTCGGCCTGTCTGTCTGTCTGTCTCTGTCTCTGTCTCTGTCTCTCTCTGTCTGTCTCTCTCTCTCTCTCTCTCTCTCTCTCTCTCTCTCTCTCTCTCTCTCTCTCTCTCTCTCTCTCTCTCTCTCTCTCTCTCTCAAACTCTCTGCGGCATTAGCAAATTCACAGACTCATAAAAGGTAGTAGAGATTGCCGTCATTCTACAAAACAAATCGGGTTTCCTTTCTTGTTTTCGTATCTATAATTCTCATAATCGCATCATAGAGTGAATTCAATTTTCTCAAGTTTAGCGCCTTTGTTACTTCTGTTGTCGTACGGGTTATCATATTCTGAATAGTGGAAGTGGGATGCTCTTTTAATTGTTGCACTATTTATTATTATCTTTGATGTATCTTTCTTATAAAACCCATTATCTTTCTGTCGAAGAGTTTGCATGTTCTATTCAGACGCAAACCTAAACCTACTAAGAAGATAGACCAAAGTTCACGTTCATACTTCTGAGTAACAATAATCGAACTAATCGAATTAGAAGCGGACGAATTAGTATTAAAGCCTGTGCTTTAGATTTACAGTATTTAGTGAAATCGTCAGTATATAAATTATAAGATGTTTCAGTCTAACTACATCCTTGCTTGATAGCCACTCCGAGTTGTCATAGCCTCCATAAATAAGATGTTCCAGAGTCAATTATAATTGTAGTACGCTTATGTAAGATTTTTTTATCTCGGAATTACCTTTGTTCCTATAATCTGTAACAGTGGAGGGATTTGTACTCCATTAAATGCCTTCACTCAGTCTATGAAGGCGATATATAATTTTTTAAATTAACTTGTATACTTTATTGAAACAAGAATATATAAATGTAATTATTTCACTACCGACTCAGAACACAAAGTTTTTTATGGGCAAAAAACTTAAAAGTTTTACCTTATAACCTGAGCCGGTTCTCGCTTTTAAAATGCTTCATCAGAGGCTGACGCTGGGAGCACTGACCGTCTTATTGTTGGCGACGGTATCGACTTTCAAAAGATCGATATTGTGTCTGGGGTGTAATATGTTGGAATAATGTGTGTGATTTGAATTGTGTCTGTTCGTTTAGGATGTCGTTTCCTACAGTATAGTTTTTTTTTTTGTACAAGTAACTTTAAATAACTACAAAATATTACATATGTTTCTTAACTTGTTCACATTAATGTTTCTAGAAAAGTTATACTTTTAATAATAGCCCTACTTAATAAAAATGTAACTCAAAATATTTCATAACATAATATTTCATAAAATAATTCGTAACGGTTTTAATGTCTTATTATTATAAGTAATGTTTCCGTTCAAAAGTTTTATTTTCGTAAGTATGTAAACATTTTAAATACATTATACATTTAAAAATCAGATATAATTAAATGGGTTTGAATATGGCACATATTTAAGTGCGTCTAGTGAAAAACTGGAAAAAATATGCAGTTAAGTAGATTGAGCGACAAACTATGAGTTTATAGAACTTTATTTGCGTTCACAGTTCTGTTTGATTAAAATTGTCGCCTCCAGTTAGTGCAGCATATTGAACAGCGTTCTCGTGTAATTCAGTGTTCACTTCAAACAGATGAACTAAACGATCTTCTTTAAAATTTGTTAATAATAGTTACTGTTTCTGCTGACTGAATTTTCCCAGTCAGCGGGCATTTAAGTAGTGATGAAGAATAAATGTAGGGAAACGGAATAATATTTATTCTACTTATATCGCGGCACCAGTTTAAAAATCCTTATATAGGTTAGTTATTAATAGCTTATAAACCATAAATAATTTCTATGTTAGTTTAGTGGCATTAAATATTGTTGGTCTGATCAACGTCATACAGAGATATATTAAGCCACATAGCGATGGAATGCAGATGATTAATAATATTACTTGTTTATCACGGATATTGTTAGAATTTAATTCCACTGAGTAGAGGTAAATGTAGAAATTATTATATTTTCAACTTACTTCTTCCATGACGCAAGCGCGCAAACACACACACACACACACACACACACACTCACAAATCATATACGTCATTTTCTAAAATAGATTTCTTGGAGCAGTAAAATCGTTTACTTCTAATAAACATATACTTGAAATTAGACACTAAATGCATTTGATACTTATATTAACACATTTTATCTGATAAAACAATTAGCTACGAGCACTTATGAGAATTTTCTCTCTCTCTGTCCCTCTCCTCCACCCTCTCTATAAAAAACACACACACACACACATAGACGTGTAATTTTGTTTTTGAGGAACGATGTCTAAATCGGCATCTCTGTTTCCTTAACGTCACTTCTTACATTTGACGAAGTCGTTGAGTGTAGCTGTAAATAATTATCTAGGTTGTTTATACCTTCCTTGCACTATGGCTATTATTATAAGACCACAATTTGTTAAAAACATATTTTTAAAAATAATAAGTGAAGTTACTGATCGATTTATAGCGAACGGATTTATAGGGAATACCTAGTAATTCATAACGACCCTATTAGAATATTGCAAAACACTAAGTTTACATCTATTTGCAGAAATCGCCAATTGATTTTGACACTTTCTAAAACGTAATATGGTCTCACTAATTAGTAAATAAATACAGATAAAAATAAATACAAGAACAGTCCTACAGAAATTAATGAAGAATGCCTACTTATGCAGTTTGCTGTTTTAAACGATAATTCGATTTCAAGTTATACCCACATTGTTGACAATATTATTTTCAGGACTTCAGTGAATCCAATAAGGAAGAGTGAAAAGGAAAATAAAATACAAAATTATTTATTTCTACAAGTAAGGCTTTGTGAACAGAAATATATATTTCTGTGCTTTGCCGTGTATATTAAATTACAGATCTGTCATAACTGAACATAATGTAAAAAAAAAATTTTTTTTAATGTAAACTGCTTTAGGAAATTATTACTTATTTAAAAAAAAAACTGAAAGTGTACTTGACATAAATATTTAAAGGCTAGAAGTTAGCAATGAATATAAGCCAACAAATTATTTTGATTGTTTCCTTTATAGAATTACAGTTATATATCAAGCCTGACACAATAATTGTTATAGCGTGAAACGATAAGAAAAGAGAATCTCCACTTTGTGTAATACAGTATTTTTGTAAGTTACTGGTTCAGGTACTGCATTTACGAAAAATTCTGCCATGACAAACAAAATTCAGAAAAGATATGTTTACAAATGTTACACTACAATTATTACAAAGAAAATTGTATAACAATAAACACTAATTTGTCGCGTGTAGTTCGGTATCCAGAATTGGGACACACTGCAAACATCTGCTTAACCTTTTACAAAAGATATGATTGTAAACCTCAGTTTATTACCCATGGAGCCTTCTTTCTTTACTTTTCTGACAAGCTTTTCCACTAGTAAAACTGCTTAAGTGTAGTACAGTAATCCTGAACGCAGAGGCTGCAAAAACTCTAGTATCAACCTTATATGTTAATTTGTCTATTTTTAGGGCTGCACAGCAATAAAAAACGCTGAAACGTTTCGCATAACGTAACAATTCGGGAACCTGGTTAGTTGGCTCAGGTCAATTAAACAGGCTGCCATAATCTTAACAAAATCATCAATACCTAATAAGTACACAAATGTTAAATAGGCTCCCGTGAATTGAGGAGTATTGACAAGGGATTTGGTAGATTTATTCACTCACCTTTTGGATAACCATAACATCTCTTTATTATATTTTCTTGAATAATACTTTAAATATGATTGTTATTTTGTTTGATTACATTAAACAAATAAATTACTCAAAAGTTGTGCATCAAATGCTCTTACGTCTTTTAACATGTTACTCTGGTGATCAAAATAAAATTATATATTTATTAACTACATTAAATACCTCGGATCCGGGTTTTAACTTAATAATGCTCTACAATAAGTCAACATTATGCAAGCAATTGGAATACTAGTTTGCTCACATTTCGAATTACCTTTTACCTTTAACTATTATCAGATTACTATTTCATTATTGTAATTACAGATACTACTATGTTAACATTTACATGATTAGAATAAGTCTTTGCAAAATATACTGCTTTTGTTGCCATTGTTAAAAATATAATGGTTTGGTTTCACCTTGATACAATGTAATCAGAGGCAGGTTCTCTTGTTGTTACTCTTCACTTGGATTTCCTAGAAGTTCTACGATGTCGTTCGGGTGTCTCCATTTATTTTGTAGATTCTTAGTTGCGAACATGACGAAAGGATGCTGTTACCTGAAGCTCGTGAGTTTGTCGTTGTTACTTCACTCCTGATGTACGGTGTTCACTTTTTTACACTTTACATTTTGCTTTTAACTGCACTAATGTTACTCTATAATGTTTGGATAGAACATACTTTGCAACTTAAACATTTCGTTTCCTTTTTTAAAAGATCTGTCGGCTAAGTTAGTTACTTTTAGTTATTTCACCACATTTCAATTACTTGTGGAGTCTGTCACCATGAAAGATTACGTTCAGTTACATCGTCATTAATTTTTTATATTTACACTTTATTTTACGACACATGGTAAAGCTGTTACCTTGTCTCTGATTCTCGCTCGACTGGGGTTGGTTATGCGGCGGTTAGTAGGGAGAGGGAGCTGTTCGCGCGGAGAGAGAAAAATAGTTCGTACTTTACTATTATTATTATCATACTAATTAACTACTATTAATCATACTACATTTTCTTTATTGAGTTAGGTATTTCTTCTTATTATTATTATTATTACGTCTTTTTATTTAATTATCATAATTATTAATTTTCGCTTCAAAGCAGAGTCATTTTCATGTCCGTACTAGATTTTTACAAGTTGATACAGGCATATAAGTACAAGGGAAGGGTTAAATATTAAGGGGTGTTATCGCAATTTTATTATAGAATTCTTTTAGGTTTTAAAACTATTTATTTTGGGTATTATGGCGGGGTTACATTACCATTTACTTTAGGGGTTTACGTTCTGTTTTAATGTGAGATTTTAAATTTAAATTTTTTTTTTTTTAATTTCTTTTATTTCAATTTTTTTTTTAAATCGTCACAACGCGGAGAATGTTTTTTTTAAAGATTTATCTCAAAATCGAACATGTAAATGTAAATAACCCTATTATTTTTATTCGACCTTAAAAGTTGGCAATGGTTGATTATTATTATGGCGTTGAACAATGTTTCCCAACTAACCTTTATTGATAAAACAAAACAACCTTTCGCTTCCTAAAATGTTTAACCGTCTTCAGGCTAACGTAAAATTATATCTACTGCTATACGATAGGGTAGTTATAGTATGTGTCAGAGCTATAATCACAGTACGATCGTTACGACTGCGGTACAGAGTAGAACAATACTTTATATGGAAATTACAATACCATAGCAGAGCATGCAGTACCATACAATAACAACAAAAACATGAAACCTAAACAACACATGTGTCGGTTAGTATGTCAGAATTATGACAAATAATTGACACATATTTGTGTTGCATTATCGTTGGAGAATTTTAAGCTTTAAGAATTGTTTGAATACGACTGTTTATTGTTGTTTTATTAATTTAAACTGAAATAGTTTTCTCCCTGTTCAATTTTTTTGTTTCTACATTTTATACTATAATCCTTGTGATCGTATTAACAATGTCTTAATGCACAGAAAAACGCAGATTTTTAGTGACTGAAAAATGTGTTCCTGAAAACAAAATGATGGTTAACGTCTGTCTCGATACTGAACAGTATAACTGCGTATTATCTAACATTAAACTTACAGGTCGTATTCTTTATGTATTTATAGCTCACTACTAAATACATATGTCATCAAAATCGTTAACCAGTTCTGCCGTTTTTACAAACAGTGGTATTAAGACATATAGATATATTGTGAATTATGTGATTTGTTGTAAAAGTGTTATATGCTGGAAATGTATACCCCAGATTCATGGAGGGTGAATGTATTTCTCGACAAAGTCTGTAATATGTGAGCTGATATCTTTTAAGCGATTGGTGAAGTTTGCTCGCTGCCGTAACTTTACGCCGTTAACGTAACAAGGAAATTTCTTGGAAATGATCATTACTTTACCGCATTGTACGTCAGTAGTCTTGTTTGTTCAGACAGTAGCGTTCCTTACCATTTTACGCGTAGTATCAATAAGGATACATTCTTGAGGCAGAATACTGAGCGCATTACCTTAGCGATTGTTCCACGAGACGGAGACTTTCTGAGAAGAATGTTAAGGGTATTTTAATAAAATTTTAAACTATTCCGGAAAACAGAACGTAGGTTTGTGTGGGTGTGTGTGTGTGTGCGTGTATAGTTTGTGTTTGCGCGAGCGGTGCAAGTTCATGGTTTTAGGTTTGGTAGTCTATACTTTCAATCCTCGTATTACAATACATTTTATAAGCTACAATTTAAGAAAAGCATCCTGCGGCAATTTACCAAACTTATAATTTTATTTTTAGTAAGTTTTTATATAGTCATTTTTAAAAAGTGAAGACGGATTATAAACAGTTAAACGCCTTTTCTTTAACAGTTAAACGAATTCTTAAACATTGTAAACAAATTAAACATTTCGTTGTAAACAAGCATAAACGTGTAACATGTTCTTTAATAAACAAAGTTTTTATTCAATTGCGCGAATCTAATTTCACCTTCTTTATTAAACATATTTTTGGTGACCCCGACGTGATCTGGACTAAACGTATTATTAAACGGACAGTTTTCATGTGATACGATACGAAACCGGTACATTAAAATCTTAGTGAACTACGAAAAAGTGTTGCGGAACATATTTCTGGAAACAGTGTTATCAGTGAAAAGCCAAATGAAAGTTAAATTCCCAAATACCAGTGAACGTGAAAGTGTAGAGGAGTTACAATTAAGTGTTCAGTGTAGACGGAGAAGGTAACAATTGTAAAGATACATATTAATACACATACATTAACGTAAAAATATAAATTATGTACAGAATCAATTCTTTGTGTAACGTTGTGCAACCACAAGGTCACACATAATTGAAGCACGCTGTTGTGTGCCGCAACAACGTTAGTCATTGTTCATAACAACACTAACAAGTCATTCATTTCTTAGAACAATTTCAGAAACATTAGTAAATTCCTCAATAACACTCTTGTAATGTACTCAACAATAGTACAATCTGTTGATGAATTTGTATTTGGTTATTATTACTGCAGTCGTTAAGTATTTTCAATTTGTAATTTCAATACTCGTTTATTAGTGTAACGTATTGCTGCGTTACAAATCCAGGGAACCCATCTTAACTGACCTCTGCCAATTACATGGGCTGCCTACGTTGTAACGAACTGTATTCAAATCAAATACACTGAACAATTTACTTACTAACTGAGTAAGGAAGCAAGGGAAGGTATTTTACTGATTTACGCATTCATTTTTATGTGTAACAAGACGACTTCTCTTTATTTAATAACAGTTACTGACAGATCCCATGACATCATTAATTATACTAAAATATTCAAATGATTTAATAAAACTTTGGGATCAAGTTGATTCTATATCGCTATACCTCGGATCCGAGTTAACTTTCTGTATTTTAATAGTAAAGACTTTTAATTATTTTCAATTCATTATATTAGCTTGCAAGACTTCTTTAACCATTTGAAGAATGGTACTAATACTTGGCACGATAATAAGTTATATTAACATTTAAAGCGTTACAACGTATGAAAATTAAATTTTTACAGTAAATACTTAGATATTCTCTTTTACAATGTTTACATAAGATTAATCGTCTTTGAAAAGTCTCTTTTAGAATTGTGTAGTGTAACATATATTATTAACCCTCGATAGACAGGCTATCGAGTCACCTTTACAATGGAATGTAGAAACCTCGTCCTGGGGCTGTCCGTCTTGGGAGTCCTTGTAGTCGGCGTCATCATCCGGTCGAATCTTTGTCAAGAAAAGCTAGGATGTTCCAGAGGAGATTGCAGCTTCTTTGGTGTATGGATTGCAGATTCTCAGATGTCCTAAACAGCGTTTTATGCCTGGTATTCGTGTCTCTATGAAGTTCCTGTAGATCACATCTTCAGGAATGATCTTGAAAGTGTAGTTACTTCTTGAAGGGAGTCGTCATCTTGTTTAACACTATTTCTGTCTTTTGTGTTACATATTACGTGTTCTTGTTATCACATATTTATACTTATTGGTACATAACACACGCTTTTAGCAGTAGTATCTAGTATACTATATTTAAATTAAAACAAATAAATTAGTAACATTTTTGTCGGAGCTTTCGCTCGTACGTCTGCACTCCGTGAAGTCAACATAGCAAGAGCGAGTTTTACTGCTCGCTTCGACTGGTACTTAACAAAAGGGAGAGGGGCAACTACTCCGCGAGAATACAGTCCCTATCTTTATTTAAGTTAACATTGTTTAATTACAAAACTATGCCTTAATAAACATATATAATTTAAGTGAGTTATTCTAACGACTATTTGTGTCTTCAGATTTTTTAATTATTAACATTATGATTTTTATCTTATTCTAAATTACAGACGACTCGGTAGACACGTCGGTCACCGCATGATAACAAGCAAGGGGTTAAATATGACAATAATAACCTTTTTCAATTTTCCCTTTTTATTAGTGTTTCTAGGGACCTCTTAATTACTTCTTATTCACATACTGAGTACATACAGGGGTTTTAAGCATTATAGTGAGATTTAAAGTGGCTTAATCGCTCGCAAACATAATTTTTAATTTTTTTTTTATTTTACGATTATTGTTACAATTTAAATCGTCACATTAGATACAATAGGTTCAGATAATGAAAGTCACAATACAAAACACGATTACAAAGCTTTAATTCGTAAACGTGCCCAAATAAAGAGTAGAATCACTAGACTTAAGAGTTTTCTCGACTCGTTTGATGCAGACGTCCACTCATTTTCAAACTTAAAATCTAGACTACAGAAATTAGACGAATGCTGGTCAGAATTTAACTCTGTCCAGACGGATATTCAAGGTTATGATGAAGATGCTGTCACTTCAGACGAATAATATTCTACATCTGAAGACAGTTATTTTGAAGTCCATGAGAAAATTGAAGATCTATTATCTACTCAAGCCAACAAACAAACTGTCTTAGAACCAAAACAGTCTTCACAACAATCAAACATATCCGGTAACATAAAACTTCCAGATATTCCCCTCCCCACATTTTCTTGTAAATACGAAGAGTGGACAGATTTCTGTGATATTTTTGAGGCTTTAATAAATAATTCATGTAAACTAACAAATATTCAAAAATTCTATTATTTACGTTCGTGCTTAACTGATGAAGCATTGCATACTATAAAGGAAATTAAAATAGCAGCTAACAATTACGATTGGGCTTGGACATTACTTAAGCAGCGTTACAAAAATAATAGACTCATAATCAAAGCACATGTACAAGAAATTTTAAATTATAAACGTATTAAAAGTCTTCCGCAGTAGGATTAAGAAACCTACTTGACACAATTACTAATCACCTAACGTTACTAAAAAATCTCGGAGAACCAACCGAACAGCGGAGCACACTGTTGTGTTCTTAGTTACGAGAAAACTCGATCCAGAAACACGAGATCGATTGGAGACGTATCAGGCAAAACATAATCTAAACGATGATGAAGATGAAGTAGGCGAATCCGCCAGCAGACATTCAAACTCATCACACTATCCCCGTCGTTATTCATTTCCAATGTTAATGACATTTATTCATGAACAATCTTTGATTCAGGAAATCAGGGAAGAAAATCTTACCCAAAACACTAAAAAATCACCCTTCCGAGATAACCAAAGGAGTTCCCAATTTCTCCAGCCGGTACACAAAACTCTATGTCATCCAGCAGATACACCCAATCGGCGATGTGCCATATGTAATGAAGATCATGCTACATTCTTGTGCAAACAGCTTTCAAGTCATAATTCCTCACAGCGTTATACAAAAGTTAAAAAACTAAATTATTGTTTAAACTGTTTAAGATCCGGCCATAAAACCATACAGTGTAAAAGTCCATATTCTTGCAAACACTGTAATAAACGTCATCATTCATCGATCCATATCGATAATTCAAACTCGGTGTCAAAAGAGGAATCAAAGCAGCCAGCTGCTGAAAAGGTCACTATTTCGGCCTGTTCGAACCGTAATGAAGAAGTGATTCTTGCTACAGCTATCATTTTAATAACAGACTCTCAAGTAGTAGCTTATCCTTGTCGTGCCCTCTTGGACATCGGAAGTCAATCAAACTTTATACGTCAATCACTTGCATCGTTCTTAGGTCTCAAGCATAATAAAGCACACACTTCTGTGTCTGGATTTGGCAGTTCCAGAGTATCAGCTAAATTTTCTGTACACACGAAAATGAAATCGGAGTTCAACAATTATGAAGAATATTTAGACTTTCTAGTTTTAAGTAAGATCACAAATGACTTACCAACTTCTTCTACAAACGGGAGCTTAGACATTCCAAATGACATCGAATTAGCAGCCGACACATTCGGTCAATCCAGGAGTATTGACGTACTACTTGGTGCCAGTATCTTTTACAACATGTTAAAGGAAGGACATGTTAAGCTAGGTGATAATTTACCCGTTCTACAAAATACAGTATTTGGATGGATTGTCAGCGGGAAGATCTCATTGAATCACTCGATATACAGAACTCATTCAGTACTTACTACATTGACCAGTACAACTACAGAAGGCGACTTTGAAAACGTGTAGCACCCTTTTGGGAAATAGAAGGTATCACCGGCAAACATATGATATCGTATGAAGAACAAGCTTGTGAAGACCACTTTACATCTACTGTCAAGCTTCAGGCAGATGGGAGATACATCATTAAGCTACCTTTCTCCAGTGACCCTGGAATCGCCTTGGGTCGCTAATGGAATCGCCTAAGGACCACGCTATCAAACGATTTATGTCACTTGAAAACAAGTTGTCTCAAGACATAAAACTAAAACAAGACTATACTGATTTTTTAAATAAGTATCTTGAAAATGATGAAATGGAACTAGTATCAGAAACGTGTGAACCACAAAATGCATATTATTTACCTCATCACCCAGTTATAAAAGAAACTAGCACTACGACACGCTTACGTGTAGTTTTTGATGCGTCAGCAAAGACATCTAACAACACTTCTCTTAATGACATTCTGATGATTGGTCCTACAATACAACGCGACCTTGTATCCATATTGCTATTCTTTCGCATTCACGCTTATGTATTTACTGCAGATATTAAACAGATGTACCGTAAGGTGTTGCTAGATGAAAGCCAACGGGATTTTCAAAGAATTGTTTGGCGTCATGATCCAAAGGATCCAATTAAAACGTATAAACTTAAAACAGTTACATATGGGACCGCTTTAGCCCCATTTCTTGCCATTAGGTCTTTGTTCCATCTTGCACAAGAAGAGAAGGAGAAATTTCCTATCGCCGCAGAAGTTATTCAGCGAGACTTCTATGTACATGATGTTCTCACGGGAGGAGACTCAATTGAAGAAGTGATTCAACTGATTCAACAATCAGGCAACAAGGCAATTAAAACACTTGAGATTTATTGGCAGCCATTATCAGACATCTTTCACTTTAAAGTCAATTTACCCAAGCCTCCCAATATCATCACAAAACGAGTTATACTTTCTGATATTTCTCGAATATTTGATCCAATCGGACGCTTATCTCCAGTGATAATTACTGCCAAATTGTTTATGCAAGAAATATGGCTTATAAAAGACATTGGATGGGATCAACCAGTTCCCGAAGCTTTACTGATCAAATGGAATCAATACCGACTGTCATTACGAGCCTTGAACCAGTTAAGTATTGCACGACGTGTGTTAAATGGAGACAACAAACAAACACATAAACTAAATGGATTCTCGGATGCATCCAAACGCGCTTATGGAGCATGCTTGTATATACGAAACATTCAAGAAGATGGAACTGCCACGGGCAGTTATGGACAGTAGTGTGGTAATTTTCGCATTCATAGGTTGGCTAATCTGTACGCTTTCAAGTTGTTCTTATCATGTTTTTACAACGATACAGTTCTACGAGCCTTGGCTGGCAGCGGACGTCATCACGTTTGCTGCCTGATTCTGTCCTTTTCATTTTCTTGTTGTTGCGACAATTATTTAGGCCTTAGGCCTCAACGTTTTACAATGTAGCTGAGTGCACACATTTGTGCCTCATCAAAATGTAGCTTCATTTACGAATCGGTTTCTTCAAAATTAATCTTCAGAATTAGCCAATCTTAGTACTATGAGTTGAGTGTAAAAAAAGGAAACTTAATAAATGTATTAATACAGTCCACTATCTTTATCATTCTGCATCCTGGCGATAACACACCAAGCTTCATTCTTTCTGATGGAAAAAATCTTAGAGCACACGTGCCGACATTCAACACATTTTTATTTGGTCCACTCGGACCGAAGCTCAACATAACATTTTTGGTCCTAACGTGACGGATCATTCTTCTTATTAACTAATAGTTATAAAAATATTAAAAATAATTTGAAGTGGAGTGTTAGTAAGTGAGTTATTTGTTATCATCGGTTATTGTATGAAAGTAAAGGTTTACGTTAAAACTAGACAACTAGGATATCCAAATCAATATTTCAGATTTCTATAATTGTTCTTGTCTTTAGTAAATGGACAATTTTTACAGTTACATTAAGAATTATAAGCAGTTATCGACGTCTATCGATATCTGTCTGAAGTAGTGGATTACAGATTGTCCTACTAAAAAAATTATTAAACCACTTCTTACTAAATTATCAATAATTGTACTGTTGCCATAAAGTAAATCGTATTTATTTTTGGTAGTCTAATATCAACCCATCAATATTCCTAATTTGTAAAGTACCAACGTAAACTGTAAAAATAAATTTATATATAATTATATCTATAAATGATGTATATGATATTTATACACAAAACTAGATTTAGTTGTGGCTACACTGTTTCGTAAAATGTATACAGTTATTTATTTATTTGATAAAATTTGATTAGCAGAACAAAGAAAATTAATATTTAGTGTAAACCTAGTAACTACTGATAAATTTTTAAAGAATATTATTGAAAAAACGATAACCAACTTAGTGTAAAAAAAGTAGGTTATAAATTTCAAGGCAAATGCAGTTTTTGTTATAGCCTATATACCTCAGAAATTAAGAGATGTTCTAGATATTGTAGTGAAAATAAAATAGTTACGCTAAACAATAATGATGAAATATGCTCTATGGACCTGTTTTCTTTATATGTCCGCAGGTATCTCATAGAAATAATGTTAACAGCAGTGACAGAGATGGATAATTTAACAGCTGATTTGTTTAACGACAGTTTGGAGAGACTTTGTATAGCTACTATTTAAAATGAGCGTCGACATGAAGAAAGAAACAGTAAAGTAAATTCAACACACTTAGTAGTTATTGTTTGTTTAAATATTGTAACAAGACCCCTTTCGGTGGCTGTCTTCTTCCTTAAAACCCAGCGTTGGGTATTCACTTTGTAAGAAAACCCTATATATGACTGTAATCTGATCAAATCCCACTGTTTGGGCTAGCCACTTGGTCACCAGACCGCTGTATGCCGGTCGTTACAAAAGAATAAAAATAAAATGGAAATTTCAATTATAACAAAATTTCCAAACAATAAAATAATTTTGTTTATGTTTACGAGGTAGGTATACAAGATCAATCTGTGTTTTAGAAGATTCTGGTAAAATTTTAGTAACAGGTAGGTATTTATTGACCGTCGAGCACTTCTTGAAGATTTGCACCAAGTCTGGAGTTAAATAGATTAACTCCAGGTAATAATCGATCGGTGACTTTCCTTACTGGTCCCATATCTTGTTCAAAATAGAGTATATTCTTTTCACTTAATACCTTCAGCCTTATAAATACCCTTAAATTACCCTGTGAAATAAGTACAGATACAAAATAATAGAAATATAAAGATTTATTGACAATTTTAGATAAATAATCGATATTTTATCGATGGAGAGCAATTATCGACTCTGTCTCAGGAATTATCGATTGTCATACAGAACATAATTTTATGTTATATTATATTAAAGACAGGTTCTTTGAGCGATTAAGAATTAATAGTCAGAGAAGGGTGCTGAGAGAGTATAACATTAACAATTAACACATAAATACAATAATTACTATTTAATAGTATTTAAATAATTCAGGTTATGATATTAGAATAAATGTTTTGTCGAACCAATGAAGACTGATGTGACGTCAGTCTCTGCGATGTAGTAGGCAGGTTTCGTTTTCAAGATGGCCGCTCCTTGGGTTGGTCTCGGCTATTGTATATGCGTCGAGTCAGAAAATTACTATAAAATTACCTTCTTCAAGGTCTAAAACGTCCCCGCACTGGTGTAATAAGTCTGTTAATCTATTTAGTGTATTCTGGTGAAGTGTTCAGTGTAAACTTGCGTTAGTTAGGTTATTTTCTATTTGTGCAACTATTACGGTTAAGTTTTCAAGTTGCGGTTAGGTTTGCAGAGTAAATCAGTTGTAATATAATGTTTTACCGTTTACTGTCACTCGTATAGTGAAGTTAGAGGTTTGTTTTCACTATTGTCGTGAATGTTTTTATAGTATTGGCTTCAAAAAGTGTTTAATTTGTCTAACTCTCGTTCACTGATTTCAATGGCTAAAACGTTAGCTTCATGTTCGACTCGGTTTAAAGAACGTTTTTGTCACACACCTATTCAGCTTGATATTCAACAAAAGACTAATTAACTTGGTCATAAATCTTGCCCAGTTAATCCTTGAAAAAGTATTGTTAACATTTTTCGATTTCATACACATTAGAAAATATTACATTATATATGGAATTTTTCTATTTTATTCCTTACTTTTATGAATTATTAATCTTATTATTAGTTTAATCATCTTATTCCCTTTAAATTGATGTATTATAGTCCATATCTGTAGACATTTTGTGGAAATTAACAAATTTTGTTCACACTTTGGAAATATAGGCTCAAAATTGGATTTCCGTTTTTATATAAAATTCCGTCCATTTTAAATATTATTAATACTATTATAATAAATTTTAATTAGTCATATTTCTCTTCCTTTCCTTAAATACATATAAATTACACCTTTGAACTGGTTTTTTGTGTTAATTTGTAGATTTGATATTGCTCTCTAAAATTAATTAATTTATATATTTTGACAATTTACAAAATGTTAAGGTATATTTCCTTATTGTCATTTTAATTCATAGGATCATTCCTAGTAGTAGTTAATTGTGTTATCTTATATAAATCTGGGTAGTTTACAGGATTTATTAGTGAATTATACTATTTTATATTGGTTCTCTGATTTCACCAAATGGCCTAGATTTTAGAATTTTATATTTCTTTCTTTCTCAATAAATTAAACTTGATTCCTCCTCTGACTTTACATAACTACAATTATATGAAAATAACATGATCTATAACTTATTGTTTTGTGTAGTAGTTAATTAACACTACAGTTATTAAAATAATTAATTATGAACATTGTTTATTAATCTGCACAATTTAACATATTGCAGATACAGCTTAAACATATCTCTTTTGACTATTTTCAATCTAACATAGCATACCTTTTAGTACTTATTACTGGTATGTAGGTTATTATTTATCAAACATAATTCTTTTTTAAAATACATAACATAAATCTTATTTTCTAATAAACCTTACAAATACATTTATTTAATACATTGATTTTAGGACTGTGAAATAATAGTCTATTTAAACATGTTACACTTATTCATACTATATTAGTACCAGTCCTTTTTGGTTTAAATCATTATTATTGTGATTCCCCACATCAGCAAACATTAATTCCCATACTCTATTTATTATCATCCTTTTTTACAAAGGTCCTTTAAATAAGGATTTACATAAAAATAATAAAATACTGGAAACCTTCCATTTTATTATTTTATCATGCTGGTTATTATTAGACTTTAAAGTTGTGATATAGCATACTACTAAGTTATAGTATCACCAACTTTAAGTTTATTGCATTTTTTAAAAAACACTTATACAAATTCACTTTCACTGTTGGTTCTGATATTCTGAGTCTTATTATCTCAGACCAGACCTTTAGTCATCATGGACCGTTAAGACTAGTTTATTTTCTTTATTACACAATAGCTTTAGCCGGTGCACTTCTTATAACGCCATACAACACTTTAGTTTTCTCAATAATTACATTTTTATAAGATTTTGGGGATGTTATACTTTTTTTGGCATAGTTTTTGTGGGTTTGGGATTGATAGTAGTTTATATAATAATAGGCTTTACTACGGTGTTTCTTTCATACTATGTCTTCCTCTCCTCCTGTCTTCCTTCTTGTCCTTCTTCATATCTTCCTTCTGGTATTCATTCTTGTCCCTCTTCTAGTTTTCATTATTGTCCCTCGTCTAGTCTTCACTCTTCTGTTCTTCTTTCCTCATTCTTGGGAAAACCAAGGTACTTGGTGTTATCACGACTGAGGTTTAGTTTGGAGTATTGAATTTCTTCACTGAACTGACTTTATTCTTCTATTTGTTTTTAGAGTATTTTGGTATTCACCACTCTTTGAGTGAGTCTCTTTTTTCGGGATATTGTCTTATGTAACTGGTTTACTGCTCTGAGCTTCCTGGGTAACGTACTGGTATTATTTATGAGTTGATGAGTTGCTTCAATACTTTCTTTGGTTTCTTTTAACAGTGTTTTTTATATATTATGTAGTGAGGATTTTTATCTTATTGTGTTTCATTCCTCTGATTTATTTAAATGTCATTTAATATTATTACAACATTTTTTGATGTAATTAAATTTTATCATTTCATATGATTTACAATGTAGTGGATTTTCTGTCACGCTACAGAATGCCCTTCTCCAGAAGTAATTTTTTCAGACTATACTTGCTTTGTCTGAAACAATTGCTTATGATAATTATTCAAAGTTTGTTATTATTTTGGACTTCCTTCCATTTTAAAATTCTCTTATTTATATCTGAGTTTATATCACTCTCACTTGATCTTCCTTGATAGTAATAGTCTTCTGAGTTTCATATTTATTATATCATTTTTATATTTCTTCTTAGTATTTTCTCCTTGGGATATTTTCTCCCTATCGTTCCCTACTTTGTGAGCTGGTTCAGTTCAGAGAGGCACTGTACGCTACTTTCCTCTGCTGTCCAATACTTCACACATATTTGAGTACAGAGGCAAATCATCTCTGCTCAAAAAATATATTAATCCTGCTGGAATTATCATCAGACAGATTAAAAAAATTATTCAGAATAGTACACATTTGTTACTATTTAAAAAATATCTTTGGGATACTTCACTTATTACTTATTATACTTCTCAGAGATTTAAATATTTCTATCTCAGTTGTTCATCTGACTTATTATCTGGATGTTTCTTTCATTTGATATTATGGTAGGAAGCTCTTCTATTATTACCTTTTTATACTTTTATTATCATATAAATCTTTTGGTTATAAATTCTTTATTACCTTCTGGTTTTTTCATTATAATCTGCATTATTTGTAGTAGCATATCTTTGTGACATTTTTAGACTGTTTCTGGTTCTTAAAATTTCCACTTGTTCTATTTTCTAGAATTTTTTATAACTGTCATTATCATAATTGTCATTTAATTTATAAATCATTTTATATTAATTCATTTAATTACATACATTTTTGACATTATTTTCACATTATTCCGGTCATTGCGATTATACTTGCAAGTGCTGGTTTTTTTTTTATTTATTTCATTATGAGGTCATATTTTCTCCTCATACCACTTAAAGTTTCATTCTCTCATAATTCCAAACAAGTTTTTGTACTTTATTTTATTCACTCACTTAAATCGTATTAAAGAATTTTTTCTTTTTTATTTCCTTCAACAACATTTTACGGAAAGGTTTTTACTCTTCATATTGAACTTAGACATGATTATACTGTCTAGAATTATTTGTTTTAATTCTAATTCTGTTTCCTCTTATTCATCCCATTATGATCCTTTGTTACCATGGTAATTATCTTCTATGCTTACCATAAATCTGGTAGGAAATCTCATCAGTTTATCACACCATATTGTTTTATTTATTATTGGTTGGTAAGTTGTACTTATACTTGGTTTGGGAAACTTGATTTGTTCATAATTCAAAATTCATTTTTCTTATGTTATTCTATAAAGTTTTCTCGAATAATTTGTATGTAAGATGGGCTTATATGTTTTTTGGCTGGTTTTATTTTTTCTAAACTCTCTTGGTATTATTGTCAAAATGTTTCTCTGCAAATAAATATTTAGTAAACTGTCCTTATTTGTTTTTTGACCTTAGATGGTTTTATTTCTAAATTCTCTCCTTCTTTATTATTATATTATGGCCATAAGGTTTTTTCACATTTTTTTGGTATGTAAGGTGAACTTACGTATTATTAGAATTTAGAGGTTTTTATGTTTTTAAACTTCTTCTCTTCTATTCTAGCCATAAAGTTTTTTCATATTTTCTTGGTATGTAAGGTGAACTTACTTATTTTTTAGAATTTAGTTGTTTTTATGTTTTTTAAACTTCTTCTCTTCTATTCTAGCCATAACGTTTTTTCACATTTTCTTGGTATGTAAGGTGAACTTACTTATTTTTTAGAATTTAGAGGATTTTATGTTTTTAAACTTCTTCTCTTCTATTCTAGCCATAAAGTTTTTTTTTATTTTCTTGGTATGTAAGGTGAACTTACTTATTTTTTTTTTAGAATTTAGTTGTTTTTATGTTTTTTAAACTTCTTTTCTTCTATTCTAGCCATAAAGTTTTTTCACATTTTCTTGGTATGTAAGGTGAACTTACTTATTTTTTAGAATTTAGAGGATGTTATGTTTTTTAAAACTTCTTTTCTTCTATTCTAGCCATAAAGTTTTTTCATATTTTCTTGGTATGTAAGGTGAACTTACTTATTTTTTGAATTCAGTTGATTTTATGTTTTTAAACTTCTTCTCTTCTATTCTAGCCATAAAGTTTTTTCACATTTTCTTGGTATGTAAGGTGAACTTACTTATTTTTTGAATTTAGTTGTTTTTATGTTTTTAAACTTCTTCTCTTCTATTCTAGCCATAAAGTTTTTTCATATTTTCTTGGTATGTAAGTTGAACTTACTTATTTTTTGAATTTAGTTGTATTTTTTCTTTCAAATAATCTTTATGTAAGATTGGCTCACATGTATTTTAGAATTTTGGGGTTTTTATGTTTTTTCCAGGTTATTTGTAGGCTCCTAGCCCGTTGGACGTCTAGAGGACTCGGACCTCCCCTATTTGAGTGGGTACTTCTGGTTGTTCTTCCGGTGGTACGGGTTGTTTATCTTCCACCTGGGGTAGTAACACTTCCAGATCCTCCACGGGTGTTGCTTCCTTATCCCCCATGTCAATCTCTTTCTCGGCCTCTGCCGCCCTCTTTTTCGATGTAGCTCGTCTCTGCATCTTTCTGCTGTCTATTAATCAATCGCTGCCAAGCTTAGATTATTAAGCCCTCTAAGTTGGACGCCACTTTGTAACAAGACCCCTTTCGGTGGCTGTCTTCTTCCTTAAAACCCAGCGTTGGGTATTCACTTTGTAAGAAAACCCTATATATGACTGTAATCTGATCAAATCCCACTGTTTGGGCTAGCCACTTGGTCACCAGACCGCTGTATGCCGGTCGTTACAAAAGAATAAAAATAAAATGGAAATTTCAATTATAACAAAATTTCCAAACAATAAAATAATTTTGTTTATGTTTACGAGGTAGGTATACAAGATCAATCTGTGTTTTAGAAGATTCTGGTAAAATTTTAGTAACAGGTAGGTATTTATTGACCGTCGAGCACTTCTTGAAGATTTGCACCAAGTCTGGAGTTAAATAGATTAACTCCAGGTAATAATCGATCGGTGACTTTCCTTACTGGTCCAATATCTTGTTCAAAATAGAGTATATTCTTTTCACTTAATACCTTCAGCCTTATAAATACCCTTAAATTACCCTGTGAAATAAGTACAGATACAAAATAATAGAAATATAAAGATTTATTGACAATTTTAGATAAATAATCGATATTTTATCGATGGAGAGCAATTATCGACTCTGTCTCAGGAATTATCGATTGTCATACAGAACAAAATTTTATGTTATATTATATTAAAGACAGGTTCTTTGAGCGATTAAGAATTAATAGTCAGAGAAGGGTGCTGAGAGAGTATAACATTAACAATTAACACATAAATACAATAATTACTATTTAATAGTATTTAAATAATTCAGGTTATGATATTAGAATAAATGTTTTGTCGAACCAATGAAGACTGATGTGACGTCAGTCTCTGCGATGTAGTAGGCAGGTTTCGTTTTCAAGATGGCCGCTCCTTGGGTTGGTCTCGGCTATTGTATATGCGTCGAGTCAGAAAATTACTATAAAATTACCTTCTTCAAGGTCTAAAACGTCCCCGCACTGGTGTAATAAGTCTGTTAATCTATTTAGTGTATTCTGGTGAAGTGTTCAGTGTAAACTTGCGTTAGTTAGGTTATTTTCTATTTGTGCAACTATTACGGTTAAGTTTTCAAGTTGCGGTTAGGTTTGCAGAGTAAATCAGTTGTAATATAATGTTTTACCGTTTACTGTCACTCGTATAGTGAAGTTAGAGGTTTGTTTTCACTATTGTCGTGAATGTTTTTATAGTATTGGCTTCAAAAAGTGTTTAATTTGTCTAACTCTCGTTCACTGATTTCAATGGCTAAAACGTTAGCTTCATGTTCGACTCGGTTTAAAGAACGTTTTTGTCACACACCTATTCAGCTTGATATTCAACAAAAGACTAATTAACTTGGTCATAAATCTTGCCCAGTTAATCCTTGAAAAAGTATTGTTAAGATTTTTCGATTTCATACACATTAGAAAATATTACATTATATATGGAATTTTTCTATTTTATTCCTTACTTTTATGAATTATTAATCTTATTATTAGTTTAATCATCTTATTCCCTTTAAATTGATGTATTATAGTCCATATCTGTAGACATTTTGTGGAAATTAACAAATTTTGTTCACACTTTGGAAATATAGGCTCAAAATTGGATTTCCGTTTTTATATAAAATTCCTTCCATTTTAAATATTATTAATACTATTATAATAAATTTTAATTAGTCATATTTCTCTTCCTTTCCTTAAATACATATAAATTACACCTTTGAACTGGTTTTTTGTGTTAATTTGTAGATTTGATATTGCTCTCTAAAATTAATTAATTTATATATTTTGACAATTTACAAAATGTTAAGGTATATTTCCTTATTGTCATTTTAATTCATAGGATCATTCCTAGTAGTAGTTAATTGTGTTATCTTATATAAATCTGGGTAGTTTACAGGATTTATTAGTGAATTATACTATTTTATATTGGTTCTCTGATTTCACCAAATGGCCTAGATTTTAGAATTTTATATTTCTTTCTTTCTCAATAAATTAAACTTGATTCCTCCTCTGACTTTACATAACTACAATTATATGAAAATAACATGATCTATAACTTATTGTTTTGTGTAGTAGTTAATTAACACTACAGTTATTAAAATAATTAATTATGAACATTGTTTATTAATCTGCACAATTTAACATATTGCAGATACAGCTTAAACATATCTCTTTTGACTATTTTCAATCTAACATAGCATACCTTTTAGTACTTATTACTGGTATGTAGGTTATTATTTATCAAACATAATTCTTTTTTAAAATACATAACATAAATCTTATTTTCTAATAAACCTTACAAATACATTTATTTAATACATTGATTTTAGGACTGTGAAATAATAGTCTATTTAAACATGTTACACTTATTCATACTATATTAGTACCAGTCCTTTTTGGTTTAAATCATTATTATTGTGATTCCCCACATCAGCAAACATTAATTCCCATACTCTATTTATTATCATCCTTTTTTACAAAGGTCCTTTAAATAAGGATTTACATAAAAATAATAAAATACTGGAAACCTTCCATTTTATTATTTTATCATGCTGGTTATTATTAGACTTTAAAGTTGTGATATAGCATACTACTAAGTTATAGTATCACCAACTTTAAGTTTATTGCATTTTTTAAAAAACACTTATACAAATTCACTTTCACTGTTGGTTCTGATATTCTGAGTCTTATTATCTCAGACCAGACCTTTAGTCATCATGGACCGTTAAGACTAGTTTATTTTCTTTATTACACAATAGCTTTAGCCGGTGCACTTCTTATAACGCTATACAACACTTTAGTTTTCTCAATAATTACATTTTTATAAGATTTTGGGGATGTTATACTTTCTTTGGCATAGTTTTTGTGGGTTTGGGATTGATAGTAGTTTATATAATAATAGGCTTTACTACGGTGTTTCTTTCATACTATGTCTTCCTCTCCTCCTGTCTTCCTTCTTGTCCTTCTTCATATCTTCCTTCTGGTATTCATTCTTGTCCCTCTTCTAGTTTTCATTATTGTCCCTCGTCTAGTCTTCACTCTTCTGTTCTTCTTTCCTCATTCTTGGGAAAACCAAGGTACTTGGTGTTATCACGACTGAGGTTTAGTTTGGAGTATTGAATTTCTTCACTGAACTGACTTTATTCTTCTATTTGTTTTTAGAGCATTTTGGTATTCACCACTCTTTGAGTGAGTCTCTTTTTTCGGGATATTGTCTTATGTAACTGGTTTACTGCTCTGAGCTTCCTGGGTAACGTACTGGTATTATTTATGAGTTGATGAGTTGCTTCAATACTTTCTTTGGTTTCTTTTAACAGTGTTTTTTATATATTATGTAGTGAGGATTTTTATCTTATTGTGTTTCATTCCTCTGATTTATTTAAATGTCATTTAATATTATTACAACATTTTTTGATGTAATTAAATTTTATCATTTCATATGATTTACAATGTAGTGGATTTTCTGTCACGCTACAATATGTGTTTAAAACCTATTCACTCTTAGTAAAACAACGTACAAACAGGTACAGAAAATCAGTGGGGAAAGCATCCAAATATTGGTTTGATGTTAAAGAGCCAGACGTATTTGTCGCTTGTATGAAGGAAAGTAAACTTAGTAATTCTGAACGTATTCCAAGTCAAACAAACTATCAAGTACTTTCAGACTATTAAATAATTGGGAACTGTATCCATTATTCTAAACATAATTCATTAAGGTTACTATTAAAACTTTGTATTAGGAAACTAGGTTTTAAGAGAAAAGCGTACATCTTAAATTATTCATTAAAAAAAACTTAAATTAAATTTCTTTGACAAGTATTAATAAAGTACTTAGCATTTCACCACTGATATTTTATAAATATTTAGAAGTACAAAATAGAAGAAAGTTTACAAATTACAGTGAATAGTTTAGTTTTAGGCACTTCGTGCCTACTGAAACAACGAAGTTAATATTTAGTAATTAAAACTACTGCTAAACATTTATTGCTAATAAGTATTCCTTTATTATTTGGTACGTTGTGTTTCGTGTTCCCATGCCTGATACTAAACACGCCTACGCAATATGCAAAAATATGCAAGCATGCGCCTTATTATTATTTCATTAAACTCTTGCAGTTGTTTACATTTGTACCGTCAATTAAACTAAGTTTATTACTAAAAGGTTTTCATGAACCTTTAGGATTTGTCCCAAGTCTTTTACTAGAAACAGCATATTAAATAAAGGTAATTAAATTTATCAAATAGGAAATCAAGAATAAAATAAAGAACAGAAGTTGTAATTGATGCAATATTAAAATTTTGTGTACCAAGAATATACTTTAAAAAGATAGTAAACTGGAAAATTTTATAAACAAGATACAAGACAATCTGGCACGATGCCAAACACGGGTTGAAACAACAGCTTTGATTTGTTACTGTGTATTGTTCTACACAAATAGTATGTCTCTGCGTAGCATGTTTGTTGACTAAAGCCTACGTTGTACACCGTGAAATAACCAAAACCAATTGAATGTATAATGAAAGTGATTTCTTCGTTGATGAAACTGATGTGCACAGTCTGAGTGTATGAACATTACTTCAGAGGAAAAATTTGACTGTGTAATGTACTATTAACTCTTGGTTAGTTGTGCACCATTACTAAATATTTATATTTTAACACGACGATTACTATTAGTGTGGAAATCCTCACGTTGGTTTGCGTCAAATTTGTAACACTGCTGTAAATAATTATGTGTTGATGTTATATTGAGAATCTATCTTTCTGTAACGCCCCACGTTGTTGGACGTCAAATTTGTAACAACTCCAATTATTTATCTACAGGTTAAAATTTGTTGAGCGCCAATTTGCAATCATAGGTTGCAAATAAAATTATTGGTTAATCGGTAAGTAGTATTGGATATATCATAAGGGTTTTTTTTCCTTCTAATTTGTTATCTTTTTTAATATCTTTTATTTAATAGAATACTAAGAATACTAATTCTCATTAAGGCAGATTCAAATCTTGTGCCATACTTTTCATGTTGGGAGTGTTACCAACCTATGCCAGTTGACGAAAAAATTAACATTCGACTATATGTTGTACATAATATCATATACATAAAATTATCAACTAAGTAAAGAAAAGAAACCCTTTTATATGGTTTTATTTAACTCAAATCCTTTATTATCCTTATTAAATGTTTTTAAAAGAAAAATATAATTGTTAACAAAGTCTTGCCGGCTGTTCTTTAAATTTGCTCAGAATGGCAGCAGTTACTCCTACCTCTCAGGGTACAAAATATTTACGTTTTAATAATTACTAAATAATATACAATTAAAACTGTTTGATGTTAGGTCCTTTTGACTACGGTAAAACTACAATGACCTTCGGAAAAGTACCAAAATACATGGACTTAGAATTAAATACAGAGTGTCTTAACAAGAGTTTATTACTAACTTTACAATGTTCAGTGTCTAGGTTATGTTGAACTACGTATTTTCAATGTTTAAAACACTTTAAGTGGTCACATTACCACACATAAATAGTTTTTTACCATTGAAATAAGACTTCTTAATTAATTAAGTTTCTTAATTATTTTCCCAGTGAAAGTTCAAATATGATTTTAATCAAAAAGTGTAAATAGTTTCTTTGTTAAGTGTAAACTTGGGACATTTAGGTAATTTCTTCAGTTTAGTTATTAACAAAAACACTTCCCTTCATGGATATGTTGAATTTGTTTCTTCATATGTTAATCGGCTTCCTTCTTTCGAATAATTGTTTACTTCTTTCTTCTAAACATTAGTTCCTTTAAAATGATATAACTTTAATTATTTTCACGGTTATTACACTCGAAGTATTTTAGATTTGGTTTCTCGTTTTTTTATATCATCCTTTCTCGTTCAGTTCTAATAATGGAATCCTTTTAATTAATTTTATAACATGTCTGTTGCTAAGGCCTATATCTTAGTTTTAATTGGTTTAAACTGTATCATCTTGAGTTACTATGGTTCTCTCTGAGCCTCAAAATAAACAAACGTCTAGCACCTTATATAAAATTTTCTTAAAATTGTTATATCTTTTTTATATGATCTTTGATCTTCAAGATATTAGTATCTTTGAATTTCTGATGGAACACTGACTGTTTTGATATCACTTTTGATTAATTTCCGTTCCATATTTCCAGAGTTACTAGTTTCAACTTTTAACTATTTGTACCAAATTATTTATAATTAGTTCTTTTTTATACCTTTCACTTTACTAAAAACTGTTAGATACAATCAGTAATAACATAGTTTAACATGACATTAATTATTCTAGTTTTACTGTAAACTCTTTTCCAAATTCCTTAATTATCTAGGCCTAACATACCTAGTTTCACAAATATCTCTATTATTATAATATTTGTACTCTTCCAATAACATTGACATTTGTTTAATTAATATTACAGCATATATTATCAATCAACATCAAACAATTAATTACTAAAAACTATTATGAAACATATGGCAATTCTTATTAAACTTATGGATCCATTCCAGTATTACAAACATAATAAAACTGGTATTCACATGGTAAGTAGTTCCCACAACATTTTCCTTCTAGTCTTACTAACTTTAAGAGTCCAAAGATAATTATTAAAACATTATTTATGATTAGCCATTAGTATAAAACTTATAATTAGTAGTCATTTAAGCAGGCTACTTTATGTTTTCTGGTACTTTCCTAGGGTTTGTTAATATCTTTACTTAGACAATCATACACCAAGATGATGGGAAAAATATCATGTAACAATATATATGCGTGTACGTACCGTGTACTACGTGAACATTTTGTGTAGTACATCTACATGAGTACAAGGCTCAGACCAATGAAACATGGCTTTAGACCAAAGAAAACAATAGCTTTCCGAAGATACTTACATTTTTATTACATTTGTAGCACAGTACACAAGTATTTTGCTGTGGTATAATTTATAACAAAATTCTTTTTGGGAACTATTTTTAAATAAGAGAAATACAATGTCAATATTAAATATAAGTTATTATATGGAATTTGGTTTTCTTAAAATATAATTTTTCTTACAAAATTGTTACATATTGAGGCCAATTTGTTGTATTTCTAAATAATACTAATAGTAAATATACCACAATTTTCTAATAAAATTAGGTTTCACATGATTAATTCTCAGGCAGAACCTTATATATTCCTATACAGTATTGTTAGACGCCATTTAAAGACAAAATTTGAACAGAATGTTCATCATATCTTCTTTTACAACTCTTTTATATTAAATACTAATAATAAAGAATGTTACGTGATTATGAGTTTTTAGGAACTATGTAGTTATTAAATTAATATTGTGTTTCTTAAACACTTTAGTTGGTCAAATTTTGTTTAAATAGATACTCATCTTCTACCCGTTACAATATATTACCCACTTACTTTATATTATACAGCAAATTTATTTTAAATGTCGATCAATACATTTTATTTTGAATGTATATATGAGTATATATATGTATGTCATATTGTACACGTATATTTTATTAACCATGTGTATATGAGTAGAAAGATGCTATTGTTTCACCTATTGTATGAAACAATATTTGAAGAAGGTATGTTGCTTAAAAGCTACATCATACAAATTTAAAAACTTAATAATAATATTAATTTTCATATATTTATACAATTAATTCAATAACAATTTCCTATTCTAATAACTAAAATAACATATCTGATACATTATATACGTTCTTTTTTTACATTTAGTACCATATGAAGATAGACTGTGATTCTTTTTTAATAGTATATTACTACAACATAGAACAAGAGTAATCTAGGTTACTGCTAGTACTGAAAGTGACCCACGGTATGATATTTATCTTAAAATATTATAAATTGTTTCTATTGTAAACATTGTCCTTACAGTCTAAACGTCTAAAATATAAAATCCAGTCCTGAATACGTTGAAAAGTAAAATATAAAATTTCCTGTAATACGATGTAAATAAAGTGTTAGCGAACTGTGTGTGTGTGTGTGTGTGTGTGTAAAGCTAGCTGCTACATATACGACGAAGTTGTGTATAGTAAGATGGAACAGAACGTATTAGTGTTATTAATTGAATATCAAGCCTTATGTTTTTTTTCAAAGTAATTTGCAAAATTAAATTATTCTTTAATATATCCCATTGTTCTAACTACCAGTGGAGTATTGTTAACAATTAAATAATAATGTATTATATTTTAGTATACCGTATTACGGATGTTATTTTAAACTTTACATTTAGGCTAATTGACGAGCTTATCAGACACGCTCACACACACGTGCGCGCATGCGCGCATAGAAAAACATAATAATATACCCGTGGATATACATTTACTATAGATATTCAACGAGACGCATGCATAACTCTATTGACTATTGTGCTGGCAGTGGAGCAGGAGGGAACACAAACAGCGTACAAACATTTCGGAATACGTGAACGAAATATTTAATATTATTGCAGAACAGAACACTTTATTGAATACAAGTACGCATTTTTATAGAAAATTTTGCGTACGTAGAGCTTGTCGATACTTTGTCTACTTTCCTTGTATTCGTCTCCATTGTTAGTAACTTCCCACTCTTATCTGCACTGAAGCGCTATGAAAACTGGCGTTGTACAAATGCTAGTTATTTTACGATTTCCGGTTGTAGAGAAAAATTTATTCAAGATGAAAATAATTAGTGAATTATATTTTAAGCAAAATAAAAGTTTTGTATTGGAATAGTTGTTACTTAAAACTTTTAATGATTAAAAAGTTAATCCATTAGAGTTATTTTAATATCACAATAATTCACATTTCAATAAAGGAATGTAATTTTGTAAAGAATTTGTACCCTGCATCTGCAGTAGATTCATACACGTGTACAGTTTAACTGTTTGCTTCAAACTAATCTGAATGTGTTTAGTTGCTTAGAATATGTACGTATCCATCGCGTTTTCGTGACATTGAGTACACAAATACACCTTTTCAAAGGGGAAAATAAATTATAGAAATAGCAATAATGTTGTGCCTATTGTATTTCTGTACTTGTATTCTGATTACATAAACTACGAATCACTGCCTTATTACGATTTAACGTATAGCATCTTATAGCCTACTACAAAAACCCATTGCGTTCAGAAATGTAGAGGATTAGCAGACTTAGTATGATATAATTTAAAAATTTAGAAATTAAGAAAAAATGAATAAAACAAATAAACTGAATCATTCATGTTTACTCTTATACACAAACTAGTAAAGAGGGTGATTCAAAAAGGTCTTTACAACTTTGAAAGCATACAGAAATTTATTCAGATAACTTGCAGAGTCGGTTGAGGTGTCATTTCAAAGCAAAACACATCAAATTTGTCATCCAACATTCATTGTGGTTCGATGTGGCTACCATTTGAAATGCGGCATACATCTCACCTGAAGTCGATTTCATTCCAGAATTTAGCCAGTAAGTCGGGCGTCACTTCTGCAGCGGTGGCGTTAATTCGAAGTCTCAGCTCAGCAAGATCAGCGGGTAAAGGTGGTACAAAAACCCGATCTTTAATGAAACCCCACAAGAAAAAAATATACCGGTGTCAAATCTGGGGAGCGAGGTGGCCATGCACGACCAACCCACCGACCTGGGAATCGGGTATCAAAAAATCTCGTACTTCTACACGGTATTGAGGTGGTGCCCCATCTTGCTGATAGTAAAGGCGTCCATCTTGGTCATCCTCGTCTAACTGAGGAATTAGAAAATTTTTTAGCATATCCAGATACACGATACCATTTATGGTTGCCTCCTGGAAGAAGAACGGGCCGTACACTTTTTGTTTGCTAAGGGCACAAAAAAAATTGACCTTAGGGCTATCACGAATATGCTGCAAGGTTTCATGGGGGTTTTCACTACCCCATATTCGGCAGTTATGGGTGTTCACCTTGCCATTGATGTGAAACGTTGACTCATCACTAAAAATTACATTGTCTAGGAATGTCTCGTTTTCTGCAATTATATCAAACATTTCCACACAAAATTGCTGGCGAGCGACTTTATCTACATTTGTAATGTGTTGAACCATGGTTAGTTTGTATGGCTTCAAGTGCAAGCGTTTACGTAATACGCGCCAAACAGTCGGTTGTGGAATGCCAGTCTCACGTGGCGCACGTCTAGTTGATTTCTTAGGACTTCGGGAAAAGCTTTCTCTGAGTTGTTCCACAGCAGCTTCAGGAACTTGTGGACGTCCTGGTGATTTTGCATGTCGTACAGAACAGCCAGTCTCAACGAAGGTTTGGTGCCAAGAGTAAATTGGAGGCCTACTAGGAGGCTCCCTACTGTACTCCGTACGGAATTTACGTTGAACTGTAGTTGCTGACTGCGTATCGTGAAACCAAAACACACAGTGAGCACGTTCCGCAGCAGTAAAAATAGCCATTTTCAACAACAATGGTGATAGCGCTACTGGTGGGTGTATTCGGTATTAATGGACTACGTGAGTCAAAACTTGATGGTTTTGCTTTGAAATGACACCCAACCGACTCTAAACAGAATAAATTTCTGTATACTTTCAAAGTTGTAAAGTCCTTTTTGAATCATCCTGTACATAATTTAAAGGTATTAAAATGTTTGCTAATTAATATAAAATAGGCCTATAGTATCAGTGCCTGTCAAAAATATAACACCGTTTCCTGTATTTTTAATAATATCAATATCAGTAGCAGTCGGCTGAATTCAATAAAACCAGATGACTGTTTAAGTGCAAATTTGATGTGCGCGGAATTAACTGATCTTCGGGTTTTTTATTGACATCCTTTAAAAAAAAAATAGGATATTAACGTGTTTTCTTGATTTCCTTTGCTTCTTAAAAGTTTCTATTCATGCAACATTTTATTTTTTGATTTGACTTTTTTGATAAACAGATACATTTAATAAAGTTTTAAAAAGTATTGAATGTATCATCGGTCACTTACAAAGTAAGAAATATATTTGATATATTTTTGTAGTCACTACCTTCTGAATTTTCCTCTTCTGATACTGACTATTAGACTTCACACGTGTTGGAAAACAAGGCTTTTCAAACCACAAGTGCTGCAATAATTTTAAAGTACTGCAATTATTTAAACACAACGAAGTTAGAACAATTAACACCAGTAACAGAAAGATATTTCCTTGCTGAAATATACATGAATGATTTTGAAAAGCAATTAATAACTTCCACTAAGTATAAATACAATATAATATTATGGTCTAGATATGTTGATGATGTATTAGTAATTTGGGAAGGAAGCATAGAAGAAGTGCATGAGTTTATAAATGAGGTAAATAATAAGGATAAAAACTTACATTTAAAGAAGAGATAGGAGGTAAGAAAATAAATTACTTAGATTTAAACATAGAAATTAAAGATAATGAGAAACAACAGTTTGGGATATTTAGGAAAGAGTCGTATTCTGATATAATTATACCAAGAGAGTCTTACCACCCATATAGATATAAAATGGCGGCAATCAATTCATTATGTTACAGAGCTCATAAGTGTTTAAAAGAGACCGAATCAAAAGATAGGGAGTTAAAAACGATAAAGGGAATTGTAAGGAATAATAATTATAACACCAACATAGTGGATAAAGTTATGAAAAGGGTTAACATACAAAAAGCTAAAATAGAACCAGAACAAAAGAATTATGCAGGGTCATTGACATACATAGGTTCACATACTAGAAATATTATAAAATGTTTTAATAAATATGGAGTAGATATAGCTATTAAAAAATGTGAAACGGTATTTGATAAGATAAGGAATAAGAATATAGAAAAAATTCCAGTATTACAGAAAAGCGGAATTTATAAATTAAAATGTAAAGACTGCAACAAAGTGTACCTAGGTGAGACAGGACGAAAATTCGTATGCAGGTTGTCTGATCACAAACGTGGAGAAGGTAATAGAACAACCAATTCGTTATATGCAAGACATTTCATAGAAGAAAACCATAAGTTTGTTAATCCTTTGGAAGAATACGAAATTGTAAAAGTAGTAAATAACACAGTTGAAAGAAGCTTAGAGAGGAGTTAGAAATATTGAAAGAAAGAGAAAAAGGGTTAGAAAATTTAATTAATATTAAAATTAAATTTGATAATGAAGAAATATTTTATAACATGATTAAGAAGTAAATGAGAGAGGATAGACAGATAAGATTAAGAATTATATTGCATAGTACTAATTGATGTTTTAAAATAAGGGTGTGTGAGTGACCCACGTATGTGGAGAGGAAGAGGATAGTTTAAAAGGATGTACACACACACACACACACACACACACACACACACACACACACACACACACACACACACACACACACACACACACACACACACACACACACTGAAACACAAGGAATTTGCTAGAAAAATATATAACTCTACAGATGGTGGGACAGGGTTTAGGGGGTGGGGAAGGGTCATTAATTTATAGCTTGTTGTGTGTGTCCAGGGTGGAGAGAGGTGTGAAGGGTTTGTTTTTACATATTTCCTGTCTATTTTGATCTGACGATGGGCTGTGAAGCTTGAAAGCGCTAATCGGAATAATGTTTATATATTGGTGTGCAACAGTGATCATTCTGATTGAGAAAGATATTTCTATAGTATCTAAAATAAAATTAATATTGCAACATATACAATTTTGGTTTATTCTGTACCGCTCTAAAGTCACAATTAACTGTGATGTCATTACTGTAAACGTTTTAATACCCCAATTTTAAAATTAATTTTTTATAGGATTTTACCCTCGGATTTCCTAACCGTCAGCTATAAGGATTGTATAATTATTCTTCATAATTGAAGAAGTAGTGTGATACATTATATGCTAAATAAAGTGAGATGTGAAGGTAGACGAGCGAATAAGCGAGTGAATAAGGAACTTTGAATTAGTTAACTAGGTTTTGTTGCAGACAGACTTCGACACGGCCTCTTCCTGAATCTTCAGTCTAATTGTAAAGATCTTCAAAACATGAAGACAAAATTCAATTCTTATTTTAGGATTCAACGAGGAACGAAACAAAAATTCAAGATCGGCTGTGTAGACTGCCTGGCAAAATAGTGGTACAGAGACCTTTTGCGATTTCTGGAGGAACCGCGGGTTCAGAAAGTGGCAGCATAACAACGACATTATACTTACATCGAATGCCATAAACATACATGATGCATAAAGTTGTTCACTGACAGGTCTTATTACTATTTTCGACAGAATACACACTACACAAATACTGTAAATAAGGTTCTAAATTTGTTAATATTTATACAAAATGGTACCACATACTGCTGAAATGAACTGAGAACTTACATTAATATTTAATGCTGAGCCTGTAGGGCAGACACTGTTAACACTTGATGTTAACAGGAACGGAGATAGTACAGAGAATACAGTACAGATAATGCATACTGTTATCGTTATTTACTGAACCTGTAGGCTTGATCTAACAAATTGTGTCTTTTAGTCTGCAAATGTCTTTATCGTTATCCAACAAATTAATATCTAGAGGTTTCGGATTATATTTTAATTTAGAAATTTCGTCCTGATGAGACTACACAGTTTTTTTTCTTTTACAGTAAAAACTTTCAGGTCTTGTCGGGTAGAGTTGTTGGAAACAAACCATGTTTACTGTTTATTATTTATTTTATAGTTTCGGACTGGAACGCTGTAGAATCTCTATGTTACTCGTACTAGTAGTACCCCCAAGTTGAATGCTAAGAGTCCATACTGTGTCAGGAATTTTTTTTTAAAAGTATATATACATCTTGTTGATTTTCTACCTAATGCCAAGAGTCCATACTGTTTCAGGAATTGGTTTTAAAACGTATATGTACATTTTGTTGATTTTCTACCTATCAGAGTGTAGATAAACCTGACCCAGAGGTTTTCAGTCTTTTTGGACGTTATCTGCTTCTTCAAGGTTAGTTACCTGTTCAAGTGCATCCCAAGGTATTTATCACTTTCAGCTTGGGGGACTGGTGACCATTAATTGTTTCTGGAGGACAGTTAGCCTTTATTGTGGTGAATGTAACGTGTACTAAATTGGATAAATTGATTTTTATGCGCTGCTTATCAAGCCATAATTGAACTCTGTTCAGCAATTCTTGTAACATAAGAGACAGTATTGAGGGGTCAAAATGTGACGTTAGTATTGCTGTTTAATCGGCGTAGTAGCAACAGTGGCGGTAGGAGCGAGGTGAATAGCAGGTATAGTAGTGGGCTGAAGGACAACGTCGTGCGGTACAAGGGGAAACAGGTAAAGGTGAAGTAACATCCAAGAACTTGACTTGAAACACTCTGCCCTTTATATAAAAATGTAGAATGCAGTAAACATAATGTGGCAGATTTTTCACTATTTTTAATAACAGTCCACTTTATGGAAAGCGTAGGAAACATCGAGGAACACAGCTGAGCAGAACACCTTCGATTCCACAGATTTATTGATGACATTTGTTATTCTATGTATTTGATCTACCTTTCAGTGCTTTTCCCGAAAGCCAGATTGATGATCCAAAATTAGGTTGTTTTCTAAAATTGTTTTACGAGTAGCTTTCCAAGCTTTTTAATTACCGGCAGAAAGCTTTAGATCAATAGAAAGAACATTTCTGTGGATTTTTACCAGGTTTTAAAACCATAGTTACTTAAGCTGATTTCCAGACAAGAATAAATTATTGAAGTCTGAGTATAACATTGAAGATATGTGTTATTTGTAAGAAGAATTTGTAAGGCAGCTACTTTAGAATATTTCTCGTTAACAAATCAATGCCAGGAGTCTGTTTACCTTTTAAATTATACTGGATAATTTTTTTCAATAATGTTAAAGGGGTTTATTGGGAGAGCCAGTTGGCTCGGAGTGTGTAAATATCTTAGTAATTCTTCATAAAAAGAGACATTCTTGCTGGCTTCAGTTGACAAACAATTACCAACTATTTTGCAAAGTCTAGGATTTTTCTGCGTTAGGCCTACTTTGCGTCCAGCTATCGTCTGGTTTACGTAGTGGTATTTGTAACAGTGGTCTTTTTTCTCCGTTTGTAGCTTCTCACTAGGAATAATCAGCACTTTTATTAGGTGACAGATATTACAGATATTCGTGAAAACCTTTATTTTTTAAAGTTTTTATCAATAGTTTATGGTTTCTGGCTGCTTTATTCCACTTTCTTTTATCATTCGGATGGTGAGTACGCTGTCAACTTCGTCGCAACCTTTGCTGTTCTCCAACGGCCATAAGCAAATTTATGTCTGTAATCTTTCGTTGTAACGCAGGATGGAGCCTTCCATGCTTATTTGTGAAAAGCACTGCTGACACAGATTACAACCGAATCCAATTTAGTAGATATGCAGAGTGGGAAGTTCAAGCGAGCTATTATCATACGCTGGGGGGGGACTATTCCCCTAAAGTAGTCCCAGACAATATTACAATTCTTGAGTTTTGGTAGGCTTTTAGACTATATGATAGTACTGCTAACAGTAGCAATGATTGGATTGTGGCCAGAAAACAAGCCCAGACAAGAGTCAACTTTGTAGTTCTTGTCTCTTATTATAACAAATTAATCAGACCTGGTATTTTATTTACATCAGAAGGCAAATGTGTTTGTTGACCTGTAAACAAGAATGACAGGGACTCTTGACTTAAGACATTATTTAAAATTCAATGTCTGAGCTTGGTTAGTGTGGAACTCCATTGCGGACATTGAAGTCACCCTCACCACCATAAATCGTGTACCAAGAGTTTTAAGAAAGATCTGAAACCAGTTTCGTTGATTCCATGGTTTGGGGGACAATAGACTGCAGAAACAAATAAAGAGAGATTTGAGGACACTGCGTTGACATCTGCACCGCGTAAGCTAAACATGCACTGCACATGTGTTGGTTCTGGATCACCTCAACGGTATCCATCTGAAAATACCTTTCACCAAGGAGAAGGAAGCCGATGGGAAGATGGCGTCTTAGAGTATTAGTCCTAAATGACCGACAGTGTCCTTGATCATACTATTTAGAGAAAGCTGACGCAGACTGATCGTTGTTTACATCGTGTCTCCAAACATCGTCCTCGGCAGAAGCGTGTTTTGATGAAGACCTTGTTTAAACGACCGAGGCTCATCTGTGAACCTCAGTTCCTTAAAGAGGAGCTGAGTAATCTGGACTCGGCGCTGCCGACAAACGGCTACTCTGCTGTGGAGATGTCAATAGCGTTGCTTCCCCGTAAACCTCGCCGGGCTGAATAATCGGACGAACGACAGGTGGTCGTAACTGCATTCTTTCCCTACGACAGGAGTGTGCCGGACTTATCGAGCGGCCCCAATGTCACTTGAGCATCGTGTGGTGCGTGCTGTTTACATGTGACACAGAACCCAATAATGCCTGTGATTGCCTAAGGGCGCCAGGAATCACTGTCCTCTTGCGGAATATACAGTGTGCCGTGTTCGCTTACATTGGTGTAGGCCTATGTACTTACTACGGACCGCAGCGTGAGTACTGGCATTGCTGGGCACAAGTGACATTGTCGTCTTGGCCAGTCTGCCGTTGTCCAGCATTCCATGTCCCACGAAGGCTACAAGGTCATGTTCGACGAGACGCAAGTGTTTTCCTCGACTCGGCAGTACTTTAATCGTTTACAGGATAAGACAATTCAAATTTATGGAGCCGGATAAGAGTTGTGTCGGCGATGGGTTAAAGGCGGTCGACCGCCTTCCGCCGCGTTCCGAGTATGTTCCAGATTTACCGCCACCGAGACCACTAGGTATGTGTAGTATTCCAGATTTGGCCTTCTACCAGCCGTGGGGGTTTACTTAAACACAGTCAATTAGACAAACACAGTCTAACTTATACATAGTCAGGGTTAGTAATCGCCGAATCTGGATCGAAGATTCACCTGGTAGAGAGGGGTGTTGAACGAGTGGGGTAATGAGGGGACTCCTCTGGAGCGGGGACAGCGGCGGTAGAACTTTTTACATAGTGTTCGTATAGTGTCGTTCAGGAGAATTTTGGATGGACTGGTTTAAAGTCAGGTAATGGGCTTTGCAGGCTCAGTCCAGAAAATACTGTCTCTTTTGCTTATGGGTCCTTACCAAGTAACCTCACATTGTGATCGTGTAGGTAACCATCAGAGCCTCATATGTGTAGACGGCGAGTGTGACTGTACCGCGGATTGCTGCAGACCAGGGATAGGAGTTGATATGGTCGACGGGAAGTTTTGCGAGGTATTTGCTCGGAATGTGTCCGCCAGGTGAGGCGCCAATGAAGGTAACGCCCGATGTACTTCACACCGGAAAACCAAAGCACTGGAAAATCGCCTATATATAGTATGGGAGAGAGCCTTCTGGAGAACAGTACAGCTGTACTCTTGGCCACGTTAATGGAAACCCACTATTTCTCCTCCCACTCAACGTAGGAGTACAGCTGGACCTGGAACCAGATAACGCCCATTTCCGCGTTATAGAATACACTACCGCGTCGCCAGCGAACATATCCAATCGGGTTTATGGCAACTTGATACAATCGGGTTGCGTACACAGATACAATTATGGGACCTCAGACTCTTCTCTGACGTACATCAGCAGTAATTGTTCTTTCTGAAGAAAGAACACCATCTATTCTTACACAAAAGGTTATGTCATGAATAAAGCTAGCGATCACGTGAACGTAGCCGTCGCAAGCAGAAACTCCGTGAGTTTGTACAAAAGTAAAACGCTTCTCGACATCAAGGAAAATAGCAACAGTCAGTTTCTCTGAGCAGCCTGCTTTGGCAACGATCTTCACTAAACGTATCAGCTGATGCGTTCAGTAGTGCCCCACGCGAAATCCGCATTATTGTTATTTGTGGACACGAAAGGACGAAAAGAAATGATTTCGTTAAACACTATCCTATTTATAAAAATATAATAAAAATATAAGTTTATTCAATGTTATTATGTAATTATTACTTTGATATTATTGAACCTAGTTTTCTTTCTTCTGAATTTGTAGGTTTACATAGTTATAAGTTTTCAGAGTTCAATATTAAATTGTGTAATGTCTACATTTTACGAAACGTGGGAATAATTCTTGACTTTATGACATCTTTATGACGCTACAAAGTAACACGAAAATACATTAAAGCAAATTAATAAACGTTTAATATGAAAAACATTCATTTATGGGTCTAAGTTATAAAGAAAGTATGGATAACCATATCAGAAACAATATTATTTAAGGTTTGATAACAAAAGAAATATTCTAAACCAAAGATTTTAATTGACAAGCACAAGTTTTCCCTCATTTAACGATATGGACTTTTTTGTATTATTATTCGTTTTGCTACTGGTAGTTTTCAATCTAGGTACTTACAAAGTAACTTAATTGACCCATAATGACGGTCATTAAGAAACATTACATTACAGTTGTTCATGTTATGATTCTTGTTGAAATATTTCATCACCTACAAAAAGAAACACACGCATAAAACCCAAAATTATTTATTCTGAAAGAGACAAAGTGCAGCCACATATACCTAATTCCGAATTAAAAAATTTCAGCTGACAGATATTTGTAACAAATAAAAGTATTAATACTTTTATTATTAATATACATCATATGGGAAAACAATACATATATTTATGATACGAAAACATTTTAACCTTTTATATTTACACAACGAAAATCAGGCACTACGCTCCTGAGCCAAATTCACTGCCAAATGTTGACATGATTTCCGGCTCTTATTAACAGCTGTCTTATTCTGTAAAATACTTCAAACCAGATACGACCTAGTTCTGGATACATCAAGTATAGGCTACGCATTAAAGTTGCAGACTGATAAAATCATTACTACTACGTAAGTACATTGTATACTGTTTGTTTAAATTACATCGTATTTTTTAACATTTAAAATAATAAGTTTATTTTCTCAGTCAAATTTTGATGGTTGTGTACTCATTCAAATTAGCGTGTAGTAGTTATTGATAAATATAAAAATCTTTACCGTTCTTGGTACCGGGTAGTCAGATGAAGTTTTTTTGTCATAAGAAATAAAATTAACTTATCTCTAAAATGAAATTTATTAAACGTTAGAAAACTTCACTCGATTCTTTTATATCGTATAAAAACATAGTTCTAAACATGTTAAACATTTTTTGAAATTTTGAATATACATAAATAATAACTCTTTGAATATAGAAAAGTTTTAAGTGTATAAAATAAAATAACAATAATAAAGTACGCAAGTATGAAATTTTAGATACAAAATTGTAATATGATTTGAGAATATGGTACGCTTGTTATTCCAAAATTTTTGTGTCTTACTACTTCAAATTTTGTAACAATGCCATAGAAATTATTTCAGTTTAAAGGTCATTTCCCTATAGAGCAGTGAGTAAATAGGGCTGCCTTCCGGACATTTTTCTTTGGACGTGTACTCTTTTCATGTTAGAATGGAACATCCATAGACCGTTGGTTTATTCTCCGAAACCAACAGAATATCAACGGAAACTTCCGAGAGGTCTACAACGGCGTCCTCGATATATCGTCGAGACAAGACCATGAGCTGACCGACAGAAGTCCCTCGCCCGCCGGGACGACAGACAGGTCGGTTTCCTATAGAGCAGTGAGTAAATAGGACTGCCATTCCAACAGCTTTCCTAGGGCGTGTCCTCTTTCCATGTTAGAATCGAACATGAAGAATAGAATTATTCTCCAACTCAATCCTTACAAAAGCGGTTAGTAACGCCAAACAATACTGCTTCACTGTTAGTTACATTATGGTCTGTCACTGCATCCACTTCTCTGATTTCTTGAATCGTTTTCACAACAGCATAAATTCCATAACCCACTGTGAATACAACGCTACACTAAAAAAAAAAAAAAACAATTGTACAGATTATTTCAAAAAAGCTACAAAATTTTCCTTATTTTTGTCATTCAAGTGCTTGTTTACTGATGTGTTAGAAAAGATTATCTCAATAAAAGAAAATTAAATTTGATTGGGAAACAGAAATTTGAAGAAAATCTTAAGAGAAAGCAACTGGCACACAAGGAATTTGTTGACTGTCGCCTAGAAGAAAGCAAAGAAAAGCAACTATGTACTTAATTTTTAATTATGATAACTATTTCCTGTTTAATTAAAACATCGTTACTGCTAAGAAGATAGTACTATTTTCTAACAATTAACTGTAGTGTATTTTGTATATATTTTGTATGTGCACATTTTTTTATGATTAATAAATGTTAAATGTATTTCGCAAGCTAAAATTTGTTTTTTTTTTCAAATGAAAAAAATCAATTTGAAAAGCATTATTATTTTTCAACTACACAGTCTGTAACGAAACGTGTTACAAACTGTTTCTGATCTTCTTCCTTTTTAATTAAACCCCACTGTTTGGGCTAGCCAATTTGTAACAGTCCGTTACAATTAAAAATAAGATTAGAGGTTCGTTTAAATAAACCTCCACGCTAGTAAGGTTTCGCTCCGCTGTGGGTAGTGTCGCTTAGTAACAAGCCGCTGTTGACTCTTTTAAGCCCCACTGTTGCGAGCGTCAATTTGTAACGAGACCCTGTTTGCAGTCTTTACAAATAAAGATAATAAAGAAAAAATTTTATTTAAAAAAAAAGTTTTGTTTATGTTTTAATTGATGTCGGTAATTGAGAAATAATTCTGTTTTAATGTTTTGGTAAAAATTTTAATAATTAATTAGGTATTTATTAATTATTTAGCACTTCTTGAAGATCTTAACCAAGTCCGGAGTTAATCAGATTAACTCAGGTCAGCAATCGATTTATGATTTTTCGGGCTGGTCCAATATCTCACTTTAAAAAAATATTTTCTTCTTCTGGAAGTCTCGTTGCATTAATAAATAACCTTAAATTAGCATGTGAAATAAGTTATAGATACAAACAATTGAATTAAATGGATTTATTAACAAAATTAAGAAAAGATCGATGTTTAATCGATTGTGAGCAATTGTCGACTCCGTCTCAGGAAATAATCGATTTGTTCATACAGTTGAAAAATTGTTACAAGTATTATAAAAGGTTCTTGGAGCGATTATATTATTAATAGTCAGAGAAGGGTAAACGAGAAAGTATAACATTTACAAATAAAGTGTTTTCAATAACTATTATCTAACAAAAGGTGAATAAATTTTATAAAATAAGTAATATTGTTGATTTGTCTGACCAATACTGCAAGCGCTGAAGTCACTCAATGTAGTTGGCACTGCTCGGCATTTCTAAGATGGCCGCTCGAAAATATGATGAGGTTATCTGCGATGTCGTCATGTTAAAATCTCACAGCAAAATTACCTTCATATATGTTTTAAATGTCCTCGAACTGGTGTAACTTGTCTAATATTTTGTTTGGTGTATTCTGGAATGGTGTTTAGTGATCACTGGTGTTAATTATGTTATATGTTTTTGGAGTTCACTTCTCTTTACTCGCTATGCAAAAAACGGTTATACTGTTGTAGATGGAATTGTCACAAATATGTCGATTTACTGTTTTTATGCACTGGTATTATGTAGTGTTGATGTTGTTTTCACTATTGTGGTTAAAGTTTTCTGTAGTTTTAATTGTAAAAGTGTTTAATTTACGTAACTCTCGTTTCACTTAATTTTATTGGGTAACCTTAGTACACCATTTTTCTCGGTTTCATAGAACGTAATATCACATAAACTGCTCAGCTTGATCATTAACAAAGAACTAACTAACTTCCTTCACGTTAGTCAAAATCTGGCACAGTTAATCTTTGAAAAAGTATTGTTAAAATATTTCGATTTCCCATATACATGATACAAAAAATACATTATATATGAAATTTATTTAGTTTATTCATCACCTTCATGAATTATGAACCTTATCATTGGTTTAATTCTCTCATTCTCTTTAAATTGATATATTATAGTCCATACCTGTTGACATTTTTGTGGAAATTACCAGATTTCTTTCTTTTTGGAAATCTAGGCTCAAAAACTGGTTTCCGCCTTCATATAATTTTTCTGCCATTTTAATTGTTATCAATACTATTATAATAAATTTTAAATAGTCATATTTCTCTTCCTTTCCTTAAATACATATAAATTGAACCTTTGAACTGTTTTTTTGTGTTAATCTCTGAATTTAACACTCCTCTTTAAAAATAATGAATTTATATATTTCAGAAATTTACCATAATTTAAGGTATATTTCCATATTATCATTTTAACTCATAGGCTCATTCACAGTAGTTGTTAACTGATTTACCTTACCTAAATCTTGTTAATTTACAGGATTTATAAGTGAATTAACTGGTTTATATGGTTTCTGTGAATTCATTAAATGGCCTAGATTTTAGAATTTTACATTTCTGTCTTTCTCAAATAAATTTAATCCTACTCCTCCTCTGACTTTACATAGTTATTATGACATAAAAATAAAATGGTTTATAAACTTATTGCTATGTGTAGTATCTAATTAATACTACTGTTATATAAAAATAATAACGAACATTACTCAGCATTCTAAGAAATTGAACATATTGCTGACATTGTTTGAAAACATACATTTAACTCTTTTTTTAATTAACACAGCATACCTACTGAAACATTTTAAATGGTATTTAAGCTGTTATTTAACAAAACATAATTTATTCTAAACACATATAAATCTTATTGACTAAAAACTCTTACAAATATATGGATTCCATGGATGTGAACAAATAGCCATTTTAAACATTTTAAACCTATGAACATTTAAATTAATTCCAGTCCTTTCTGGTCTAAAGCATTATTATTTGTTATCCCCTTATTCAGTAAACATGTCCACCCATACTCTAGTTATTATCATTTCTACAAATGTCTTGTAATAACAAATTGACATTAAAATAATAAAATATTGGAACTCTTCCATTTTATTATTTTATGATGATGTGTATTATTGAATATAAAAGTTGTTATATAGCATATTGGTAAGTCATAGTATCACTACAACTTTAAGTTTATTGTATTTCCAAAAACACTTGCACTAGTTCACTTTCACTGGTGGTTCTGATATTTTGAGTTTTATTATCTCAGACCAGACCTTTAGTCATCATGGACTGTTAAGACTTGTTTATTTTTTTTATCACACAATAGCTTTAGTTGGTTCACTTCTTATAATACTATACAACACTTTTGGATTATTAATAATTACAATTTAATAGGGTTTTGGAATGTTATACTTTCTGTAATTGTCTCTATGGGTTTGGGGTTCATGGTAGTTAATAATAGGTTTTATAATGGTGTTTCTTCCATACTAATTCTTCCTTTCTTCTTGTCTTCTTTCTTGTCTTCATTCTTGTCCTTCTTCTTGTCTTCATTCTTGTCTTTCTTCTTATCTTCCTTCTGGTCTTCCTTCTTCTTGTCTTCACTCTTGGGTAAACCAAGGTACTTCGTGTTATCTTGACTGATGTTTGGTTTGCAGTATCTAATTTATTTTCTGATACTGACTTTGCTCTTCGTTAAAGGGTTCAGGGTATTGTTTACTTCCTGATAATAAACTCTACTCTTCCTTCTTCTTGTGTTTGGGGTATTTTGTTGTTTCACCACTCTTAAACTGATTCTTTCTTCTACATTTTGTGGTATCTAATTTGTTTACTGCTCCTAACTTCCTGGGTAAATTCCTGATTTTATAATATGAGTTACTCTTAATTATTTCTTTGATTTTTTAATAGTGGTTTTTATATAATGCAATGAGGATTTTTATTTTATTGTGGTTTATTCCTTTGAATTCATTAAATTTCATTCGATATTATATTAGTATATGTAATGTAATTATTGTTTATTATCTTATATGAATTAATATGTAGTGGATTTTCTGTCACGCTACAAGTCACATAAATAGCATTCTAATGACACATCGGATTTTTTTAAATAGAGGTTTTGCACGGGATTGCCCTAGTTACATAAATAACTATAAGCTTGACTCTTTTTCAGTCCTACTTCATTGCCTCAACAAGAATATGTCGAGGGTCAGGTTATCCTTTGTCACACGCGGTTTTGATTGTTAATCGATTACAAAAAACAGATGAAAGCAGAACTCCTGTTTACTGATTGTTTAGTATTATTTTCCGGAATATTAGAAACTAAGTGTTGTAATAAATTAATACTTTACAATTTTTTAACCTCCTCGTGTAAGTCGTGTAATATTTTTGCGATTATGTTTAAAGAATATTTTCCCTATTATAAGTGATAAAATAATTTCTTAAACAAACAATTCTTGGCAACACAAGTGACGGTACTACGCATATTGCCAAATTATAATTATAATTTTTTTATCACATTGTTTTTATTGTTGTAGGAGGCATTGTATTGGGTCTTTACTTAGTCCAGCAGGACACAGCAGGTTCGGAAGTAATGTGATAAGCTACGACTTTCTTAAGTTGGGTATAAATATGTGATGTTATATAGTAAACATAACTGCTACGTAAAGCTTTAAAATCACACATGCGCGCTCCTACGTATTCTACGCTGTATGATACTTGTTCAATACTTTGTTGAAATCATATACCATTAATACAGGATTACGATAGTGCACATCGTTGTGTTTTATGCTTTATGACAATGCATCAAGTATTCTGTCAGAGGATTCCTTGTTAGGGATCCAAGAATAGTAGGGAACAATCGCGTCTGAACACACAATACTATTGACATACAATATGCCAAGTAATGAGCGTTTCCAAGAAATTTCTTTTCTATGTGAGCTATATATCGTCTAAGATTTTACCAATTTTTTATCGAGAAATACACTCAAAGTTACTTGTACGTTATGTTTGTTTTCAACTCAGCGCATTATTTGTTCTTAACAGTTTAAAATAATTGAGAAATATTGATTAGGTCCATCTGTAAAGAAGATTGATTAGTTTTCTAACGACTTTCTTGCTATATGAACTTAACACTGAAATATAAATTTTCTTATCTAACACAATTTCTTTAGTATAAAGACTTGTGTATCATTTTAATTTATATTTAACTATAGTTTAATTGTTAGATTGCCTATAAGTACATTGAATTTTGTTTGTTTGTAACATGCTCCCCTTCTTGATCTCCTTACGTTACGCTTCTTGTTTCAGCTGGTTTGTATCTACTTAGTACTTTTCGTTGTTTTTAATCAGCAATACGCTCCAAATGGTCCTTCAAATTTTTTCCATGCAACTGTTTTCTCATTTAATTTGTATAGTTTCAATTCTACTCTAATCTTTTTATTTCTAAATCGGTCTTGTTTCATACAACCTTTGACCGATCTTATAAATTTCATCTCCGCTACTTGTACGCGGCTTTTATCTCTCTGTCTCTATCCATGAATCATTACCATAAAGAAGCATAGGGACAGCCATTAACATTTCTTTTAAACTATTTATGTGTTTTACATGCCACTAAGCTACGATTATAACGATACTTAGTTAACGTATAGGACTAAAAAAATATAATTGATAATAATTAAAACTAAAAATGTCTAACTGGAAATGTTATGAATCTGCATACGAATAACACTAGCAGACGAAAGCCATAAATAAATAACATCTCCATCTGTCCCCAAGGAGACAATATTGAGTGTAATGTGGGGCATAAACCAACTCGCAGCCTTTGTTTCCCTTTCCTATTGTCTGCCTTGCGACCCTTATTCGGGAACAGGAAATTACACACAGATGTGTTACCGCTTCCTTAATAGTGGTTTGTTTGACTTCCATCCTTGAGTTGGGACTGCCCGCATATAGCCGCGTACACAAAGATTTCGATTGAATTTTATTTAAGCTACTAACTACTGAATGAAATTTTATAACACACTGTACCAATTACTGTAATTAAAATTAATCTAACCCTATCAAATGTCAGTTATTGTTATGAATTAAAGAACCAAATATATGAGTTATTTAACAAAGAATGTTTACAGCCCATTAATTAGGTCGTAAAATTATACTGATTTTTTGGACAGGGTATAACTTGCTTTTAAACAGTCTATTACAAGTATTTTGGCCACTGAAGCAAGGAAGCGTTACGAATTAACGAATCAGCGTACGGAAAATTTTCATTTGAATTCTAATTTCCAGTTAATCTCAGTGTGTGGACGTTTTGTACTAATTTCGACATTTGGTCTACTAGGCGTTACGAACACAAGTTAAAAAGTTTACTAGCTACTGTTAAATAGTAAATTTTAAAAAAGTGAAAATTATGGAAAGTAGAAGATTTAGAAGATAATTTTTGTATAAGTATTAATAACATTTCAATGCAGCTGGATTTATGTATACGCCAAATACAAAAAATTGCATTAAAAAGGCAATAGCGGTGAAAACTAATTAACTGTGATTTATAGAATTGTTTAACCCGAGAACGACACTGAACGCCGGACATCACAAAGAAGTCGTATCGGTATCTAGACTAAATCAACGCGTTTGTATCCAGATTAAAGCAACCCACATTAGTAACCACACTGGATCATCAACGTCTTAGCGACCTACATTCTTTACTAAAGGAAAGTGATTTTATTCGTTATAAGCTCTAATAAATCATATTAAGCAAAAGAGACAAACAAACTTTTAAAGAAAAATTGGAGTATTTAGATTAAATAAGAAATAATAATTATTGTAATTATATTCATGTCAACAGAGTCAGAGTACTTACTGTAGTTTGTTATTGTCACATAAACTATATTAAAATCTATGTGATATAATTTGTTGTAAATCATTAATAAATCCGACAGCATTCCAATACACGGTTTACCGACTACTTATTCTATGCAGCACCTGTACATTGCAATATATAAAACAAAATTTTCAAAATAGATTTTTCATGTATCTGTGTAAGCAATTCCATTTATTACAAATTGTTTTGATGAAAAAAATTTCTCAGAACGAAATTTTTGCTCAATTTAATGCACTGAAATTTTAAGACTTACTGTTTTTGTTTCTCTGCGAATTTATTTTGTATCCTAAAATTTTTCTTTAAAACGAACAAAAATTTAAATATAAAAGTAGCACATCCAACTTTATCTCATCTGTATCCTCATTTGTATGTAATATTTGTCTGCAAACTATTAACTGTTGAAGACCAAGTAGGAAATTTTCTATAGCTAACTACATTTACTGTAACATAACAAAAACTTTTCTTTTTCTTCTCTGTATAAGATTTAGGTGGTATCGCCTGTTCTGGTCAGCTAAGTCAACGGTCTTTCCCATCTTCCTACAGGTTACTTCCGTTTGGGCTTATAAAACCCACTTGCCATGGTAACCTGTCAGCGTCGTGCGGTCTACATTACGCAATCATCGATCCCGATATTCCCGGAACTATTCACTGAGTGAAGGAATACTTAGCACCTTGCGTATTTCCTCATTACGTACTCTATCTGCTCGTGAGCATCCCTTCACAGAACGCAGAAACTTCATCTTTGGAACCTTGAATTATGCTCATCTCTCTGTCTGTCGGCCTGTCTGTCTATCTGTCTCTCTCTCTCTCTCTCTCTCTCTCTCTCTCTCTCTCTCTCTCTCTCTCTCTCTCTCTCTCTCTCTCTCTCTCTCTCTCTCTCTCTCTCTCTCTCTCTCTCTCTCTCTCTCAAACTCTCTGCGGCATTAGCAAATTCACAGACTCATAAAAGGTAGTAGAGATTGCCGTCATTCTACAAAACAAATCGGGTTTCCTTTCTTGTTTTCGTATCTATAATTCTCATAATCGCATCATAGAGTGAATTCAATTTTCTCAAGTTTAGCGTCTTTGTTATTTCTGTTGTCGTACGGGTTATCATATTCTGAATAGTGGAAGTGGGATGCTCTTTTAATTGTTGCACTATTTATTATTATCTCTGATGCATCTTTCTTCTAAAACCCATTACCTTTCTGTCGAAGAGTTTGCATGTTCTATTCAGACGCAAACCTAAACCTACTAAGAAGATAGACCAAAGTTCATGTTCATACTTCTGAGTAACAGTAATCGAACTAATCGAATTAGAAGCGGACGAATTAGTATTAAAGCCTGTGCTTTAGGTTTACAGTATTTAGTGAAATCGTCAGTATATAAATTATAAGATGTTTCAGTCTAACTACATCCTTGCTTGATAGCCACTCCGAGTTGTCATAGCCTCCATAAATAAGATGTTCCAGAGTCAATTATAATTGTAGTACGCTTATGTAAGATTTTTTTATCTCGGAATTACCTTTGTTCCTATAATCTGTAACAGTGGAGGGATTTGTACTCCATTAAATGCCTTCACTCAGTCTATGAAGGCGATATATAATTTTTTAAATTAACTTGTATACTTTATTGAAACAAGAATATATAAATGTAATTATTTCACTACCGACTCAGAACACAAAGTTTTTTATGGGCCAAAAACTTAAAAGTTTTACCTTATAACCTGAGCCGGTTCTCGCTTTTAAAATGCTTCATCAGAGGCTGACGCTGGGAGCACTGACCGACATATTGTTGGCGACGGTATCGACTTTCAAAAGATCGATATTGTGTGTGGGGTGTAATATGTTGGAATAATGTGTGTGATTTGAATTGTGTCTGTTCGTTTAGGATGTCGTTTCCTACAGTATAGTTTTTTTTTGTACAAGTAACTTTAAATAACTACAAAACATTACATATGTTTCTTAACTTGTTCACATTAATGTTTCTAGAAAAAGTTATACTTTTAATAATAGCCCTACTTAATAAAAATGTAACCCAAAATATTTCGTAACATAATATTTCATAAAATAATTCGTAACGGTTTTAATGTCTTATTATTATAAATAATGTTTCCGTTCAAAAGTTTTATTTTCGTAAGTATGTAAACATTTTAAATACATTATACATTTAAAAATCAGATATAATTAAATGGGTTTGAATATGGCACATATTTAAGTGCGTCTAGTGAAACACTGGCAAAAATATGCAGTTAAGTAGATTGAGCGACAAACTATGAGTTTATAGAACTTTATTTGCGTTCACAGTTCTGTTTGATTAAAATTGTCGCCTCCAGTTAGTGCAGCATATTGAACAGCGTTCTCGTGTAATTCAGTGTTCACTTCAAACAGATGAACTAAACGATCTTCTTTAAAATTTGTTAAAAATAGTTACTGTTTCTGCTGACTGAATTTTCCCAGTCAGCAGGCATTTAAGTAGTGATGAAGAATAAATGTAGGGAAACGGAATAATATTTATTCTACTTTTATCGCGGCAGCAGTTTAAAAATCCTTATATAGGTTAGTTATTAATAGCTTATAAACCAAAAATAATGTCTATGTTAGTTTAGTGGCATTAAATATTGTTGGTCTGATCAACGTCATACAGAGATATATTAAGCCACATAGCGATGGAATGCAGATGATTAATAATATTACTTGTTTATCACGGATATTGTTAGAATTTAATTCCACTGAGTAGAGGTAAATGTAGAAATTATTATATTTTCAACTTACTTCTTCCATGACGCAAGCGCGCAAACACACACACACTCACAAATCATATACGTCATTTTCTAAAATAGATTTCTTGGAGCAGTAAAATCGTTTACTTCTAATAAACATATACTTGAAATTAGACACTAAATGCATTTGATACTTATATTAACACATTTTATCTGATAAAACAATTAGCTACGAGCACTTATGAGAATTTTCTCTCTCTCTGTCCCTCTCCTCCACCCTCTCTATAAAACACACACACACACACATAGACGTGTAATTTTTTTTTTGAGGAACGATGTCTAAATCGGCATCTCTGTTTCCTTAACGTCACTTCTTACATTTGACGAAGTCGTTGAGTGTAGCTGTAAATAATTATCTAGGTTGTTTATACCTTCCTTGCACTATGGCTATTATTATAAGACCACAATTTGTTAAAAACATATTTTTAAAAATAATAAGTGAAGTTACTGATCGATTTATAGCGAACGGATTTATAGGGAATACCTAGTAATTCATAACGACCCTATTAGAATATTGCAAAACACTAAGTTTACATCTATTTGCAGAAATCGCCAATTGATTTTGACACTTTCTAAAACGTAATATGGTCTCACTAATTAGTAAATAAATACAGATAAAAATAAATACAAGAACAGTCCTACAGAAATTAATGAAGAATGCCTACTTATGCAGTTTGCTGTTTTAAACGATAATTCGATTTCAAGTTATACCCACATTGTTGACAATATTATTTTCAGGACTTCAGTGAATCCAATAAGGAAGAGTGAAAAGGAAAATAAAATACAAAATTATTTATTTCTACAAGTAAGGCTTTGTGAACAGAAATATATATTTCTGTGCTTTGCCGTGTATATTAAATTACAGATCTGTCATAACTGAACATAATGTAAAAAAAAAAATTTTTTTAATGTAAACTGCTTTAGGAAATTATTACATATTTAAAAAAAAAACTGAAAGTGTACTTGACATAAATATTTAAAGGCTAGAAGTTAGCAATGAATATAAGCCAACAAATTATTTTGATTGTTTCCTTTATAGAATTACAGTTATATATCAAGCCTGACACAATAATTGTTATAGCGTGAAACGATAAGAAAAGAGAATCTCCACTTTGTGTAATACAGTATTTTTGTAAGTTACTGGTTCAGGTACTGCATTTACGAAAAATTCTGCCATGACAAACAAAATTCAGAAAAGATATGTTTACAAATGTTACACTACAATTATTACAAAGAAAATTGTATAACAATAAACACTAATTTGTCGAGTGTAGTTCGGTATCCAGAATTGGGACACACTGCAAACATCTGCTTAACCCTTTACAAAAGATATGATTGTAAACCTCAGTTTATTACCCATGGAGCCTTCTTTCTTTACTTTTCTGACAAGCTTTTCCACTAGTTAAACTTCTTAGGTGTAGTACAGTAATCCTGAACGTAGAGGCTGCAAAAACTCTAGTATCAACCTTATATGTTAATTTGTCTATTTTTAGGGCTGCACAGCAATAACAAACGCGGAGAATGTTTTTTTTAAAGATTTATCTCAAAATCAAACATGTAAATGTAAATAACCCTATTATTTTTATTCGACCTTAAAAGTTGGCAATGGTTGATTATTATTATGGCGTTGAACAATGTTTCCCAACTAACCTTTATTGATAAAACAAAACAACCTTTCGCTTCCTAAAATGTTTAACCGTCTTCAGGCTAACGTAAAATTATATCTACAGGTATACGATAGGGTAGTTATAGTATGTGTCAGAGCTATAATCACAGTACGATCGTTACGACTGCGGTAAAGAGTAGAACAATACTTTATATGGAAATTACAATACCATAGCGGAGCATGCAGTACCATACAATAACAACAAAAACATGAAACATAAACAACACATGTGTCGGTTAGTATGTCAGAATTATGACAAATAATTGACACATATTTGTGTTGCATTATCGTTGGAGAATTTTAAGCTTTAAGAATTGTTTGAATACGACTGTTTATTGTTGTTTTATTAATTTAAACTGAAATAGTTTTCTCCCTGTTCAATTTTTTTGTTTCTACATTTTATACGATAATCCTTGTGATCGTATTAACAATGTCTTAATGCACAGAAAAACGCAGATTTTTAGCGACTGAAAGATGTGTTCCTGAAAACAAAATGATGGTTAACGTTGTAACGTCACAGAACGTTCCATAAACGAAACCATTTACATAGCAATTTATCATAAGAGGAGAGTGAGGTAGACAGTATCGAACCCAAGTAGCCCTAAAAAATTTTGTAATATTGTCTAATAATTATTACTACTATCATGAAAAAACGACCAGACTGTGACTAAGACAAAAACCCCATATATATTATTAAAGTGAATAACAGTGAAAAAACCATAAGATACTATGAGAGAGACAAATAATATCAGGATCAACCAAAATGAAGTCATTAATTATTGAGTTTAGTAACTCTGAATAGAGTATAAAGAACTATTTATTGTGAATAAATGGATATGATCCATTATTATATTATGTAATGTAAACAAAATAAATGTATTAAATGACTTAAATACATTATTAGAAAGAATCTAAGTTAAAATAAAAATTATATAATTGTTATGACAAAAAATATTAATGTGTTGGATTTGAGACCAACACTCAGATTTCATGTAAAAATTAATTATTATCAAATTGAAATAAAAACTATATGTAATTGTCAAGCAGACAAAAATGAACAATTTATTATAGATAAAGAAAGCTGTCAAATGAATAAAAGTCAGTCAGAATAGCCAAAAACCGTACTAACTAAAAACATGTGGTAGGCATATAATATTGTATGATTTATGGATTTAATGTTGCCAAAATGCAACCAAATTGCATTAAAAAGTTGAAAAATAATAAAGCGACTATACTAATATATTTGACTAACTTTGACATTGTAATAGTCAAGTTAGCAAAATATTTACCTATACCATGTATGGCTGGGGCCAATCAACCAGTACAAAAAATAGTCATATCTGGCTAAATATTTACAAAATGTTGGCAAAAATAAAAGAGAATAGTACAAAACTTCAGTATACCTTAAAAACGAACAAACTCAATTGAAAATAAGATCAATTATGAAAGAATTTAACTTATAAGAGTGAGATTTGTCACACTATGAAAAAAGGACATCTCAGACCAACCAATATGATGCTATGTTATCCTTTAATAAAGATAATATGTGTAAAGAGTAACCAGGTATCACAAAAGACAGACAATATAATAAACTCCGAGTGTACACTAGTGAAATACTATATATGTTAAAGAAAGAGACTAATTATTGTGTCATAACATTGACAACAACATAGGCCATGGACATGGGCCATGTAAAATTGAAATTATCTGTGTATTATATATGTTAAAATTTGTTTGTTTTGTTATAGGAAGATAGTAATATTATCTGTTCATGTTATGAAAGAAACATAATAGTTTCACAACAATTTTTTGTTCTAAAAAATTGAATTTCAATGACAATAACCCAAGGTGAGAGTTGTATATTGTGTTACTTATTAGAGTTAATTTATTTAAAAACCAATCATAATTAGTATCACTAGATTCAGTTGAAAACAGAGAATCTAAATGTAATAATGGCATGCAAATTGTGAGTACTAATGTAAAACTGTTTGACAAATACCAGAGTAATTTTTGAAATATCCTTAGTGTGAAGAATAAGAAATTTGTTCTAAAAGCTTCGACGGAAATTAAATTTGTTCCATGACATTCCATTTCGTTATTCTCGAACAATCTAGAAGGAATTTTTACACAAATATACCGGAAGTCAATGAAAACAATCAGCCTAAATTAGTATAAAAGAGAGACCAAATTCGACCCAAAAAACACTTGAAGCTTGAAATCCGGAACAGACCCATCACCCACGACACTGATCAACGCAGTCAAGGCGAAACCGAAGGCGAGAAATCGACACAAGACCCGAAGAAAGGCTTTTCCCGTACATTGACAAACAGACTGACTTAACCTCTACAAGAATCTACGCCAATGTGTTGCTGAAATAGTGCAGCAACACGGCACATTTTAATAGAATTCACGCAGCCAGAACGTCAACGGCCCAGGAGGGACCGAAATTTTAAATAGAGAACCAATTCTGCTGTGTTCGCAAAGACAAACTAACTTGACAAAAAAACTCCCATAACGTACTACATACACAAAGCCTTTCTCGCTACTGCAAGGGTATCAGCGCTGTGACGGCCAATTTGGTAACCAACGCGAAACAGCTGACCTGTAAGCGGCGGGATCCGAGCGAAATTCTACTGCCAAACCGTTTCACAAAAAGTGCGGAAATTGTAAATGATCGCAATTTTGACTTAAAATAGATTCAGTGCACACATGAAGAGGCGAGATTGAAAAACTACCCGAGAGGAGTGTCCAGTGCGAGATTAATTAACCATTGGAACGTGAGTTACCAAAATTAAAGTCATTTTTTACCTGGTTACATTTTGTCACACAGTTGTACTACACATGCCACACACACCTTCAAATCACTTAGTTTTTCTTGTAAAGCATCTTATTGATATGTCTTGGTAGTTCAAAGGAGTCACGTCCTGAGAGTAAAGATTTTTTTACGTATTAAACTCATGCTTTTCAACTGAGTAAAAAATTGAAAATACTAGCCGATACTTAATTGGATAAATAAAATTGTCAATAATAATAATAACTTATGAATTTTTTTTTGTAACTCTGCAATTTTATAATTTTTTCATGAATGTTAGTCCTTCAGACGATTTGTTTTTGAAGAATCATTAAAGTTACCTTATTTTTTCAAACTAAACTGACTTGTTTACATTTTTTCATAGAAATAAGATTCAAAATTTTAATTTCTTTAATAATCACATTTCTTTCTTGGAACAAACGATTCCAAGTGGCGCCCACAAAAAACCTAGTATTAAGTTGTGTTACAGGACTACATCACCACAAAAGATCCAGTCACCGGTAAGTACAAAAAGTGCGCGGAGGTAACGCCCGACATCATACAACACGAACAAACATTATACACACTCTTCATATATTCTTTTTGTTATAAATTGGCAGCTCAACTAGTGAGGCTTGAAAAAAACGGAACAAGCCCGGCAACTACCAACAGATCAAAATGCCGCAACCTAAGGGAAAAAAGGTGAAGAAGAATGTGGAACCAGAGTTAAGTGTGGAAGACGGAGAGGCAGTACAAATGGAGGAAATAGAGTTAGAACCGCCCACACTAGAATTGGAAAGACCAGTACAAACGGCAGAGGAATTAGAAGAACAAACGAGAGAAGAACCCATACAAATGGTAGAACATACAGAGAAACCCGAACCAGAAAAATAACAGCAAGCGTTGACGCTAATGTAATAATGATGATGGCGATGCTCCAAAGAATGGAGGAAAATATAAACGAAAATATGAATAAAAACAGACGGGAAGATAAGGAAGAGAATAATAAAAGTAGACGGGAAAATAAGGAGGAAATAATAAAATCCCTGAAGGAGGATAATAACAAGAACATAGAATCTTTCAGGGAGAATATAACTGAGAAAATAAATGACAATGGGAAAAAACTAGAGCTATTTCAGGAGGAGAATAAAAAATGTATAGAGTCCCTGAAAAAAGAAATTAGCATAAAGTACGAAACAGTAAACAAAAAGATCGATGATAATAAAATCGAAAGTGACAGGAAGGTCGAGAATATGGAGAAACAGTTGGAAAGGTTACAGGAGGGAAACAATACACTTTTCGAAAATATAGAGGAACAAACAGTAGAGACCAAACAAGATGTTAGAAATCTCGAAAACATGGTAAGGCAGAACCAAGACGCCATCATGCAGGAGGTGGGAGAAGTCCAGAAAGACGTTAGCGAGAGGATGCAGAGAACATATGACATCGCTAACAGGCTGGACGAACAAATAAAAACTAACAAAAATAGCATACAGGAAATAGACCAGAGAGAGAAAAACCTGCAAGAAAGATTGGAGGCGCTGAGAGACACACCTATATTAAATACTCATGCGTGTCGTAGTGAAAACAGGGAAGTAATCAACTTCCAAAACTATCGTCGAAACCCAATGGAATTTTTAGAAAGAATGGAATAGTTTATTGGGAGAAATAGAGAAACAAGGTGGGACAGAATAAGGGAGATGCTAGACGAGACGTTTAAAAACACTAGGGATAACTGGTGGATAGCGGTACGACCCGAAATCACGATTTTAGCCGAGTTTAAACGCCAGTTCAAGGAAAAGTATTGGTCGGAGACTGCACAAAACAGGGTAAGGATGGACATATTCTATGGCAAATACGACGCGTCCAATGGACAGTCCCCGACGTCTTATTTCCTAGGAAAGGTATGTTTGGCACGAAATTTGATACCGCCAATCCCGGAGGAATGTTTGGTAAGGCAGTTAGCTGGACACTACAGCTATGGTATCAAAGACGCCCAATTGTACCAACAGCTTAGTAAAATAGCCTATCTAGCCAAATTATTGGAAAATTGTGAATCCACTGGAAGGTTCCAGGATTACCAACCCCCCAATCGTAAGGTAGAATACAATAGCAACAATAACGGACCAAACCGGAATGGAGGTGGAAACGGTAACAACCTTAACACAAATAATCAGAAAAATAATACCCCACCAAATGGCCGAAATAACAACACTCAGGGTCCAAATAACCGCAATTATCCGGGACCAAACAGAAATAATTATCCCGAGAATAATTACGGTAGGAACTACCATCAGGGAAACAGTTATCGCGGAAATAACTATAGGGGAAATAATTACGGTCAACGTAATAATTATCGTAACGTGGGCGACCAAGGAGGAGGCGATAGGAGAAATCAAGAATATAGGCCCCAGGTAAACTATACAATGGCCAATAACCGACGGCCATATCCACCCACCCAAGTATTATCCACTTACATGTTTTACCCACAACAGGCGCCAGGTAGCCAGGGTAATACGACGAATAGCCAACCTATTAATGGTAATCCCGAGGTCAGGCAGGAAACACAGACGGGTCAGCAACCCAATGTTCCGGGAGACCGGGCCAATGAGACCGTGGCTCATTTAAACTAAACGCGGCAGTGGAAAAGGAAAACCGCCCTTCACTGAACCAATATTATGGGGTGACTAGTTACAAACATAGACAGGACAATGACGGGACTATGACATTAAAAATAAATAATTATCTTAAGGATATTAGAGAGGAGTTATTAAAAGAGAGTGACAATATCGTAAAAAACCATGACAAGGGGAATAATGATGTCGTACAAATCAAGGCAAATATCAATGGCATAGAAGCAATATTACTCATTGACACGGGGTCGAATGTATCGCTTATCGATAGCGTAGAGTTAGAGCGGATCAAACAAAATAGTAATTTACCAATACCCACTCTGCCTATAAATAACATCATTCTAGTCGGAGCAACGGGGAGGCAAAATAAATCGATAAAGAAACAGGTGTCATTAGAGATGACTAGTAATGGGGTAACGATACCAGTAGGGTTATTAGTGGAGAATAATTTACCCATGAGTATCCTAATAGGCTGCGATATACTTAGGCCATATAATGCAGTAATAGATTTAGAAGGTAAGATGATAACTTTAAAAACTAACAAGGGAATTTGGACCAATAGTTTAATCAATGTCCAAGGAGATGGTACAGACAACACACCTTATCAAGCGATAGTGAACCATTATTATTGTGCCGATCGACCTATAAACATGCCGTTATATCAGGAGGAAAACCCAGAGTTGTGGTTAGAAAAATTAGAAGAGATACGGGATTTCCGAAGGAAGAAAGCAAGAGATCTGATCAGCGAAATACAGGCGGTACAATTAATCAAGGTATACAACAAATACAAACACATATTATCAAACGCTCCAGGTAAAGCCAGAGATTATCAATGCACCATAAAATTCAAAACTCCGGTGGAATTTAACAGGAAATCGTACCCCATCGCCTACTCGCTAAAGAACGAAGTCAGGGAAGAATTGAACAGGATGATAGAGGACGACATAATCGAGTATAGTCATTCGCCCTTTACCAGCCCAATCATAGCTGTGCCAAAAAAGAACGGAAAGGTACGTATATGTCTCGATGCTAGGGAGATCAACAAGATGATTGTTAACGACCGCACATCACCTGGGGAGATAGAGGAGATATTGAAAAAGTTTCACGGAACAAAGTATATACGTTCATGGGATACCGTATGCGGCTACTGGCAGGTAGAACTCCACCCTGATAGTAGGAAATATATGGCATTCATATTCGAGGGCAGAAACTATCAGTTTAAGCGGTTCAGGAAAGCTGATCGCCCTGATCGTCCCCTCATCTAACCATGGCTAGACAGTTTCGGTTCGTCGCGTGGAATGCAGATGGCATTCCGGCTCGTCGGGCCGAACTGGCAGCTTTCCTTATCGAGTACGACGCAGATGTCGTACTCCTCTCTGGAACGCATCTTGCCCCTAACCGGCGATTTTCCCTGCCAGCCTATGCTTGCTACAGGAAAGACAGGAATGATCCCGATCGCCACCGAGCATCTGGCGGAGTGGCGATCTTAGTCCACAGGCGACACTCTCATAGAGAACTCCCTGCCCCTGAAACTACCCTCATCGAAGCATGTGCTGTGGCGCTGGATGTAGCCGGCCTGGAGGTGCGCTTTGTTTCTGCGTACCACCCGCCCGGCCATCGAGCTCCACCGCATGAGGAGTGGGACGCCCTCCTAGACAGCGATCTCCCAACCATCGTAGCCGGAGACCTTAATGCCAAGCATCCCTCTTGGAACAGCAGAACGTCAAACCCCTACGGCAATTCTCTCCGTAGGGCTGTCGAAGATGATCCCAGCGTCCTCATCATCGGCCCGTCCGAACCGACACACTTTCCCACTGCGGGTTATCCGCCGGATGTCCTTGATATTGTAATTGTCAAGGCCATCCCCTTTCATCTACAAGTCAGCGCGGTGTCGTACCTATCGTCCGATCACGACCCCCTACTTGTAACTGTCTTGCTGCCGTCGGTCTCACCCCGACTTCCCGATCATCCTGTTAGGAGAGTCAATTGGCGATCCTACCATGATGATCTGGCCAGGCAGTTGCCATCTGTCCCTCCGGACCCACTCGTCTCTTGTGACGACGTGGATCTCCGGGTACATCAGCTCCAGGACCTTGTCCAGTCTGCAATGGACAAAAACACCTATACTGTTCCGGTGAGTAATAAACGCTCCGACCTTCCTGCGGAAGTTCTCCAAGCCATCCGATTACGGCGCCAGCTCCGCCGCAGATGGCACCATACCCGTGATCCTGCCGCTAGACGGCGCTTTCGAGCCCAGTCGGAACACGTCTCGCAGCTTCTGCTTGACGTAAACACGAATCGATGGGACTCCTATTTGGAGTCCTTGGAAGTCGACCACGCCTCCGTATGGAGAGCCGCTGGTAGACTAAAAGGCGAAAAGAGGACTCGCCATCCCTTGAATACCCCGGACGGCACTGTATACTCTGCAGAAGGCAAGGCGGAAGTCTTCGCCGACTGTATTGAGGAACAGTTCACCGTCCATAGAGGCATCTCTGACCCGGCTCATTTGGCCGTCGTCAGGGATTTCCTTTCTGGATACTTTTCTGCTCCCCCCATTGATCCTCCTATTTCGGTCGACGAGGATGACCTTGCGTCTGTCCTAAGCCGACTGAAGAAGAGAAAGGCCCCTGGCCCCGATCGCATCGGCGCCGCTGCGTTGCAGAATCTCCCGCCTTCGGCAGTTGACGTTCTTCTTGAGCTGTTCAACTCCTGTCTCCGGCTGAGTTACTTCCCTCGCCTGTGGAAAACTGCTAACGTCATCATGATCCAGAAATCTAAAAAGCCGCCCACGCTACCTGGAAGCTACCGCCCGATAACACTATTGTCAGTAATCTCGAAGATATTCGAGCGCCTTCTCCTGGCCCGTATTCGGCCCCTGGTGGATGGTTTCATCCGCGAGGAGCAGTTTGGGTTTAGGCCGAGGCACTCGACTACTCTTCAGCTAGTACGGGTTGTCACCTGTCTAGCCGACGCCGCCAACAATCATCAGGCAACAGGCGCTGTCCTGTTGGATGTGAGCAAAGCCTTTGATAAAGTCTGGCACGAAGGCCTGCTCTACAAACTGGAGCATTCGCCAATCCCGACACCTATCGTCCACTTGCTCCGATCCTATCTGACGGATCGCACCTTCAGGATCAGCGTAGATGGGTCGTTTTCTCGGGTTCGCCCTGTCTCCGCCGACGTCCCACAAGGATCTGTCCTCGGCCCCGTTCTGTGTGTACTGTACATGAACGATCTGCCTGTTTATCCCGGGGCACGTTATCTATATTTGCCGACGACGCGATGTTTCATTTTAGCTCGCTTTCGCCTTGGCGGACGAGCGTAATGTTACAACGCCAGTTGGCTATGCTTCCGGACTGGCTAAGGAAATGGCGGGTAGCGATCAATACGGAGAAATCCGAGGCGATCTGCTTTACACATAAGTCCATTTCCCGATGCCAATCCCTCTCCTTAGATGGGAGACCCATCAACTGGACTGAGACGGTGAAGTACCTAGGTGTTCGGCTTGATCGGCACTTAAACTTCAACGCCCACGTGACCTCAACCCTCAACTTGGCTCGTGGCGTCAGAGCCAAACTATCACCTATGCTTTCGCGGAACAGCTGCCTGGCTGTCCGTACCAAACTTACATTGTATCTACTGTTCCTCCGAACAGTACTCACTTATGCGGCACCCGCCTGGTGGCCTCTCCTGTCGGCCACCAACAGGCATAGGCTGACTACAGTTCAGAACTGGACCCTACGCTCCCTCACGGGGTCCCCGTGGTATGTGCGAAATACCGCCATACATCGGGGTCTCCGTGTTCCCACCTTAGAGGTCTTCGTCTGGTCCCTGGCAACGAATTTGTTCGCCAAGGCCGGCGAGTCCTCTTATCCGCACCTCCGAAGGCTTAACAGCATAGAGAATGCACCGCCCCTCGCCGCGTCAGGCGCCCTAGGGCGCTGTTAGACGACCCCCCCTAAGTTCATCACATGAACCCCCCAGCAACGGATCCCCCAACCTTCTGGAAATCTGAACCGATCACCATCAATCACTACCTGCGCCTGCCGAAACTGTAGTCAATCATGCTGCGGCAGATTGAATGGATAGATTTATTGCCAGCATCGGCTTTGCCGATTCGGCAGGGCCTTGATCCGGGACATGGGCTCTCGCGAGGTTGTGCAAATGCCTTCCTTGCGAAAGCCGACTGCCCCGGTGATAAGTTCCGTCGACTCGGCCGCTGCCTTCGGGCGGACGAGCCTCTTGTATTCGCCAGCGCGTCTCTGAGTTTCCGTGGGCTATGTCCCGGAGACCAATGAGACGCGACCAGGCGCTGCGATTGGCTGAAGCCATAACAACGACTAAGATCCCCGTCAGCACCTGCTTTGTTGATTTGGTAGGTAATGACCTGAGACATGAGCTCCCGCGAGGTTGTGCAAGTGCCTTCCTTGCGAAAGCTGGCTGTCTCGGTGACATTACCCACCATTTCGGCCAACGCCCTAGGGCGCTCGAGCTTCTTGTCCTCGCCAGTGCGTCACCAAGTTCCCAAAGGCTAGCCTGAGGGGACCAAGGTGTCGCGCCTTGGCTGGACAATTGGCTGAAGCAAAAGCATAAGCTTGCCACCGTGGTGGCCATGTTAATCTATCATGGACCCACGGACTGCACCATAACATCCTTGAGCAGAGCAAACGACCGCGCTGAACTGTTGGCACCTGGCGTTCATCAGGCTTAGGCCTGGACAACGCACACAAATTAGGGCGCAAGACGCCCGTGCATCCATCCATCCATCCATCCAGGTACCTTGACTAAAAGCATGTTACCATGAATTTTTCTAACTTACCCATAATTAGAAAGGAGGTAGAGATTATTAAATAAATTTCAAAAAAAATTATTATACAAGAAAATATTATTAATAAATATTACGAGATTAACACATTCCACTATAGGCAAGATTTATTTCCAATAGCCATGTCAACGTATATTTACCAGCTTACCCGTACTTAGTAAAGGAGAAAAGAAGGAGAAATACTGTCATATAATTGATACTAAATGGAGATGATAAATGAAAAGAAAAAGGGAAAACAGTGTGTTACATAAGGAGGTAATGATGAATGAATATAGCTATTAACATTGAATGATTTTAAACGATAATTTTACCTGCGGAGAACGATATATTAATATAATTGCGAATTAATCAGAAGAGTTTAAGATAGGGAATTTATGTGTAGGAGCCTATGATCTTTGAATATTGTACTTTTTTATTATTATTTGTTGCAAGGGTGCAAATATTATTTTCTGGACAGGGATGTGTTGCCTCTGATTTCAGTAGTTATAGATAGGGAAGGGCAGAGAATGTATGCCATAGCGAGCCACTCTGACTCCCAACCCTCTATGAAAGTTAGGGAATTGATAAGGAATTACATCAAAGATTAAATAATTAACATCAAGGTAAAAAGGAAAGGAATAGGTGATAAGACAAAGAACGAACTAGGAATATTGATTTGGATTAATATATTAAAGGAGTAGTACAGGAATTTAATTATAAGATAAAAGAATGAAATATAAAGAAGCTAATAAAAGGTTAATATAGAGATGATAATTTCATCAAAACCAAAGATATGTTTTTCAAAAATTATCAATTTTAACGGAGAGGCATATGTAACGTCACAGAACGTTCCATAAAGGAAACCATTTACATAGCAATTTATCATAAGAGGAGAGTGAGGTGGACAGTATCGAACCCAAGTAGCCTAAAAAATTTTGTAATATTGTCTAATAATTATTACTACTAACATGAAAAAACGACCAGACTGTGACTAAGACACAAACCCCATATATATTATTAAAGTGAATAACAGTGAAAAAACCATAAGATACTATGAGAGAGACAAATAATATCAGGATCAACCAAAATGAAGTCATTAATTATTGAGTTTAGTAACTCTGAATAGAGTATAAAGAACTATTTATTGTGAATGAATGGATATGATCCATTATTATATTATGTAATGTAAACAAAATAAATGTATTAAATGACTTAAATACATTATTAGAAAGAATCTAAGTTAAAATAAAAATTATATAATTGTTATGACAAAAAATATTAATGTGTTGGATTTGAGACCAAACACTCAGATTTAATGTAAAAATTAATTATCATCAAATTGAAATAAAGACTATATGTAATTGTTAAGCAGACAAAAATGAACAATTTATCATAGATAAAGAAAGCTGTCAAATGAATAAAAGTCAGTCAGAATAGCCAAAAACCATACTAACTAAAAACATGTGGTAGGCATATAATATTGTGTGATTTATGGATTTAATGTTGCCAAAATGCAACCAAATTGCATTAGAAAGTTGAAAAATAATATAAAGCGACTATACTAATATATTTGACTAACTTTGACATTGTAATAGTCGAGTTAGCAAAATATTTACCTATACCATGTATGGCTGGAGCCAATCAACCAGTACAAAAAATAGTCATATCTGGCTAAATATTTACAAAATGTTGGCAAAAATAAAAGAGAATGGTACAATACTTCAGTATACCTTAAAAACGAACAAACTCAATTGAAAATAAGATCAATTATGAAAGAATTTAACTTATAAGAGTGAGATTTGTCACACTATGAAAAAAGAACATCTCAGACCAACCAATATGATGCTATGTTATCCTGTAATAAAGATAATATGTGTAAAGAGTAACCAGGTATCACAAAAGACAGACAATATAATAAACTCTGAGTGTACACTAGTGAAATACTATATATGTTAAAGAAAGAGACTAATTATTGTGTCATAACATTGACAACAACATAGGCCATGGACATGGGCCATGTAAAATTGAAATTATCTGTGTATTTTATATGTTAAAATTTGTTTGTTTTGTTATAGGAAGATAGTAATATTATGTGTTCATGTTATGGAAGAAACATAATAGTTTCACAACAATTTTTTGTTCTAAAAAATTGAATTTCAATGACAATAACCCAAGGTGAGAGTTGTATATTGTGTTACTTATTAGAGTTAATTTATTTAAAAACCAATCATAATCAGTATCACTAGATTCAGTTCAAAACAGAGAATCTAAATGTAATAATGGCATGCAAATTGTGAGTACTAATGTAAAACTGTTTGACAAATACCAGAGTAATTTTTGAAATATCCTTATTGTGAAGAATAAGAAATTTGTTCTAAAAGCTTCGACGGAAATTAAATTTGTTCCATGACATTCCATTTCGTTATTCTCGAACAATCTAGAAGGAATTTTTACACAAATATACCGGAAGTCAATGAAAACAATCAGCCTGAATTAGTATAAAAGAGAGACCAAATTCGACCCAAAAAACACTTGAAGCTTGAAATCCGGAACAGACGCATCACCCACGACACTGATCAACGCAGTCAAGGCGAAACCGAAGGCGAGAGATCGACACAAGACCCGAAGAAAGGCTTTTCCCGTACATTGACAAACAGACTGACTTAACCTCTACAAGAATCTACGCCAATGTGTTGCTGAAATAGTGCAGCAACACGGCACATTTTAATAGAAATCACGCAGCCAGAACGTCAACGGCCCAGAAGGGACCGAAATTTTAAATAGAGAACCAATTCTGCTGTGTTCGCAAAGACAAACTAACATGACAAAAAAACTCCCATAACGTACTACATACACAAAGCCTTTCTCGCTACTGCAAGGGTATCAGCGCTGTGACGGCCAATTTGGTAACCAACGCGAAACAACTGACCTGTAAGCGGCGGGATCCGAGCGAAATTCTACTGCCAAACCGTTTCACAAAAAGTGCGGAAATTGTAAATGATCGCAATTTTGACTTAAAATAGATTCAGTGCACACATGAAGAGGCGAGATTGAAAAACTACCCGAGAGGAGTGTCCAGTGCGAGATTAATTAACCATTGGAACGTGAGTTACCAAAATTAAAGTCATTTTTTACCTGGTTACATTTTGTCACACAGTTGTACTACACATGCCACACACACCTTCAAATCACTTAGTTTTTCTTGTAAAGCATCTTATTGATATGTCTTGGTAGTTCAAAGGAGTCACGTCCTGAGAGTAAAGATTTTTTTACGTATTAAACTCATGCTTTTCAAGTGAGTAAAAAATTGAAAATACTAGCCGATACTTAATTGGATAAATAAAATTGTCAATAATAATAATAACTTATGAATTTTTTTTTGTAACTCTGCAATTTCATAATTTTTTCATGAATGTTAGTCCTTCAGACGATTTGTTTTTGAAGAATCATTAAACTTACCTTATTTTTTCAAACTAAACTGACTTGTTTACATTTTTTCATAGAAGTAAGATTCAAAATTTTAATTTCTTTAATAATCACATTTCTTTCTTGGAACAAACGATTCCAAGTGGCGCCCACAAAAAACCTAGTATTAAGTTGTGTTACAGGACTACATCACCACAAAGGATCCAGTCACCGGTAAGTACAAAAAGTGCGCGGAGGTAACGCCCGACATCATACAACACGAACAAACACTATACACACTCTTCTTTTTTTCTTTTTGTTATAACGTCTGTCTCGATACTGAACAGTATAACTGCGTATTATCTAACATTAGACTTACAGGTCGTATTCTTTATGTATTTATAGCTCACTACTAAATACATGTCATCAAAATCGTTAACCAGTTCTGCCGTTTTTACAAACAGTGGTATTAAGACATATAGATATATTGTGAATTATGTGATTTGTTGTAAATGTGTTATATGCTGGAAATGTATACCCCAGATTCATGGAGGGTGAATGTATTTCTCGACAAAGTCTGTAAGATGTGAGCTGATATCTTTTAAGCGATTGGTGAAGTTTGCTCGCTCCCGTAACTTTACGCCGTTAACGTAACAAGGAAATTTCTTGGAAATGATCATTACTTTACCGCATTGTACGTCAGTAGTCTTGTTTGTTCAGACAGTAGCGTTCCTTACCATTTTACGCGTAGTATCAATAAGGATACATTCTTGAGGCAGAATACTGAGCGCATTATCTTAGCGATTGTTCCACAAGACGGAGACTTTCTGAGAAGAATGTTAAGGGTATTTTAATAAAATTTTAAACTATTCCGGAAAACAGAACGTAGGTTTGTGTGGGTGTGTGTGTGCGTGTATAGTTTGTGTTTGCGCGAGCGGTGCAAGTACATGGTTTTAGGTTTGGTAGTCTATACTTTCAATCCTCGTATTACAATACATTTTATAAGCTACAATTTAAGAAAAGCATCCTGCGGCAATTTACCAAACTTATAATTTTATTTTTAGTAAGTTTTTATATAGTCATTTTTAAAAAGTGAAGACGGTTTGTAAACAGTTAAACGCCTTTTCTTTAACAGTTAAACGAATTCTTAAACATTGTAAACAAATTAAACATTTCGTTGTAAACAAGCATAAACGTGTAACATGTTCTTTAATAAACAAAGTTTTTATTCAATTGCGTGAATCTAATTTCACCTTCTTTATTAAACATATTTTTGGTGACCCCGACGTGATCTGGACTAAACGTATTATTAAACGGACAGTTTTCATGTGATACGATACGAAACCGGTACATTAAAATCTTAGTGAACTACGAAAAAGTGTTGCGGAACATATTTCTGGAAACAGTGTTATCAGTGAAAAGCCAAATGAAAGATAAATTCCCAAATACCAGTGAACGTGAAAGTGTAGAGGAGTTATAATTAAGTGTTCAGTGTAGACGGAGAAGGTAACAATTGTAAAGATACATATTAATACACATACATTAACGTAAAAATATAAATTATGTACAGAATCAATTCTTTGTGTAACGTTGTGCAACCACAAGGTCACACACAATTAAAGCACGCAGTTGTGTGCCGCAACAACGTTAGTCATTGTTCATAACAACACTAACAAGTCATTCATTTCTTAGAACAATTTCAGAAACATTAGTAAATTCCTCAATAACACTCTTGTAATGTACTCAACAATAGTACAATCTGTTGATCAATTTGTATTTGGTTATTATTACTGCAGTCGTTAAGTATTTTCAATTTGTAATTTCAATACTCGTTTATTAGATACAATAGGTTCAGATAATGAAAGTCACAATACAAAACACGATTTCAAAGCTTTAATTCGTAAACGTGCCCAAATAAAGGATAGAATCACTAGACTTAAGAGTTTTCTCGACTCGTTTGATGCAGACGTCCACTCATTTTCAAACTTAAAATCTAGACTACAGAAATTAGACGAATGCTGGTCAGAATTTAACTCTGTCCAGACGGATATTCAAGGTTATGATGAAGATGCTGTCACTTCAGACGAATAATATTCTACATTTGAAGACAGTTATTTTGAAGTCCATGCGAAAATTGAAGATCTATTATCTACTCAAGCCAATAAACAAACTGTCTTAGAACCAAAACAGTCTTCACAACAATCAAACATATCCGGTAACATAAAACTTCCAGATATTCCCCTCCCCACATTTTCTTGTAAATACGAAGAGTGGACAGATTTCTGTGATATTTTTGAGGCTTTAATAAATAATTCGTGTAAACTAACAAATATTCAAAAATTCTATTATTTACGTTCGTGCTTAACTGATGAAGCATTGCATACTATAAAGGAAATTAAAATAGCAGCTAACAATTACGATTAGGCTTGGACACTACTTAAGCAGCGTTACAAAAATAATAGACTCATAATCAAAGCACATGTACAAGAAATTTTAAATTATAAACGTATTAAAAGTCTTCCGCAGTAGGATTAAGAAACCTACTTGACACAATTACTAATCACCTAACGGTACTAAAAATCTCGGAGAACCAACCGAACAACGGAGCACACTGTTGTGTTCTTAGTTACGAGAAAACTCGATCCAGAAACACGAGATCGATTGGAGACGTATCAGGCAAAACGTAATCTAAACGATGATGAAGATGAAGTAGGCGAATCCGCCAGCAGACATTCAAACTCATCAGACTATCCCCGTCGTTATTCATTTCCAATGTTAATGACATTTATTCATGAACAATCTTTGATTCGGGAAATCAGGGAAGAAAATCTTACCCAAAACACTAAAAAATCACCCTTCCGAGATAACCAAAGGAGTTCCCAATTTCTCCAGCCGGTACACAAAACTGTATGTCATCCAGCAGATACACCCAATCGGCGATGTGCCATATGTAATGAAGATTATGCTACATTCTTGTGCAAACAGCTTTCAAGTCATAATTCCGCACAGCGTTATACAAAAGTTAAAAAACTAAATTAGTGTTTAAACTGTTTAAGATACGGCCATAAAACCATACAGTGTAAAAGTCGATATTCTTGCAAACACTGCAATAAACGTCATCATTCTTCGCCCCATATCGATAATTCAAACTTGTCAAAAGAGGAATCAAAGCAGCCAGCTGCTGAAAAGGTCACTATTTCGGCCTGTTCGAACCGTAATGAAGAAGTGATTCTTGCTACAGCTATCATTTTAATAACAGACTCTCAAGTAGTAGCTTATCCTTGTCGTGCCCTCTTGGACATCGGAAGTCAATCAAACTTTATACGTCAATCACTTGCATCGTTCTTAGGTCTCAAGCATAATAAAGCACACACTTCAGTGTCTGGATTTGGCAGTTCCAGAGTATCAGCTAAATTTTCTGTACACACAAAAATTAAATCGAAGTTCAACAATTATGAAGAATATTTAGACTTTCTAGTTTTAAGTAAGATCACAAATGACTTACCAACTTCTTCTACAAACGGGAGCTTAGACATTCCAAATGACATCGAATTAGCAGCCGACACATTCGGTCAATCCAGGAGTATTGACGTACTACTTGGTGCCAGTATCTTTTACAACATGTTAAAGGAAGGACATGTTAAGCTAGGTGATATTTTACCCGTTCTACAAAATACAGTATTTGGATGGATTGTCAGCGGGAAGATCTCAATGAATCACTCGATATACAGAACTCATTCAGTACTTACTACATTGACCAGTACAACTACAGAAGGCGACTTTGAAAACGTGTAGCATCCTTTTGGGAAATAGAAGGTATCACCGGCAAACATATGATATCGTATGAAGAACAAGCTTGTGAAGACCACTTTACATCTACTGTCAAGCTTCAGGCAGATGGGAGATACATCATTAAGCTACCTTTCTCCAGTGACCCTGGAATCGCCTTGGGTCGCTAATGGAATCGCCTAAGGACCACGCTATCAAACGATTTATGTCACTTGAAAACAAGTTGTCTCAAGACATAAAACTAAAACAAGACTATACTGATTTTTTAAATAAGTATCTTGAAAATGATGAAATGGAACTAGTATCAGAAACGTGTGAACCACAAAATGCATATTATTTACCTCATCATCCAGTTATAAAAGAAACTAGCACTACGACACGCTTACGTGTAGTTTTTGATGCGTCAGCAAAGACATCTAACAACACTTCTCTTAATGACATTCTGATGATTGGTCCTACAATACAACGCGACCTTGTATCCATATTGCTATTCTTTCGCATTCACGCTTATGTATTTACTGCAGATATTAAACAGATGTACCGTAAGGTGTTGCTAGATGAAAGCCAACGGGATTTTCAAAGAATTGTTTGGCGTCATGATCCAAAGGATCCAATTAAAACGTATAAACTTAAAACAGTTACATATGGGACCGCTTTAGCCCAATTTCTTGCCATTAGGTCTTTGTTCCATCTTGCACAAGAAGAGAAGGAGAAATTTCCTATCGCCGCAGAAGTTATTCAGCGAGACTTCTATGTAGATGATGTTCTCACGGGAGGAGACTCAATTGAAGAAGTAATTCAACTTCAATCAGAACTACAGAAATAATAAACGTATTAGAAAACGGAGGTTTCGAATTACACAAATGGTGTGCAAATCATCCAGCAATCTTACAAAATATTCCAAGTGATCAGATTGAAACAGGCTTCACGGTAGAAGAATCAGGCAACAAGGCAATTAAAACACTTGAGATTTATTGGCAGCCATTATCAGACACCTTTCAGTTTAAAGTCAATTTACCCAAGCCTCCCAATATCATCACAAAACGAGTTATACTTTCTGATATTTCTCGAATATTTGATCCAATCGGACGCTTATCTCCAGTGATAATTACTGCCAAATTGTTTATGCAAGAAATATGCCTTATAAAAGACATTGGATGGGATCAACCAGTTCCCGAAGCTTTATTGATCAAATGGAATCAATACCGACTGTCATTACTAGCCTTGAACCAGTTAAGCATTGCACGACGTGTGTTAAATGGAGACAACAAATAAACACATGAACTACATGGATTCTCGGATGCATGGGAACGCGCTTATGGAGCATGCTTGTATATACGAAACATTCAAGAAGATGGAACTGCCATTGTAAACCTACTATGCTCAAAATCACGGGTAGCCCCATTGAAACAAGTTTCTTTGCCAAGACAAGAATTATGTGGAACGCTTTTATTAGCTCAACTGTTTCAAAAGTGCTACATCCTTTCAGAAATACTGAATATTAGACACACCATTCTTTGGACCAATTCTACAATAGTTCTTCATTGGTTAAACTCACCTCCAAATACCTGGCAGACTTTCATAGGAAACAGGGTATCACAAATTCATGAACTCACTAAACATTGCACATGGATGCATGTTCGATCACAGGATAATCCTGCAGACTTAATTCCAAGGTCAGTTTTAGCAGACCTCCTCATAACTCGAAGCTTGTGGTGGCATAGCCCTACCTGGTTATCAGAAGATCATAATAATTACCCCAAAACTATTCAAACTATTTCAATAAACCCTGAACTTGAAGAACGAAGAACGAAAGTTATAATTTACATAACAATAATTTACAAATTTTCCTTTTCGACTAAATTATTACGAATCACTTCGTAAAGAATTGCAACGCTTCGTTAAGAATTGTAAACATCCACATAAAAAGAACATTGGATATATTACTCCTGGCGATATACATAAAGCTGAAAGAATATGGATTAAAGAAGTTCAACAGGCTTTCAGTGAAGATATAGACAAACTTCAGAAGAATAAGGAAGCAAGTAATAAAATCAAGTCGCTAGCTCCTTTTGTGGATGACGAAGGTATCCTCCGCGTTGGAGGCAGACTAATGAATGCGTCAGTGAATCCAGAGTATAAACATCCAATTTTCCTCGCTCCAGATCATAATATTACACGAATGATATTTGTTGAGACTCATATAACTACTCTACACTCTGGTCCTCAAGCTCTTCTTGCGACTATTCGAACTAAGTATTGGCTCATCAAGGGTAAAATTATAGCGCGATCAGTTGTCAAAAAATTGCGTAACATGCAGTAAAAATATGCCAAGGCCTGCTAAAAATCTCATGGCAAACCTACCACCATGCAGAGTCAAACCATCTTGTCCCTTTGAAAACTGTGGGATTGATTATTGTGGACCGCTCCTCTGTCGAAGAGTATCACAAAGCCGATCACAGCCAGTGAAGGCATATGTAGCACTCTTCGTTTGCATGGCTACCAAGGCAATACACATAGAACTAGTTCCGGATATGACAACAAAGAAATTTCTAGAAGCACTTCAAAGAATGATAGCTCGCAGAGTAGCAATTAAACATATATACTGTGACAATGCTACTAACTTTGTTGAAGCAAAAAACGAACTTCATGAATTACAACTTTTGTTCGCTTTTGACACTCATCAGTATCAAGTACAAAAACTGTGCACATCAGTAGGAATAACGTGGCATTTTATTCCACTCTGGTCACCTCATTTTTGGGGACTATGGGAAGCGGGGGTAAAAAGTGTAAAACATCACCTTGAACGAGTATTGGGAACTTATATATTACCACATGATGAATTAGAAAAACTCTTGGTTAAAATTGAAGCTTGTGTAAACTCTAGATCTATAACTGAGTTGTCAAATGATCCAAACGATTTGAATCCTTTGACACCTGCTCATTCATTTTCTTGTTGGACAGTCCTTAGCTTCCTTTCCTGTACCTGATGTAAGTAAATTAAACATTAATAGATTAGACCACTGGCAACGTATTCAACAACTGTACCAGATTTTTTGGCGACGATGGTCAGATGAGTATCTTTCAACTCTACAACAACGGACCAAATGGGTCAAGGACTACACGGCACCATCCCCAGGCTCCCTGGTATTAATCAAAGAAGACTTCCGACCTCCACTTCACTGGGACCTAGGTCTCATTGTGGAACTTCACAACGCCAGTGATGATATACCTCGTGTCGTTACAATTCGGACATCTAAGGGACTGGTGAAGAGATTCTTTGGCTTGTCAAGCTGTGCGTACTTGCTTATCTTTGACGTCTGCTACTTCAACGGGGGTGGTATGTTAAGCGTTCCAGAAATGTGTGCTGGGGAGTCCCGCTGATCGGAGTGTGTTGCTGCCGCTCGCTCTGTGTGCTGTGAGGCGCGCCCGCGATCCGAATTCGTACTCATCACGATCTTTTTGTAAAACACCATATATTGTTAATGTGTTTTCGTTTCGTTAGTAACAAAATAAATAAACGTAAGTTTTTATATAGTAATTTTTAAAAAGTGAAGACGGATTATAAACAGTTAAACGCATATTCTTTAACAGTTAAACGAATTCTTAAACATTGTAAACAAATTAAACATTTCGTTGTAAACAAGCATAAACGTGTAACATGTTCTTTAATAAACAAAGCTTTTATTCAATTGCGTGAATCTAATTTCACCTGCCTTAATAAACATGAGTATACGTGATAGAGTTGCCCAATATCGGCGACCTGTTAACCGAATGCATGACTACCGCATCCACAAAACAACTGCAGTTACAAGCCAAATGGATGGAGAGGCATGCAGCGTCCAAAGAAGCGTTGGAGTGACCAGCTCTTGTCTATCTCCTTTGGACTGGAATAAAACATTTTTGCCTTAATCCTCGGTGAAAATTACGATGATGATTATACATAACCATTTATGACTAGCAGCCTTCTCACAAAGCTGATTCAAACAAAACACTCACCCTCCAGCATGAAAACCATTTGGTCTTCTGCGTCGTGTAGTTCCTACTCAGTTTTTTGGAATTCGTCCACGTAATCCCCTACGATTCATACTAACCCTACTATAATTCTCAAATTTCTGCATGTTACCCTTTTTATATTACTATATTATGTTAGCTTATTTCCTTTCGTACGTGACTTTCTCACCCTTAAAGCACTGTGTGAAAATTCTCGCAAGTATTTCAGATACATTCCTAAAACATTCTTTATTATTTCGATTGGTCCAAGTGTTAATTATTCCAGGTCAAGTAGCTTTGCCGTCCTTCATTTTATTTAATGCTACTATGTCCTGATCTTTTTTATTTTTTTATGTACATCCTAATTCCCTTGTATTGTTATAAATAACGACTTGTCTCTGTAATACGTTTTTTTATAATATTAATAATATTACTCCCATCGTTCTAAAGTAATAAGCTCTAGCCTGTTACTTTCTTTTGTATTTGTTTTTACTTTCTTCAAGAGTCCCTGACTTATATTCGATTCTGCTCCTGCCATCTGTGAATTTATCTCGAGGCATCTTTGCCTCACATTCCTTCCGTTCTTTATCCTCTTATAACTTATCTTCTAAAATAGACGTAAGGAACTTTATCATTTCTCTCATTTGTAAGAAGCCATTTTCTATAGGTTTCTTTGTTGTTTTTAATAACTTGCTAAATTTTTATGTTCCACCATATTTTAGTTTTCACTTCATAACCCCAATCTCCCAAGCTGCTTTGCAAAGGCATTTCTTAAACTTTTTATAAATTTGATTTCAATGAAATCTGCAGCTTATACATTATTAGAAAATCTACACAATTAAATCTTTTTTTGCGAGACATGGTATCGCACTCCGAAATATAGTCAGATCTGTGATATGGCAGGATAACTACAATGTAAGCAGATAGTCTTAAAATCTACTGCATTCAGCACCTCTATTTACCTAGGAAACCCTTAAAATGGTCACTTTTTTTATTAAAATATAGTCTACCACTGACCTATATTTACATCAAGTCTATGTAGATAACATTCACTAAATATTCTTAATTCGGGCTGGGAGCAAAACTCAATTTCTTCACAATTCGATTCACCACTTCCTCTTGAAACTGGCATTATTCTTGACTCTATTCTGGTATTGAGGTCGCCCAATAGAATGATTCCTGTTATTTTTTGTTGATTTTACCTAGTTTGCTTTAAATTATTCATAAAATGTAACTTTTCTTGTTTTAATGGCATCATCTTTTGAGGCATAAACATTTACTATACTCATGCCTTTCCCTTGAATTGCCGTGTTGACTTCTATGATTTCTTCATTTATACATTTGCATCTCTTAATGGAGCTTCTATAGCCTATCGCTTACTAATTACAACGGAAATACTACATTGTTCTTTCATGTCCTTAGTAACACTACTGTAAATGTGGATCCATTTTTTGTTTTTTCACTACGTGTTTCTTTTCTTTTTGTTTTAGAAAAATGAACAAAATATATCTTTAATCTTTCTAAGCAGAATAAACTTGCAGGTTGCTTATTTATTAGCATGTTGGTCTACATACACCTTGGATGCGAGGTTATCGCCTCAGACCAGTGAACACATCAAACAGTATGTATTGCTACTTAAGAAGGAAATAATCGTAAAAAGTAGACGTGAGAGCTATAAATATTGTTTCGGTTAATTACATTTATCAATAAATGTGATCAACACATTTCCTAATAAAATACTTCTTTTTACTCCTGAAGTTCATTGTATTTGCCGTTTGGATACACAATCAAGCACGAAAACACATAAGCGCGCCAAAATGCAAGTAAAGTAAGATATCTCCCTGCAATTAATTTTTATTTTCATAGTTTATATTTTAAACGGATGTGTTAGATTAATCCTGAACAGTGAATAGCATACAAAACATATATTTGTTTATTTATACAGTAAGTATTTAGTAGTATTTTTTCGCATTGTAGCCTATAGGTTGAAATGGACATTCTATTTCTTCTTAAAAAGTTATTTCTGAACTAGAAAATTCATTATGATTGGCGAGATTTACTGTGACCCAAGAGGGTCCGTATGGCCATACATATTTTAGGTATTTTATTGGATAACTGGAGATAAGTACTGGATTATGTTAGACATATTCACATGAACGTTTATAATTATAACAATGTTTTGTCTAATTAATATTTCATATAATGTCATTTTATTGTTTTGCAGTCAATATTATAAAAACTTGTTAAAGATAAAATCTTACTGTACGTCTTTCTTTCAAGAATAATTACCGTTTATTTCAGAGATTGGAGTATTTCATTTGTTACGCTTAACAAACGATTTCTGGCTAGCCTGTAAAATTGAAGCTAATCATTTATAAAAATTGTATAAAATTTCTTACAAACGTTCACAACATTTTGTCTAGAAACCAAGCTTATAGTGTAAACTTTAAGCAATAAATAAAACAATACGAAATATACAAACACCACACAACACAACCAAACAACATACTTAACGACCAATTACAATATAAATCACATACACTTTTTTACACAATTATACAAAAAACAAACATTAATTTGAATCCCCGCGCCAATCCCCTTCCTCCACGCACCACCCCCACTACACCTTCCATACAATAACCGTTACTAAATGCTGGCAGTCTGTCTCTAACCTGAAGAAGGCGAATACGACGCCGAAACGCGTTCGACGAGAAGAAAAACAGTAAGTTCACAAGTAAAAGTTTAGATAAAGTGTAGCGCTGTGAAAGAAGATGATGAACAATCAAGACAACTTTAAGGAATAGTATCTAATTTAAATACAAAGTGCATCAAGTAATATCAATATAACGTACAGAGGATGGAATAATATATGGAATGTATCTAGAACTGGGTTATATCTGGCTTGAAGTATTCCTGAGAATGAAACATCTGTTAGTAAGAACCGGAGAATCATGTCAAGTGCACAATTTTCTGACTTGTGTGCTGTTTGATTTTTTCCACTTATACTTGAAACGTTACATTTTTGCATGTTTCAACTTTGTTTATGATTCAGTTGTAACATGATAATTAGCAATTGGAGTATTGTAATTTGTGACTGTCAGCTAAAGTGGTTGTTACGGTAGAACTCAATTTATATTGAGACTGTGATTTCTTTTGTTATAAACTGAATCTGGACAAGTTACAAAATTATATATCTCAGGCATTACACTAGCTTTTATAACAAGGTAATGAGCTGGTACTTAAATATTGTATTTATACGTAAATTACCGTGTTACCGTAAATTAATTTATGCACAAAAATGCCGTATACGTTTGTATTTTACCCTTCCAATTACGCCAAGTAAAAACGCTTTTAAATTTTAATTAATACCATAATTAAATGATCCATTACATTGTGTTCAAATCGTGACTTAATATTTACTACAAAGACATTTAATCTGTACACGGCCTTTCAATGTAACATATTATAAGTGCATATATTTACATGTGTAAATTTATTCCGTGTAACTACTGAGCATTCCTCCTAACATGCGTGAACCAACATTTATTGAAAGGCTCCTAGACACAAAAATTAAAGAGAACAGATTGTAGCGTATTTCAGAGTAATTTATCTTTTGAAGGGGTTTCCTTTTATGTTTCAGAAATCTATCACTTAAATAAATGCCTATGTATTTACATTATCCATTACAAACTTCATTTAAAACTAATTAATATTTACATTTTTAATTTTTCTGGATAACACCCAAGTTTTATAAAAGGAGAATACTGATAAATGTTAATGTCCTACATATATAAAAATAAAATTTTCATGTTAATACCAAATATCCTTCCTTCTTTTCCCCGGCGTTACAAACCAGCATGGGTTTTAGCCTGCTCAATGACTTTCTTCTATTCCGCGCTCTCATTACAAATCCGTGTCCATCCCCTTACTGTCATAAATCTCAAATCATCCTCCACGTCATCCAGTCATCTCTTTCTGGGTCTGTCTCTAATTCTTCTTCCTACCGGTCTCCAATTTGAAATTCTCTTAGCCATTCTTTTGTCTTTCATTCGCCTTACGTGGTTCAGTCACTCAAGTCTCCCATCCTTAATAAACCGGACTATGTCGACACCCTCAATTAGTTGGTCCAGTTCATGGTTCATTGGAATTCTCTAATAGCTATCTTCAGCTTGTAGAGGTCCAAAGATTTTTTGCAAGATTTTCCGTTCAAATATTCTTAGATGTTGCTCGTCTGTGTGGTGGATAATGTCCAGGCTTTACATCCGTCTGTTATTACCGGTCGTATAAGACTTTTATAAATAGTCAGCTTAAGTTCTTTGCTTAACATCTTGGATTTGAAAAGCTTTTCATAGAACCAATAGCACATGTTGTCACGTACGATGTGAGACTTTATTTCATTGCTGGAAGAGTTGTTCTGAGTAATTTGTTAACCTAAGTAAGAAAATGATTAGACACGTTCAACTGTATAATTGCCACCTGATAGATGTGCCTTGTTGTTTGTGATATTCCGTTGAAGTTCCATGAATTTTGTCTTGGCTTCATTTATCCTTACACCTCTTTTATGCGCTTCATTATCCAGTGTTAGTAGATTTTCGTAATACCAAACACATGTACAAATAATTGCTGTACAATTAACAGAAACGTTTTCCTTAGGACAAGATTACTTACATCAGCGTAACAAATTTTATTTTTCACACAATCGTCACTTCGGCTATTGAGTAAAAGCAAACTACGCAATCCGCGGAGTGAGTAAAATGAAATGCTCACTTCGCGACTGGGAATTTTTATTTACCCAATGGCCGAAATTAAGGTTTACTTCAGGTACTCCGCAAATGGAAATACGCACTCCGCGGAGTGAGTACTTTATTTCTCCCATTGCCCGAAATACTCCGCGGAGTGCGTAAAACAAGATTCGTACTTCGCGGAGTGAGTAAAAATTTCGGGCAATGCCCGAATTCGGAAATTGCGAATAACATATACAAGTCAACAATCTAAATGTAAATGGTTGTCACAAATAGATAGGCTACAATGAATGTAAAACAAATTCTATGTCTTATGTCGCTTAGAAAATAATTGTAACTGAAGTTACTAACATTTGCGATTTAAAGAATACAAATATAAAATTGGAAAAACTTGATGAAATGTACTTATAGTATATTTTTTGTAATCTACAGGAATTCTAGTGAATAGGCAATGTAATTGCTAATTTTCTCTATATACATATGAGGAAAATTATAAATACTTCGTGTTCAGGGTCACACAACCAGCGACTAGAAAATGTTGCTTCATGTTGAAATAAGTGTGACATCAAACAGCATTCCATTCGGCTAATTAGGTCCCGTCGAGTATAGGACGGATACAATAAAATCAAAATTTACTAAAAATGTAAAATTTTATATTTAGATTTATATATACACGTGTGTGTGTAATAAATAACACTATACTCTACAAGTAACTAATAAATTTGCATTTGAAACATAATTTACGTTATAAAAGAGCCTGTTTATTACAGGTAGGTGTCCTAAAATAATAGATGTGTGTAAGTTACTATTTTTTTTATTTTAGGTGGCTAGCACCACTAAAGTTAATATCTGCTCCCAATCCAAATAATATCTACAGGTGTAACATCTTCTTAAATAATATTACAAACGCAGCTATAACTTTTAAAACAAGTTTGCTTTCCAGTAGTTCCACTGTTTTTAGCGTATAAAAAAGAATCAAAATTATGCTATACCTACAAATATCGTTACAAACCTTACCTCAGACATAAAATTGTCTGTCTACCAAAACGTCAATAAAGTTTTTCAGTCTGTAACCACAGAATCAAGCCCTTCAAAATACGAGTTGATTATTTGAGGAAAGAATTGTGTTTTAGAAATTGATGTAAAATTTTGGTTAAATTTATGTAAAGGAACCCTGGTGGCTGCAATAATCAAACATAGATTTAATTATTATTTATTCATCGATACAAAATTATTATACAAGAGTAATGTTTTACTCTTTCTGAATAATCTTTTTGACTTTCCTATACTGTCTTCTACTGATGTATAAAAATATCTTGGTCAATTATATTTTTATTTATTTATACATAATACAATTTTTCTTATTTTCTCAGTAAACTTTTAAGATAGTTTGTCTAATCATTCTACTCCCTATCGATGAGCTATAAATCATTTACGTATTTTAGGTCTCACCTACTATTTATCCAGCTGTACTTATTACACTGCCAAATATGTTTCTTCACTCATTCTTTATATCAACTGGTAACTCTAACTGATGTAACTCCTATCCCAGCTTAACTCTGATTCACTCTGTCCTCACTAAAATAATGCATTAGTTTATGTATTAACCTCACTAATTGTGTCATTTGATAACTTAACATATTACGCCTCATTTTAACAATTAGAAACATAAGTGTTTTTGGCTCAACAATTTTTCGTAGTCTGCAAAGATAAATACAAACGCAACATTACAAACGTAAACGTTATTTTTCAAGGTATAAGAAATAAATGAATAGGTAATAAACACTATTAAATTTATTTATAAAAATTATATTGCATAGAGGAAATAATTTATTAAAATAAAGATTACAAAAAATAAGTGGTAATAATATTTTTTTATGTTAACATTATAATATTATAAATGAATGACGTATAAATTTTAGATTTTAAATGTTGCTAGAGAGCGTTTTAAACGCTGGACTTAATACACAATTAAGTGGATTGTGTGGCAATCTGCAAGTTTAGAACACTTCGTTTGCCGTTAACAGATCCGTGTGAATAAATTTCTGCCTCTGGTTAGTGCAGTGAATTGAACAAAGTACTCGAGTGATTTGTTGTTTAGTACAAATACCGCAACTACAATCTTTCATATCAGATTGTCGAAACTAGGTTCTGCTATAATGGGCTGAAATTTTCCTGTCCTGGCCTAGAGTGTAATCATTAATACAGTAATGATCTATTACTGATTGGGTTAGCAAAAGTATATAAAAATTAATCTACGTTTATCTCAATTGCCAATGTTATATAGTACGACAGTTATTAATATTAGTAATGAAAGTGTAGATAAAGTCTGGAATCCTTACACCGATGTGTGGCTAGAGCAGGGACTACGGCTAACAGATTATTCTGATTCTGATGACGATAAGTCCAAAATTGTACACATAACAAATCAGAACCTTGTCTCTAGCTTGGAAGAGTGAGACAGCAGTAGTAGCTGGTATGGTGAAACTAAGTTAAAAGTTTCGCTAATTGGCTTACACTGTTGAACAAAAATGTTTAACGATTTTATTATTACACCAGCACCTAATGGTGAGAAAGTTTGAAGGCACTGCCTACTAAGTTTTAGTCTAAACAGAGTGTTTGCTTTTTGTTGCAAAATACTCTGACTGCTAACGCGACTCTATCAGATGAAAGTAGAAACAGATTAGAGAGTTTGTTAAGTTTGCCAGAAAATTCTTAAAATTTGTAAAACGTTTAAATCTTATTGAAATTATAGCTAAAAAGTAGATAAGTATGTCTGAGAAGCCCTAGGAAAAATAAAACAATATGGCACTGAGACTTGAAATTCTCGAGGACAAGGCTACATTGAGCCAACATGAAGGGGAAATATTCAGGGTCCAAAGAAAAAAAGGAAAGCCTCCTTCGTTTCCTGTGGCACCCACATTTTGAATTTGGTTATTAGTAATTTAGAGCCGTTACTCAATTATTTCTTACCGTTATTCTTTTTGAAATAATACAGCGGCTTTGTGTCCTGTCTACTTTATCCAAAAGAACGATTACAGGATCTTTTCTCTGTCTAAAGATATTTTAGTAAGTAAGTTCCTGGAATCTCAACATAGTAACGTGCCGCAAGGTAACATTTGTTACTGGATTTTAAAAATATTTCCAAGTAATTAGATTTACATCTAGCTGAATGAAATCAAAACAGTTGGCTGAGGAGCTAGTTGAATTTGACATATGCTGAAAATACCTAGAGTGAGGAGAAGAAAAAGAAATAATGTGTTGTAAAGCTGTAGATGTACCTGCTTATTTTCAGGTGAGTTTCCGAATAGATTTTATACTTCTCAAATGGCAGTACAAAAAAATTTAAGCAACTGAAAATAAAAGATAAGTTATCAAAATTTTGAAATACTTCAAAAGTTGACTTTTTTTTAAGCTAGACGAGCTGCCAATGCAAGAAGAACTATTTTCCAAATGTAAAGACTTGTTATTCCTATAAGAACAAAAATTAATGTTGTTTTGCTACGATCGTCATATGTACATATATTTTTCCGACGCCTATTAATATATACAATGTCATCTGACAATCGTGTTATACTATTTCCTTGTGCCTAGTAAATTTATTGAGAATAGGTTTCTAAAGATATGTAATTTTTTAATCATTAAACGCAATTTGTATTAAAGTATCAGTTTGTAATCGTTCTGCAAGAGATTTTGGTAAAATGTAAGAACAAAATGATTCAAACGTGCAGTAACCCCTCGTTAAGCCTCTTTGTCCGAAAATGTTAAATGATTTGCATCAATTCTTTAGTTATTTTCAGAACACATTCTCTGTGACTTGCAATAATTTCTTTTTCAAATCCCTTTTGCTTTCCTCGTTCACTTCCGATCTCCTCCGTACAGTTAAACGTTCAGCAATTATTTCTGATCCTGAACGAACTGTCACCTCATCTACAGAATCTTCTATTTCCTATAAGTCAGTCTTTTCTTACAGTTCCTACATCTTTCTTAGTTGCGGAAAATATATTATCTGGAGCGGCTTGTCCAACTGATGCTTCCTTTAACTCAGGAAGTAGTAGACCGTAGTTGGCTTTTCATTCATTCATTCTGTCCTCACATAAACACATAAACTGGTACTTCGTCTGTCACTTTTTTCCGTTTCCACATCCAACAATGGCTCCTCTTTTCCGCACCTGTGGCGGCCATGTCAAATTTAATTGCGTCCGGTTTACCTTTAATGGCCCACAGTCAGCTTATCTGTAGTCTTATACAGCGTGGGTCTGTGTGCTGCTGAGGAGTTCATTTTACTAACTAGTGCCGTCACGTCCTTCTGTCTGTATTTTAATCTTTCAGCAAAGTGTTTGAAGGTTACCACGTTTCCCACACCTGTAGCACTTAAGATTATTATCTCTTCTCCTTGATTCAAAAATTCGTAGTAACGCTATAAGTCTCTTAAATTTTTGTCTTCTGATTCGTCTCTTTATTCTGTAGAGTATAATGATAATGTGACACGAGATCCGTCTGACTACAACGTGGGGACATGCTTCTATCCCGAAGTTGCCGACTTAGCACCTTCAGACTGGGTATCGTGAGCAACAGCGTCGAAGCTATTCTACTCTGCTGCTACTCTAGTCTACGCTAATCTTATTGTAACTCACTATCTTTGTTAACACCAATAAAGGTAATATGTGAAATTCTCGCCTGGAAGTTCTCCGATGCTTCAGCATAACTCCTCCGTTTTTTCAAACTTCTGGAGGTTATGCCTGAAGCACTGTTTCCTTGCTTCTAATTGAACAGGTACACTTTCAACAGATGCTAGTTATTGTACCGTATTTTCGGAGTTTCTAATAATTCGAAGTGCGTGTTCCCATTATATAATTTTGTTCCCAAGAGTTTAGATTACATGTTTTAATAAACACTTGTATAAAATGAAACTATTTTTTATTCATCTAACCATAGATTTTTAATTGGAAACCCAAAAAATTTTTTCTTAGAAGTATTTATGTCTGTTTATAAGTATATAAAACTTGTATGTCTTAACCATTTCAATTTTATAATAATGATCTTTCAGAAGAACCTAAATTTAAAAGAATATAAATTTCAAATAGTGTGCCGAAGCCCTCGGCATATTCGAAAAGTCGCGCCAAGGCCACTGCCTTCGGTCCCACTCGGTCTACCTGAGCGAGATAGCGCGACGCGTGTGCGTCGTCGATATTCAGTAAGCAGCCGCGTAACAGCTGTTTAATTGCTGCTCCAAGTTTTTTCAGTACCTTTGTGGAATTGTAGAACGAGTGCTCGCTGTCCATTTCGTCTTCAGCTTCCGAAGTGCTCTCTTGTGGTCTGGCGACTTGAATCTTACTCGTTCCGACTCAACATGAGTTCTTAAACTTTTAAAAGGTCTCAGGTAAGCATCATTGCAATTTTCGTGTTAGATTAATGGGCATACATGTCTTATATTTGTTTGTGTGTGTGTGTGTGTGTGTGTGTGTGTGTGTGTGTGTGATCCAAATACGAAACATTTTATTTGTAATGTATCTATTGTAATATAAATTGTACTTGCTTCCGACACGTGGCGATCTTGTACTTGTATGTTTGAAAATGTAATTCAGAGTTAGTGTGCACCTATAAATACAAGAGATTTCAAATGAATTGAGCTAAAAGGGTTTTAAACTATTATGAATGTAACTGTAACAAATTGCATTTATAAAATATATGTATAGATATTAAGAAAATGTAAAGATGAAATAATGTATGGGTGTTACATCCTGCAGCCGTTAATGAAAATGCAGTGATGAATTTTCGAATTTCTTTTAAGTAACCAGAGAATAATAATTTCCAAAGTAGTAGACAGTGTGTGTGTGGTGTTGCTATTCTGAGGCGAGAAAGTGTCGTAGGTGAATTTAATTCCTGATAGACATCTACAAATAAATTACGTTACAGGGTCCTCGAACCGTCGAGGGATGGCAAGAAGCTTACATGATGGCACCTACACCAGCCATCATCATGGAAGAAGATCGCCAGTGAACGGCTCCCCACGTCGCCAGCCACAGAGGGAGAACCTGTAGTTCCCGAAGGACAACCATCCAAAATGTGACCACTTACTTCTTCACCCATCAGCACCATTATCACCGACCGTCATAGGATTCATAGCCGCCTTTCGTTCTCTAAATCCAGGTGGGAAATTTCCAATTTAAATTTGACCACACCACACAGCATCGTTTCATGAAACATGGGACATTTATATATCATAAATTTGTAAAATTGTAATGGTAAAAGAGGCATTAGAACTTTTATGAAAACTTGTAACTTCATTAATAATACTTTGTGCAAGGGCAAGGCTGCATATTATGTATACATATATGTCTATAACGTTCGATATAGCTAAAGATTGGTGCTGATATGGAGTAATGTAAGCATTCATGTTTCAAAATTTGAAAGAAAGTGCACAGTTAATTGAGCTTACAAATTATATAATGATTAAGTCAAATAATTGTAAAAGGAGTGGGAATATACATCTATTGTAATTTAATTTTATTTGTTGTAAATGTATCCAATTGTTATAGGGATTGCACTTTGCATTTTGCAATGAGAGTATATGCATGCATCTATACAAGTTGTCTCTCAGATGAAGTGATGTGGTATAATATAATGTTTATAAAAAAGAAAGCACCAATAAAATGCTGATACTGTTACGGTTATATGATTGTTTTATTGCAAGTCCTGTCACGCTGGGCTCAGTACTTTTTCTTCCATCTAGACCAGATTAAGTAAGTTTTATTCCATCTTTTTTCCATTAAATAACGACCCCTGAAAAAAAAATATATTTATAAGAAAAAATGTTTGTAAAAGTTTTGGGGGCCGTTTCAATACCCTACTAATAATACTCAAATGAGCGTGTTATAATTGATTTTTGTCAAAATTTACTAAATTTTATGAGACACTATTAAAGTTAAAGAATAAGTTGTGAATTCTGCAGAGTTTTCCTAAACAATTGTTATTCGTTGTAGTTATACGCGTACTTCTACTTAATAAAGTAAATTGAAACTGGCTGCCCATAACTGTCCCTCCAGTTGCTAAAATTGCTAGTATTAAACGGGCTGTTAGGCCGTGATATACAGTTGTTGACAAGCGTTTCGGCCCCACCATCAGGCACGGTGACCGCTAATTCACCCCAGTGATGAGGTACAGACTGCACTGTCAATTATCTCAAACACTGATGATGGCTTCCGATGGATAGCCGAAACGTTTGTCAACAAGAACTGTAGACCACGATCTAACAGCCAGGCTAATAGTAGCAATTTTAACAACGTTAATGCCGGCTATGAAAGCTTAAGAACTTGTCCCTTTAGAAGTTTGTAAAATTTTGATGGAAAGTGCATATGCTTATTATTTCAAAACGTATTGTTGTTTGACAACAGTAAGTAGAGTGCCTAGAAGGATGCAATTGAGTTACAACTTATTTTGTCCGCATGCTGTTTTATTGAGATAGGAATTTTGTAATAAGCAATAGGCCTACAGACGTGTATCAAATATTTTGGTTAAGCAGAGATATTCATTGCATTGAGTAGGCTTGAATCATATATTCTTCGACAAATTATAACTCTTGCTTTATACCGATGTGTAGTTTTTAATGGAGAAGCTAATGGAAAATATGTAGTGAGTGGCCAATGAAAATAAGTTTTTCTTAAGGACATTAGTAAAACTGCTTTGCCTGTCCATATCTCCTCTCTACCACACGAGATAAATTAAAACAAGTTTTTTTAAATAGAAATAATTTTCAATAGAAATCCTATTATATTTAATCCACATAATATTTAATCCTATTTAATTTATAGATTAATATAACATTCAGTTATACACAAAAAAGGGGTTTATTTTCACAGAAACGGGGTTAAATGTATAAAAGCTCGATAGTATAAAATCGCAATAAACAAATTACATACTTCATTATTAAGAGCCGAAGTCGTTGGAAACAGATAAATGTTACAGATCAACGTTATTAAGACGTTTGGAGCTATTATAAATTGTTAGAAAGAAGTGCCCTGTGTTGAAAACATACTTAGCCTTGAGTGTATTTCCCGATATCAGATTTCTAAAATGTTAGACCATATGTAGTCAGCTCACGTAGAAAGAAATTTCTTGGAAACAATCATTAGGTGGCATATGGTACTTTGATAGTACGGTTGTTCAGATACGATTGTTCCTTACTATTCTTGGATCACTAACAAGGAATCTTTGAGACAGAATAGGCCTACTTGACGCATTATCATAGCGCACACAACGACGTGCACTAACAATATCCGATAGTAATGGTAAGTTTGTGATTTCAACGATTGAGCAAGTTGGCCTACACAGAATGTAACGTAAACGATGTCCTCATTATACATACTCAGATTCTCTGCATCAATATAAGGAAACAACGTTCCTGTAAGCATAGATCCTGAAAGGTATCATTTTCCGTATAGAGGTTATTTTGCGTTTTTCAACGAAAATTTATACCTTAAGAAGAGGTTAAGGTACCTTAATAAAATTTAGTACAAATTTTTGCATTAATGTTCTTTAATAAACAAAATAAACAGGGTTATGTGATCTCAAATTTTAAAATAGCGGCCATATTAATGTTTTATCACTAACAGCTGTGTAGAATTTTCTTTTGTCATGTTATGGTGTATTAAGTACAATGTAAAGCCAACACACGATTCCATCTTGTGTGATCAAATCCGATAATAAATTATTTAGTTATGGCGGAATATAGCCTACCTATAAATTATAAGTAATTTTTTGTACCTGACTTCTGACTCTAATTCGTCCAGTATAGAAAGAATTATTTAAATTTATTACTATGTTTATTTAATTCAGCACCAGTAATTAACTCAGTAATTGATCACACTACTATATTCAGGAATTTAGAACACGAGCAAATGAAACCGTACATCTACGAAGTGTACAAGCCCTTGAAAAATATGACTATGAAAAGAGACGGACAGTTTTACTTTTATACACAAAATAGTAATACCATTGCGGTTACAATTTGTTTATTTGATATACAGGCGGCAGAAATTGCAATTTAATAAAACTGGTTGAGCTATTTAGCGATGAGAATGACTAAGGCCAGTAAGCGATACATCTAACTTTCAGCGACGCATAACCAAAACTCCAAAGTGAACTACATATTTAAAGACGGTTCACATTCCGTGTTTTAATGCAAGACAAGACTGCAGCGAATCCCTGTATTTATGACAAATGCATTTCGGTTGCTGAACAAAGGAATTCGGCTTTAACGAAGGTTATACTATCCGGTCTCGAGGAACAGAATTTCTACTCTACAGGATGTAAAGTAAAAGGGGGCTGGTATTTATCACACACACAAAATATGCCTGCACGTACCGGTTTGGGACATTCTCCACTTTGGTCACCCCAGAAGGTCGGCGCAAATGTTAATGCGGACTGTGTTTAATTAATGCAAAATTTTGTACACAACTTATGGCTTTGCTTTTAAAATGTGTAACTTAAGAACTAAAGATTGCACAGTACCTTGTCCTGTTAGTCAGTGATGTCCCTATGGAAAATGAGAAAAAACGACAACTACTGACATTAACTGTAACGAACTTAACATGACTACGAAACACGACGCGCTCTGATGTGCCCGACACAAGTTGCTCGTATGACGACCGTCACAATTCCACGCACGTCTTGACGACTCACGGCATAGGCTACTGGCACACGTTAAAACTGGACGCACTGAACATGTGTGAAAATTACGAACTGAGGTTCAACGCAATGCACAGCACTTAAACAATTTATTACGTTTTCATAAAGAGTTTAACACTTACACGCATATTCTTATAATACATGTAATATCCCATACTAAATCACACATGCGCGAGCGTAATATGTATGTGTAAAACATATTATGCAGTATTATAGTAAATATTAACTTAATCGATAAATCTCAAAAGAAAATTCATAATGTAAGTAGCTATTTGCTCTACATTCGTTACGTGTTCATTTTTAACTTGATTACTTTAATTAGGAACTAGAATTTTTGAAGGGATTAAAGTAACAAATCAGATGTAGTCTTGTTCTATGAATGAACAGCTACGTGGAAAGAATGATACGAAGTAGTTGGTTTAACAAATAGTGTACACGATGAACTGGCTAGACGCCAGACAGCAGCTGAAAACAACTGATTTGATTTGTTTCTCTGTACTGCATTACACAATATCTCCCTCCCTGCCTGCTGTACGTGGTTCCGTTGTGTACAACGGGTGTTGTACATGAGCATATTGAGCAACAATCTAAATACAAATTCTTTCGACTACAATGGATGCAGTCCAATCTATAGTTCTAATGATCAATAGAAAACTATAATAATTCAATGATTCAGACATGCGTCCAGTATAGCACACTTTTAATAACTTAATAAAATTATGATAATATGAATGAAAAATATATTAATGGTAAACATCTTTTTGTACTTTTTAAATAGCGGCGGTGTGACATGATAAGGTACTAACTTAATTTTATACAGCATAGGAGAAAAGAGCTGCCTTCTAAATAGGTCTATAGTAATTTTCTTAGTAGGCCTCAACCCGACACCTGGAAAATGCATTTCCATTTTATGTGTTGAAAATTCAACTGCGTAACAATTGGCCTGTTAATCATTGTTGAGTATTAGTTTAAATAACCGTATTTGTAAAATACGCTGTCTTTCACATCAGACTTTTCTCTAAAGTAATAACCATCGTAACTTCTGTACTGAAGCGTGATAAGAATCGCCTGTACTTGACTGGTAAGTGAATAGTGTCATTAATGTTTAATCTTTACTTGTACTACATATACCTTCTAGTGTTTCGAACATAATAAATGTGAAGGTATTTTAATCGGACCACTTTGCGTTTAGTCTGCTTTAACCAAATCATTTGTTTAATTCACAAAAACATATAAAACACAAACCACAAACAAAACAAAGGTAATTATTTTAATAACCGCAATAACTTGAGCCTGTTATGATACACTCGGTAAACTGATCTGTAACAGACAAATGTATATTATTTTATTGAATGAAAACTATTGCAATCATCTTGCAGGTCAATGATCTTTCTTAATATTTGTTAACAATTTTCGTCATCCATTTGGTAAAACTCTTGTGTTACCGAACCAATTTTGCCGACTCGGCCAGAAAGTCTACAGAATTGGTTTTGATTTTTTACCTTGTCACCTATTCTACATTTTTTTAGCAATATGTCAGTCGGCTGCATGGTTTTCGAGATAACCCGTCGCTGTTACTACGTAGAGTTAATCATCTTTACTTTTAGTTTCATTCAGTTTTATTTATGGAAAAGTTTACCTACTTTGTCGTTTAGCTCAAACTACAGAACACGCATTCTCTCGTGTAGGTAAGTCTTTTGAGCATTTACTCTGCACAGATGTAAAACAGTGATTGCCGAGAAAATCTGGTGGGTTAATGTGACTTCAGTCTTTATCTACACTCGTAATGAAAGTAACATGGAAAACAAAGAACATCGACTGACTTAGTGTGTCGTTAGTGTGTAGTTATGTCGTTTAATTTTTACATTAAAATCTACGAAGGCGCTCTGAATAACGTCAAAATATTCTGAACTGGTTAGAAAATTAATGATAATGTGATGTATTTATAATATACACACACTTATTGTTTACTAATGGTACCATAATCTCAATTTTCTATTCTATTTATTTTGTTCATAGCCTAAAAGTACCATACATACGATTTGCAAAGAAGTTTTAATTACTCATATTCTTAAATTTGATCGATTTTAGTCATAGACCATCGTCAGGTCATATACACTGTGCACTTGCGGTCACAATATCGTAAAACAGCCAAGAATAGTAAAAACGGATTCGTTTTTGTAAATAGTGGCTGTTTTACAATATTGTGACCGTAAGTGCACAATGTATATGACCTGACGATGGTCTATGACCGAAATGGATCGAATTTTAGAACGTGAGTAATCACAACTTTATTGCAAATCATATGTATGGGACCTTTAGGCTATTAACAATGAATACACTACAATAGAAAATTGATTAGGAAAGTTATTATTTAATCTAACTACGATCACAAAAACTAAATCAGCTGTTGGGAAAGACATATTTAGAGGAAGAAATTTGAATGACGTGAGGGTGATGATGGAGGTGGAAAATATGATGCACCGAAAAGAACGTTAAAAGACAGAAGTTTCTGGTTACATCAAAATGCGTAGCCAAGAGCTGATAGCAACTGGTGCATGTTACAGAATCCTGGCAATAAGCCACTTTATTTTAAACAAGAGTTAATAGAACCTAGAAAAACACTACATCCGACGACATTTAACGTTGTTTTAAACAATATAATTGATGCCCGTATAGTAAACAAACAGTGGCGTCATCGCCTACAAACTAAGCGGGCGGACTTACCCACGCGCGTTTACGGTCTAGACTAAAACAACTTTACTATAGTGTACATAGATAACACACACAGAATAAAATGGGTAGTATTGAAAGTGGGAGTAAAGGCTAAATTCGAAGTACAGTAAACTGTGTATACCAAAGTAACACATTAAATTTTCTTCATTGAGTATCTCTGTATTTTATTTACAAATCGGGTCTCTGTATACCGCATATAAAAAGTACATATACTTTTTTACTTATTAATATAACATTCTTAAATTAAAATAACTTCTTAAAGTTAACTTAACTTCTTAAACTTCTTAAATTTCAAATTAACTTCCTATTATTTTTTGTTCAGCAAACATATTTTAATTCACTATGTGCAGGAAAGAACTTGATGTCAGTTGAAAAAGGCCACGTATTTAATTTAATGCATTATGTGTAGTAGTTAAAGAAGATTTCAACAAATTAATTCGTTTAGAAAAAAGCGGGAGAGGCAAAGATAGATTAAAAAAATCATGCCATATTACATATATCAAAAATGAAGAACTAAGGTATAATAACCAGAATATGACTTCGATAGAACGATAACCGAAGCAATGGCAGGAGAAACCGGCGACGTGACAATTACAAGCTGGAAACACGGAACTGAATGTTCTTGTGCACTCTACGCTCATACTGTTGTACGACTTTCTGGATTCTGTGTTTATATACTCCAATAATTCATTGTGTGCTAAAATGTCATTAAAAAATCTGTTAACTTCATCAACAAAAATTAAAATCCATCGTGTTTAATATTTAGGAAAATATCCAGATGGTTCTAAAATAATTGGACAACGTTAAGCATTTTCAAGAACAGCTAGTTTTTACCAGAACACTGTGACATCTTTCTCCACTATATTGTTTGAAGATATGGAAATCTTTTCGTACGCTACACGTGTCATTTATTGCACATCGACGTTAGAAAAGCTACTTTCTTAACCCACGGTTCGTCTCAAAATCGCAAATTATCTCTGTAGCAATAGTTCGTATACAGTGTACAGAGCCGTTATTTAATTTCCGTTTTACTTACGCCATAATCTGGGGAAATTTAGGGAGCGAATGTGGCTACGTGTGTTTTAACATGCGTTTCTTTCTCGAACCCTCCACCCATCCTTCTTCTTTACTCCTACTGCGTATGTCGTGTTATAATTTTATTCTGTCACTATATTTCCATATATCTACATACGTAGGCCTATGTATTTATTCTGTCATTATATATTAAGCGTCCCTTTATCTAGCAATTTTTGTTGCTTATTTTAGCTAATAGCAAACAATAGTTATGCCTTGTATGATTCCAGTTATCCGGGCTGTTTGGCCGTGGTCCATGGTTTATTACCAAACCAAACTTTTCAACAGCTCCAATGGCTGCCATCATCAGTGGAATTTAAAAAAATTCTGGACGTAGGGTGTTCACGCCAGGCCCACAGTATGTTCAGCCTTTACCACGTTACTGTGGGCCTGACGGGAACACCCTACGTTCAGGATTTTTTTAAATTCCACTGATGATGGCAGCCATTGGAGCTGTTGAAAAGTTTGGTTTGGTAATAAACCATGGACCACGGCCAAACAGCCCGGATAACTTGAATCATACAACTGACACCGGCCGTGAAAGCCTGAGGAATAATAGTTATGCCTTGTCTATAGCTGAACCCCAGGTAATTCAAATGTTACGTCGAATGAGGACCAAATGTTTATAGGCAATAGGCAATGGAAGAGCGCACATTTCTTCAAATCACTCCAATATATTCAATTGTTATATAAGATCCTTACAAAATGAAACAAACTTTTATATGGTACAAAATCGATATGTTTACGATATTTTTGCAACATTTGTTAGTTACTCTAGTTAATTGCTGTAAATCATAGCGGTTAAGTGATTATAATAAGCTATCAGTTAATTCGACATCCTGAACATTCGATTATTAGGGGAGTCAGAGGTCTGATAGTCAGGGGCAGATTAGAAGCGCGTGGTGCCCTATGTTAACATCATATTGGTGCCCCCCTCCAATTTAAAATTCAAACTTTTATCCATTATTTATATTAACATGTGGCATTCACAATTTCAAAAGTTCACAATTATTTTATTAAACTATCAAATAACAACAAATATTTAGCTAGATAATGATTGCAATAAGAATAGTAGTGCTTAAGCTTAGAAAATACAAAACGACCGATTTTTCCGTAACGAAGTCTTATTCCTCTAAATCGAGTTATTCAAGTACCTTGCTTTAAATATTCAACCTTGCTAACGAAGACAATCTCTCATCTCCTATAGTTGAAATCAACAAATCTTTAATCCGTTTTAATACAGAAAATGATCTTTCTGATTTGCAGTTATCTATTGGAATCGTCAAAAGTAGACAATACGCAATGTATTGTATATATTCAGAAATACATAAATCATTTTACAATCTATAAACCAGTTTAATACCTTGAGCAGACAAACTCTAGTATCATGGAATCTATCATCTGCATTCCAGCATAAAAAACACAACGGCGAACTCATCGAAAAGTGTGCATACAGCTTTCTATGATTTAGGATTTGAGGACATAGTTTTCCTTGTTATATTTTTACATTAACTTATTATCTTCAAATAGTTTATGTGATTTAGGGCTGGATGATGCCTTCTGACGGCTGAAGCCCTGGTGTTCTGTGCTGCAGGATACCGTAGAATTATGGACAATCCGCCACTGCTGATAGTCAGTATCAGAAGAGATTCTTTCAGAAGGTGACTAAGAATATGTCTCAAATTTTGTCACTTCGGAACACGCACACGACAAAGTGAATAATTTTATAAGCTTTGTCCAATTTGGAGTGAGCAGTCGAAACTATAGCCAATGCAGTCCAGTGTAGTCAAAAGTAAGAATTGCATTCCGGAAAAGTAAATTCTCCGGAATTTATTTCATAAAAAGTGAGTTAAGTCATTAAAGCACGCCGATATTTACCAGTTTCAATTTTTTTTTTTCTTTAAATGATATCTAATCTAAAAAAAAACAACATAAAACCAGTTTTATTGTCAAATAGTCATAGACGTTACTAGTAAATCGTAATATACATATTAATATTGTTTGCAAATAGAACAGGTTACTTACTAAATGTAACAAAACGATATGGAAAAAATTAATCGTTATGTTAGTCTAATAATTTTAATTAGTATAGAATTTTATTAAAACTTATCTTTGTTATCTACTTTGTATTTCTGTTAATCGGAAACCTTTTCCAAAAATATTTTGTTTGAAACTAAACTACTTGTGTTACAAATGTTATTAAAATGTACTCGGAAGAAAAATAAATTAAAGTGTTATCGGTAAATGCCTCGTAGTCTTGAATCCATATGGATTAAGAAACACGTTATTAAGAAACGTTTGCGTACTACACTACAGGTAAATATTTAGTAATAGGGATGTGTCGGTTCTCGGTACCGATTCTCGGTACCACCGGTTCTTGGGGTTAGATACCGGTATCGAGAACCGGTGCTACAAAGTCGGTACCAGTACTTTTACATGTTTTATCCTTCGTTTTTGCATTAGACCATTTTCATAGTCATTAGATTGTCGGTACTTTTAAAACTTTCACACTGTACACGGAAAGCGGTTTGGTGATTCGGAAGTACCACAGTGGCGTTATTTAAACACCACAGGTCGTGGTCGGATTCAGCCCAGTCGAAGTAAATTTCAAGGAAATCGCAACGCGATGGCTGGAAACACGAAAAAAATGCAAAAACCGAAGCCAAGATTCGTAGGTTAGAGCGTCGCCAACGGAGCACGAGGTGCGTGTCTGACACGGACAGGCAGTTATACAGTGTTTGTATAATGTATGCGTGTGAAAGCAAACAAAGTCAGGTAGGCAAAAGCGTTGCCACAAATAGCACTGCCACAACAACTCTAATCCCCTATTCTGCGAATCGGCAAGCCACATGCTACAATAGCCTCGTGTCTAGACTTCGTGGTAGGAGCAGCAGTTCAGTTGCTTATCTGCTTTGTGAAAAGTACACGTTATTAGTTTGTCTTGTGCGAAAAATATTTTACCAGGGACTTTTCAACTCTGTCTAACTTTCAGTTATATATCCATCTTAATTACTGTATTCTGTTAAGTATCTGTAAGGCTATATTCCGCTGTACTACAACATTGTTTATCGCATAATACAAATAAGGAATTTACAAGGAAAAAACTACTTAAATTAACCAACAACTTACATAGTTAAAACTGTAGACTAAATATCGGCGAAAACAATATAAATATAAGCTTATTTTAACCGAAAATATCTGTAAATTTAAAAAATTTTAAAAATGATTTTATTTTCACTTGACCTTTTGACATGTAATGGTTATGTTTGTATACAAATGGTAGATTTAGGAATATCGAATTAGTAAATTCTAGTCACCGTTTGCAGATTTTAGTTCCTACTCCTAGATTTAAGGAACGTCTATAGTAAACTTTGGTTTTGCTAGTATATACAGAATTAAGGAGTCAAAATTCACTAATTTAAGCAGAAATTTTGTGGAATTAAGTAGTTTTATTTTTCCGTATAAGTTATGAAGAAAACTCGTGACGTGTCCTAAATTGGGGAGGTCTCGGGTTCTCAAATTTGGGAGGTCTCGAGTTCTCAAATTGGGGAGCAAACGTTTCCCTATTAGTGGTTTCAGTTTATATAAGTATATATTTATAATTATTTCGAATTTTAGAATATTTTTAAGAGATGTCATCCCAGGTTTGGAAGTATTTTAAAATTGACGCTGCCGATAATCGGTTTGCCAAATGCAATATCTGCAGTAAATTAATTTCGAGAGGAGGTGGAAGTAAGAGTACTTCAAATTTAATGAAACATTTTAAAACGCATTCTAAGAGTAGGCCGAATGCTCCTACTAATAGAGAGCCAGCCAAAAGTCTGAGTATACCCAGTGGATCCACTTTAAGCAATTATTTTAGTAAAAATACAAATTTAGACCGTAAAACTTCCAGCCCAGATATGGGCTTAAATGTAGAAGAAATAAGTGATGATAATTTAAGCCTAAGTGTTGATGTTTCGGATACAGATGATCCAAACCCTCTGATGACTTCTCCAAATTTATCTGCTGTGTCACCAGCATCAACAACAGACCTAGGTGATAGTTCTGAGATTCACACTTCACCTAGATTCAGCCCTTACCCCAAAGCCATTCACTTAAGGAATCAAATGACCTTACAACAACAAACCTTGCCAAGTATGTATGACAAAATTAAAAAATTTAAGTCAGATGACATTAGGTCAAAAAATATTGACAAATTGATTGCTGAAATGGTTTGTTTGGATTTTCAGCCTTTCTCTGTAGTAGAGAATAAAGGTTTTCGTAGGCTGATAAATAATCTAGAGCCTAGATATACAATACCGTCAAGAAAAACCTTGACCAACAAAATTATCTCTGACATGTATCAAAATCTGATCAGGGAAGTCAAAGAAGATTTTGTGCATTCCCCCATTCACTGTGTTCAGCGAGAGACTTTTCAGCATTTCAGGGAATATTTGTGACACCAAACGCAACAGATTAGACCCTCTAAGAGTTAAAATGTTGTTGTTTTTGAACAAAAATTTGAAATGTAAATAAGTTTTTTACTTTAACGTCATTTTATAGGTCTACTCAACAATTAAACGCATTTTAGAATTAATTTTGTTGATGTTTTTCTTTTCCCTCTAGCCCTAAAATACATTTTTAATTTTTGTTTTTAGGTACCGGTACCGAGAATCGGGAATCGATTCTTACGGAATCGGTACTGGTACCGGGATCGGAAAAATTTGGTACCGACACATCCCTATTTAGTAATGTCGCAGAACTCACCAAGCATAGATAACATATTATAAAGTCGAATAGGCCTATACTAATTTTATTTAAAAATTTCAAAAAATTATTTTCGTAAAAGTTATAGAACGTCAAAATTAATTTCACTTAATGATACCCGTAAGTAAATTTTACTTTACAAGCAACATAGCATGAAGTTAGATGTGTTACACAACATAACGCTACAGACCAAATTGTATCACTAGTATGTCTAAATACGTATAATTATACTTGTGATCCAAACTATTTTCCTGCTGACGTAATATTCAGACATTCCAATTCTACACACAGAATTCGACTATAAGAAAATGTTATTATATATTCAGTTTTATTTGTTATTTCACCATCGTACAACGTTGGTTGTAGTCATTAAACATGCTATGCAGGTACATACTGTTTGTGTAGTACAAAACACAGCAACAAATCAAAGATGTCTTCAGCCCATGGCTGGCGTCTTGCCAGATTGTCGTGTATCTTGTCTATAAAATTGTCTGCCTTATCGTCTTTTTTAATGTGCATTTCTAGCACACAAAATTTTAATACTGCATATTACGTTCTACATTTTATTCTTGACTATTTTCTAAAACGAATATGCTTATTATAATAAACACTGAAAGCTAACTTAATGCTGACACAAAATTTGGAGGAACAAAATTAATTTTGATTAATGTAAGCTACGTGGAATCGGTTAATGAAAAGAAGTCACAATCGTGCATATTAGGGACACGTAACAAAGTGTAACAAATTCTAAGACGGTACTTGTAACAACTTAGTATTAGTCAGTCATATTGAATATTTAGTTTCCTTGTTTCAATGGTAACAGATAGCCAAAAAGCAATATTTTTACAGTAATTTGTGCCGTTTATACTAGTTTTCATTTAGACATTTAAAAATAACTAAAATGTACTTATAGAATATGCCGGAAGGAATGTTAAATTTATGTGTACAATTTAGTCATCAAACGAATGATTATCATCAAACGAAGTTGACTAAAGTGTTTTCTTAAACTAATCTTTTATAAAGATGCTTCCCAATTATAATTATAATTTAATGTCAATCCATATTAGTTAAATTAATAAACTATAATTAAGTCAATGGGTACATATTTTAATTATTTAGAAATTGATAGTATTTAATAATTTTGTTTGACTTGGAATACGTTAAACAAATTACTAGATACAGTTTGCTTCATAAAGCGATGTGTTTAGTTCTTTATTAATATAATATTTTTTGATGTGTTTTTCATTGATTTCCCGGTCCTGCTCAAATGAGCATACATACTGAACGCACACAATGCCATTGGGATTATTGGAATACTGTGACATAATATTCTCTTTTACAAAATAACAACTCGTTTGAAACTTCAGTGAAACTGAAGCACGCTATCGTGTTGAAGTAATAGTCTAAATGTCGTTAATAATTAAATAATATGTTACCAATAACTTAGTCAACATAATTTAATAGCTTTTTATTAAAGCTAAAACATTAAATCTTTTTTTTAGAGATTAACAAAATTTCTAAACAGAATTTGTTCAACAGAACAAAGCGGATTTTTATATAAAGGTACATACAAAAAAGGCGAATAAACCTAACAGTGTGGATAAAAAAATAAAACAGATTAACAAAAAATATGAGACTAATATTGCATCTTGACTTACCTGGTTGTTGGGCAAAACAAGAGAATAACCTTGACTTTCAAAGACTCGTGTTATTAACATGAAATACTCTTTAAATACTCTGAATAAATAATATTTACTATTTTATTATAATAATATTATTATTATTATGTTTTTAATATATTATATTGTTACAAATAGTGTTAGAAAAGTCCAGTTCTGCGTTTTGAATTCATATAGATTTGTTAGTGAAGATCCTTAATTGCAATATATTAAATGTTTAAAAATCATGAATCCGCAGCGTTAACAAGTGTTTTGAAGTTGCTTTTACTTTATTTCTTAATATTTTCCTTTAAAAATAGTTTGACATTCTTGTCTTATAAGCTGACAGTTTTTCTTAATCGAATGTGAAGCCTTAGAGGTAAATATTACTTCATTTCCCTTATAAATATTATAACACATGTTACATGTTTCTTTTCAAAAGTGGTACACTCAACGATGCTAGAAAATAAGTAAAGTGAAAAAATATGCTATTCCACTAACTGTTACACAGATACTTTGTTGAGTTTAATACTGTTGCAACGGTTACACGAGTAGCCTGGTACATTTGGACACCAGAGAAATCTATACAGCCGAACATAATAATAATTTTACCTAACAAAGATACTAGTGAACACAATTTTGAAATTTCCTAATGCATGGTGTTACTAAAAATGTGTGCTCAAAATAATTAACTATCCACACGTCGCACTAAATGCTGATAGCAATTAACACACACTTAATCACAAAACTTAAACTACCTGCCCGCTTTCAAAAGACTGTTACTTCTTTCTCATCCAAAATTCGCTGTGGGACACATGCCTCTAGGCGTGTGGTTTCCAGTTATTTGTAAAATGCATACTCACCCAGTTGAAGCCCAGAAAGACCGATAACATGCTGGTACATAGGAGGAAATGTCGTATTTCTGCTGATTACATAACAGGCGACAAGTGTCACTTAAGCCACGCCATGTTGTGTATCCCTCAGCGTAAAATATATATGTGAACTGATTACGCTGTAGTGTCAGTAGTAGTTATGAACTTCGTTTTCTTTTCAGTTTTTAACTAAGGCTTTGTCTAAAAATGCGGCGTTAGATTAGTATCTTAAAAAATATTGTTTCACTACATCTCATTAGATAGCAGAATAAAATAACATAATTTGTACAACTTTTTCCGGTATTTGTATTGTACGTAGATGTGTAAATGATAGAAAGACAGTCATTTACAATGTCACGAAAATTGTATTGCTGGTATAACACGAAACTGAAATGTAGACAGCAAGAATTATTTTACTCCATAATTGAACTCTGAAATCAAAAGTGTTTAATACGTTCATAAAAAATCACACTTAAAAAATTCTACTAACGTAATCAAATACAGCTGTATAATATGTAGACAAAAAAATGTAATTTTTCTCTAACTATAATCTATACTATAATCATCATTAATTATGATCAATCATCAATCACTTAGAAACCTTTGATATTCAATTTTATAGGAAACCTTATACAGTATATTAACGAACACTGCTGTAGATTTGATTAATTTCAGTAATTTTTACAAACTACTTGTATATTCTAAACTACGTGTATAAAAATTAACAACTGACAGTGTATGATTATGACTTTGATACGTTTTAAGCCTGTTAATCCACATTCTAAGGCTCAGGTGGCATGCTTTGATATTGCTTCCAAAGGTCAGTATCAAAACATTAAGTTAGTATTCAGTGTTTCTGTTTTTCGCCAGTCAATGCATTGGTTATTAAGGCACAGCTTAAATATATGTATCTAGACCTACTATTCAAAACAAACTGGTAAAATCATTTGGTAAAGATACTATATTGATGATGTAGGCAAGAATACGTTTATGTGCGTGCAACCCCTGTCTCTTAAAGGCAGCATTTGAGTAACGTGTACTGACGAATAGCAGCGTGGTTTTAACAGACTTCGCAATCACTGTTTCATCGATCAACAGCAGCTTAGACTAGTTTGCTCTCTGTAAACACAATTTAAACACAAATCCTTAGTGTCAGCAGGAGATTTCACAAAATCTGATTTGCCGTTAAATCGTGACGTGCCTTCATCGCTTGTATCGAGAAACGGCAACCAAGTAATCTGAAAACTAAAGCAAACCAAAAAATTATTTTCAAATACAATCAAGTGCATTCGGTTCCTACATTACACATTCATTTCTCCTGTATTATAATAGGTGTGTGAGTAGCCAATCTTTGTGCGACGACTCGTAGAATCTTCAACTGACCTGGTGGTCTTTTTCATGTTTTCTTCAATACACTCAGACATTTTATTGTAGTTTCTGGATTTTATCGTTACTGCTAAATTACGTTAAAGATTTAAAATATGTTCACAATACAACATGTAGCAGTTTAATTAGATACTGATAAATAATTGTGAGCAAAGTACTATAACACATATAGTAAATTATATAAATGTACATAAATTTACATATTGTCATGAACCGATTATTACATCTTGTTATTACGTTTGTAAAAATACTTACGAACGTCTAATGTCTACTCACCCGTCCGGTCGTTCAGATTCGAATTTACTGCCTCGACGTCTGTTTGACCAACACTACGTAGTGAATCTAATTCGTAAAGTTTATTATTATTCTATATTTTATTTGCTCAAAATTATATATTACGTTGAATAATATCAAACATACAGTTTAAAGTGTGTATTATGTTTTATTAACAGTTATTGATAGGGTTCGATAATTACAATTTCTTCAAAATATAATGCTTAATTTTGCGCCGGCATGTTTAATTTTTCGCGGTTGGCTATTCTGTCCGCTTACTTTTATGGTGGAGACTCTTGCGTTCAGTTGAGAATTTCGTTTAATTTGATTCTCAAGTCGAGGTTCCTGTGACAACAGAAAATGTTGTTATACAGACTAATAAAAGTACAAAATCTTATAATTTACCTTATAAATATTATAGAACAGGTGATATACTTAAATTATAGTGGTAAATTACCGATATGGGAACTAGAGTTTTAGGTTATTGATGGTTCGCAACCTTTCCGTTTTTTAAAATATATTCATGAAAAATCAAAGTTTGATTGATATATTTATTCTATTTGGGGTGTTTGTGAAATAAAATTAAGTTCAAGAGTTTATTAAAGTGATAAGTGAAGTGCAAAGTTTAGTTCATTTAATGTTGATGGTCTGGTGTTTTTTCGGTTTTGGTATTTAAATATACTTAACGATCCTCCGTCTCAGCGGTCCGGGGTAATCCTTCTCCTGAATACTGCTGCTTGTCCTTTCTGGGGTAGTTCGGTGAATTCCAACTTTAATTTTTGTTAATGGTCTGGTTACGGTGGTTAAATTCCCTCAGTCTTACTGGCTGATGTTGGTTCCAGGGGTCAGTTAGGTGTTCATCTATATTCTTCCTTCTGTGGGTTGTTAATTCTTCACTGGGGCTCATTCAGCAATTTCTCCAGGTTATTTTTTATTTTCTTGGTTGAATTTATTTATTTATTACTATTAGTGATATTATTGTTATTTAGTTTATACTCTTAATCAGTGCTTTAGATAAAATAGGCTGATTTACTTCTTTTAATGTCTTTGTGGGCTTCATACATCCACCCTACTCAAACTTCAATAATGGAATGAATTTATTAACGGCTTTGTATCAAACAAGGTTTCGTTGTCATGGCAACTCCCTGTAAAACTCTAACTTCCATTGGTTGATAATTTATAACATGTTATATCAAAATAACGTTTTTTTATACACAATTATTAAAATCTTTTAATGTATTATAACTTCCTTATACTACTTGTAATATTAAATACAATAACACCATTATTTTGCTTTTTGTTTACAAATTATTTTGACACCACACAAAGTTACCTTTGGTCAATTTATAACAGATTACTAATTTTTCAATTTGGTGTTTCTTTTGTTAATTACCTTTAAACTAATTATTATCTATCCAGTTTTGTACCCTACACTTTTACTTTGAGACCTAAACAGATTATATACTTTATTTTATTATTGGCTATTGTCTTATCTTAAAATTCACAGAATTCTGCTCATCAGTTCTAAGCCTAATGCCTAGAGTTCATAATTCACCTACCCTATACTTATAACGATGGTTTACAGTTATTTATATTAATTTTATATGTTACCATATATTATTACTGAAACAAACGAACTTAACTCGTAACATTTGATCTCGTTTTTAATCATCATATAATATTATATATCTATTTAATACCTCTTTATAGGTCCATGCCTGTATCTGAATTTTTGACATGTTTTAAAGGTTTTGTTTTAACATAATTTTCCACCTAACAATACTTTGGTTATTTACCATCAAAGAAATCTGTAACAAACTTGAACATTAAATACGCACTAACATCCCTCGATAAACTCATTTAAGATAAATTAGTGTCTAACTCCCCTCTGTTTTCAATCTATCATATTATTTTTTATATTTATTTTCTATGTGGTTGTTATATAACTTTGGTTTTATATTTTTTATCCTACTTATACTATACTAACAAATTATTATAACTGGGTTACTATTACTTATAGTCTGTTATTACCAGCTTATTATTTTTTAGTTAATTACAATGCACTTTCTTTAACTAGTGTTTATGTAGTTTATTCTACTATCACTGGGTTCTATAATGGGTTTTCATTGATTATCAAACTTTTATTTCTTTTATAACCTCTTTACTAATAACTATTGTTAATCAGGTTCATTTTATTTTAGTGGCTTCTGATAGCTTATTATTTAACATTCTATATTTTATTAGTATCTTTTGATTTTACATTTCCTTTTCTTTTATCTTTCCTATAGATTACATATTGTTTATTGCCCTATCTAATTTTGTACTTTTATTTTATAAACAGTACATTATTCTAGTTAATATTTGGGCTCTCATAATTGTTGTCATATTGTGGCTTGGATTATTGTCTTTGTCTCACCTTATCCAATCTATTGGGTCTAGTCATCGTCATTGTTTTAGTCATTTTTTTAGTTAGTAGTGTTGTGCTATCATTCTTCATGTTATGACATTTTATTTTCCTTCAGTTTTCAGCTTTCCTTCCATTAATTATACTGTTAAGTCTTGTGCTATATTATGTCACGTTACAATATATAACTGTAAGTAAATTTATAACATATTCTGTATCTGCAACCAGATTACAGTAGATTCAATATAAAATAAAAACAAATATAAATATAAAACGTATCAATATATGTTCCTGCCAATAGTGTTAGTTAAGATATAAATTATTTTACTCCCAAATTCGTTAGTTATCGTACTATTTTAAAATAGTGGTATGGAGAAACATACATGACTTCTATTTTCTAAGATTTATATTTAAAATCATTTACTTGAATTCGGTTTAATAATTTATAACAAGTCAAGTGTGTTCTTTGTAAATAAAGTTTTATATTTGACAAACTGAAATGAAATATTTCCATAGAAACTACTTCTTTGATGTCGATAACGTAGTGCTCAAATAAAAACGTATCCCCTCCCCATCAACTATCATTTCCATTTATAGAAAATTACCCATTCCCCCTTCAACTACCCTTTTTATTAATAGATATTTCATCTACCTTACTATAGTGGATTATTATGACCTTCTTTTCAGGATTTTTTTTTTAATTAATTACTTTAGCCGTATTAAAACATAAAACGTTGCAGGTAAACTACCCCTTCCACTTAACCGATCATCACGAAAATCAACAAACCTTGAGTCCTCTACAACTCGCGTATGTATACAAAAATTTATTTGATTCTGTTTGAATTTGCGGCAGTTATCGTTCGCCATAAAAAAATTCTACACAGACACACACTGACACTTTTCGGAAAATGACTTTTCTTCATGCTTTGCGGTAGTACAATCAGAATCAGCCATTATCTCTAACTCGATTTTTTGTTATCAATATACTTCCATTTGCTTTCGGAACATGGAAGTAAATAGTATACATATTTTCATTTAATTTTAAAAGTTATTTCCTCAATTTTCACTTCCATGTTCCATAAGGAAATGGCAATGTGGGGATCGCGAAAACAATCGATTTCGAGATAACGGCTGTATTGTACTAACCTCAAAACATGAAGAAAAGTCATTTTCCGAAAAGTGTCTCTGTGTATGTTTGTGTGTCTGTGTGTAGAATTTTTTCTATGGTGAACGATAACTGCCGCAAATACAAAACATAATGATATAATTTTTATATGAAATATCTATAAATGAAAAGGGTAGTTGAAGAGGGGGTAAATTTTTTATTGGTGTTATAAATTTATTTGACCCAAAACCTAAAAATTTCAATAAAATAATAACAATTAACATCGTACCATGATATGTCACCAGAGATACGTAAAAAAAAATAATTTTTCGTTTCAGAAATTCACAGATAACGAACGTTCGGCGGTATTCGCTTTCTTTCGCGATGTTTAAATAAAAGATAATTAAATTAAATTAATTCTTTATTTTTAAAATATAAACAACTAGGTACAATTCATACTTTGATTATTTTTCTCAACATTTTTACCAAAATTATGCTGATATATTTGGTTTTGTTCTAAGTGTAGGCCTACATATTAAAAATAATTTTATAATTAATTAGAATATGGAAGTCATATATAAAATAGTTCTCCATAATGATTTTATATGTTACGACGTTATCAGCAAGAAAGGAGTAGTTTCTATGGAAATATTTCAGTTCAATTTGTAAAACAAAACTCAATTTACAAGATGGGGGATGTTTTTTTTAACAATTATCAACCCAAATTCAAGTAAATGATTTTAAATATAAATCTTAGAACATGGAAGTCATGTATGGTTCTCCATACCTATTTTTAACTTTATAAGCTTGTAAAGTACGTAGCAATATTTTTTCAACTTCATTTTATTTAATATAATTAAGAGGCATAGATAATGCAATGTATTTGTTTGGAGCAACAAAATTTCATTTGTAGCAACAATGTATGCTTAGAACGTGAATATTAGATAAAGTATGGCGAATACAACTTGTTAAATGTATGTTAACTTGTGATAAGTATTTTACCTTTATTTTCTTTTAAAGCGTTAAATAAACCACTTTTCAAATGTATATCAGAGAATGCAGTGTTACCTAATAAATATTATTATTGATAATTAAACTAGTATATTAACTGATCAGACGTCGATTTGTATTTTTGTTGAAATTGTGAACTTCATACGGCAGCAACAGTATTCCGATATACATTATTTTCCTCTGTAACCACTTTTGTGTAAAAGTATTGGACTACATAAACTTGAAAGAATACTAAGAAAATTATTACAATCTTAAACGTTAGACTAGTTGTCAAAAAGGTCACTGTTTATAAGTAACTATTACACACAGTATGTAGTACGTTTTTTAAATTTACAGTTACAAATTACATACGACAATTCAAATAGGCTTTTTGTTTTTCTCTTAATACCTTTCTTATTTCTTCATTCCATATTTAAAGGCCTTTCCTCTTTTTGTTTAATCTTGTTTTTTCTACCACCAGTTTGATGTTGTCCCATTCTGTATCTTGTTTTGATGGTCTTGGTGTTTCCTGGAAATATTAGTCAATCTCCTTTAATAAAGATTTTTTTACTATTTTTTACAGTAATTTATACTATTTTTTTATCCTGCAATAATAGTAATTTAAACTTTTTGTTGTATAAATTTAAACTTAAAATTCTTTCTTCTTTGTAGAGCTTTTCTTTTAACTTGTCCAAAGAAACAATTTACCAACAAGCAAAAAATGATCTGTAGATATTTAGACATCCTTGTGTATCTGTCACATTATCTGTAAACGCATTTGTCTTGTTCCATCCCTTGGTTCTTTCATTCAGTATTAAATAATCTATTAAGGATCTCTATCTTTATACAAATTATTTGAATTTTATACAGAGGGAGACGGAAAAATTAAAGGAACACTATAGGAAACAAATGAACAGAGCCAAATCTGTAATAGGGTATGCTCACAGGGAAAGCTAGAACAGGATCTAGCTTTGTCAGATAGAAAATGATGTGCATAAGCCATAGGCGTATGGGCTTCTTTTATAAACTGTTGAGAAGCCTGTATCGATCAGATAGAGAGAGAGAAAGAGAGAGAGAGAGAGAGAGAGAGAGGGAGAGAGAGAGAGACACTATTCAGATGGATATAAATAGAAATTCATGATTGGGTAAAATATTGTACAAATCTTTGGTGCAATGATAATCAGACGACACTAGAAGAAGAAGCGATAGAAATAAAAGCTTCGATCCCATATTTGTAGAAGAACATAGAAGAAGCGTTCTGTAAAACAAAAAAATGGGAAAGGATCTGGTTCAGAAGGAATTGCTGAAACATAGGGAAATGTTACTGAAATATAGATTTCTGCGTTTGATATATAAGTCTTGGTTTAAAAATAGTATACCTCAGCGATAGAGAATGGCAAATATAGTGTCAATTTTCAAAAAGGGAGGTAGAGCCAACACAAATAACTATAGAAGTTTAAGTATCTCAAACGCAGGGTATAAAGTATGTATTTGGACGATCGGTTGCAACCCATAGCGAGGCCAAAATAGCAGATATTCAAAATTGTTTTCGGAATGGAAGATCATGCTCAGATAATATTTATATAATAAATAGAATATTGGAGAAGTGTTCGTAGATTTTGAAAAGGCTTCCGATAAGGTAGACAGAAAGACGTTATGGGAAATTTTACAAAGAAGTGGGTACCCTAAGCACCTTATTTCAGCAGTAAAGAATCTCTATTTAGACACACAGATAAACTTCTGCAAAGAGAAAGTGAGCAGAAGATTCCAAGTATAAATCAAGGTGTAAGACAGGGGTGTAGTCTCTCTCCAACTCTGTTTAATATATATATTTGGACGATGTCACTCGGAGGTGGCAGAGCATTTACCCATCAACATGTATTTCTCTGGGAGAAAACAAATTTGTTAATGTGCTGCTGTTTGCTGACAACCTGCGACTTATTGATAATACCAAATATGGTTTGCAAATAGCGTTACAAATTTACAACGGTGTTCGATTCAGTATAACATAAGAATTTCCACAACCAAAACAAAGGGGATAGTTTTCTTGGGAAGCAATTCTGTATGTGCCAAAATAATGATTGACAACCAACTAACTGAACAAGTCTTTCACTTTAGCTACCTAGGGTATGATATATCATATGATAACAATAGAGACATAGACAATAAACTTCATAAGTTTCAAATAATGTGCGGAACCTTATGAAGAACACTAAAAGGCAAGATTCGGAAAGATACTTAGCCCCAGTTTTACAAGATAATGGCTGTTCTTATGCTTCTGTATGGAAGTGAGTCATGAATAATGAGAAAGAGTGATAGAAGCCGTATACAAGCAACGGAGATTAAATTTCTAAGTTTGGTCAAAGGTTATTCTAAACAAGATTCATTTAGAAATGAAGAGATTAGAGAAGAGTTGGAAATATGTAACTTAAATGAAAAAATAGTGTTGCCCAGAAGAAATTGGATGGACCACCTAGAGCGTATGGATGATCGAAGACTACAAAAGCGACAATTAGATACAAACCTGCTGAAGAAGAAGGTGGTGAGACCAAAGAAAATACGGGAATAAATAATATGAAACCGAAACAAGTCACCAAGGCCTAATCTTTGTTGGGGAAGAAGAAAAAGACAATTACATATGCTAAAATAAAATGTATCACTAAAATTGATGTTAACGATTGAACGTCAAATTATTGCCATTACAAAAATTAATATTTAAGATACTATTACTGTACTACACATTACTTATACTATTCATAGACTCGTTTATCACAACATTACAAAACTAGTTCAAAGGTTGTCCCTGTGCAATCTTCTGTTAACCTAGTTGTTTTTGAAAAAATAAACTGCATGTTGAAGGAGTCCTGATTTACCCTGTTTTTTACCAAAACGTTTGGGTCATATTAAAATATCTTTAAGGAATATTACTTATGAAGGAGAGGTTTCTACAATGTAAGGTAAAAATTTGTTCTAAGAAATTCTTATTCCGATTTACAATCTATGACTCCGTTCAGAACTATATTTCAGATTAAAAATTGGTTTAATTCGTACAATACAGTATATTATATTATCTTCTGTATGATTATTTTATCTGTACATGGTGCCAGATGTCATGACACGGTACTTTGTTACTTCTTGTAACGAATACTGGACACCGTTTGTTGTGATGACAGCTGAATCCTTAAAATCTGAATGGTGAACGTGTGCGCTCATGACTGCTTACTCAGATTTATTTCCCAAATCTTAATACGCCTGGTGATGTTACCATGGGCTCTCCGTAGAATAGTCTTTGCTTCATATACGCTATTTCCTATTCCCAAGATTGAAATGCCATTTGTGAATTTATCTGAGGCGGTACTTAATGATTTTGGCAAGCCACAGTTGTATAAACGAGGTACAATATCCAGAATATTGTTCAGCCAAAGAATGTTCTGAAAATATATGATACCGCTAAGTATGATCATGAAGTACAGGGTGGGGCAATGACGACACGACAATTTGTGTTACCTCGTGTTTGGTTACTATGGAAACAATAAATAAAAAGATATAACCTCAATAAACTATAACATTTCAGTAAGCATTGCTCAATGGCTCATCGTACGGTGGCTGTAGAAATTGTTATCTTACAGAAGAACCTTGACGTGGCCATGATATTAATCGACAACTTCCTTCGGAATCGTTCAACTGTCTCTGTTAGTCAAACCTCCGCTCAACAATCCCTGAAAGGACCAAGGCGTACCGCGCGGCTGTTGTGTGCAATGTGACGGTTGCATGGCTAGTACAACGCGCCACCCGCCGCTAGTTGCGGTATTCACAGCCAGGAGGCGGCGCTGGTATCTCAGCGCCTACTCAGTTCGGCCTCACGACGCTGACTGCACGCCGTACGGAGCCTCCGCCGGGAATTGAACCCGGGACCACGAGCGCATCAAGCGCCCGCGCTAGACTGTCTCTGTTACTTTGTTTGAAACAACACATTTTCATCAAACACAAAAGGTCTCTAATAGATCCGTATATTCATTTTGTTTTAATTGTCTCCAAGTCACGTTACAAGTTACCAAACTTGTCACGTTACACGTTACGTTACCAAGTAAGTCACAAGACGGAAGTTAATACAGGTAATTGCCTAAAAACCAGGAAATTTTAGAGACAAAAACCAGTGTATGACAAAAATTTATATATTCACGCCTACGTATAATAAAATATAGAATAACTTGTATACTTACAGATAACAATATATGTACCTGTCAGCTTAGATGGCACTTGGAATATTGCACTTGGAATATTTGTTTTACAGAAAACGTAATACGTATTGGGAAAGTAAGTGTTTCATAACAAAGACCTCATTAAGAAAAGCGTTGACAACTTGGCGTTTTAAAACAGTAACCCCAAAATTAGCAACACCTGCTCCTGTTTTTAGTCATTAGATGTTGGTGGGAAAAATATTCTGCTTCCTCCACCTAGTAACAAAGTTTTACCAAATTACTGTTAGGTAACTGTATCATTAGCCTTTATAGATCTTTCTATATAACGTGCATAAAAATATGTTGTTTTTAGTTCATTTTTGATCTATACATATGCGCTAAATGCTTCACTTATGTGCTCATAAAGCACAAATAACATTTAGTAGTTTCCTGTAAAGACAATAGAAAGTGAAAACAAGTACATAATTATTTTCCTTCAAGAACGGTGAAAAATGAATATTCTTAAAATACTCTTTTAGGCAAACAAGTTTTCATTTCTTTAATATAGTAATGCTGCGGGAAAGACGTAGTGCATAGACTTGTCTATACACTGGTTTATAGAAATTATTCACACTGGTCTATAAATTCGAATAGTCTTAATGCTGCTTCTGAGTCACCTATTACTAACTTTGATTCTGTTGGAAACACACGTTACAGCAAGGAGTTTTTAATATTTTCGATACTACATTTATAAAAATACCTATTATTTTAATGTTGTTTGAACAACATATGTTTGTGCAACATATGTTACAATTGTTATAGCCGCCATTACGTTAGATATAAATCATTGTAAATTGGATTGGTAAGTAGTAAATAAATTTTCCTCACTGAACATTTCACTTATATGTTAATAAGGAGTAGGCCGATGTTTCAAAAATTTAAGGAACGCCAAATTAGTCTAAGTAGTTAAACGTTCTAAGGAGTGTTGCATAAACTGCTTAAATTAAAAAGCAAAATATTCGCACTGCAAATATTTATTATAATTGCAAAACCATAAAATACAGAATCTGTATAACATAACATACTAAATACTCGTATATAAAAACTATTTTTTGTAATACACTATTTCTTAGTGCAAAAGTTATCACCTTTTAAAAGTAACTAATTATAGACAATTTGTGTATACTGAATTAAGCTCATGTATTTTTTCACATAATTCCCATGTACTTCTTACGTGTAATGAATTTCCCATTTTTTCCAATTGACCGGTTTTACAGGTAGTCAAGCACATCCTACAATCATTAAACTGTGACTTCATGCATTTGTCTATTCGTGTTACTTTTACGTTCACTTACATTTTCAATTCAATAGTAGTTTATCACTAGTTAGTTTGTATCGTACTGTATAAGAATGCTTCTTTATTAGGATTTGATGGAAATAATCCTTATTCGCTTTAATGTATAAAATAATTTTTAAACTGTTTAAAAATTGAAAACACGTGTTACTCGAATCTCGAATTATAAATTTGCAAATAGTAAATGTGATTACACGATACATTGTGATTTGAGTGTATAGTGTAAGGTTAATTAATGGTTTTCTGTATTCGAAATGTTTTAGGTGATGGAGCCGAGAAAGGAAAGTTTTTGCACAGTTTTCTGTAAGAATGCGTTCGCAAATAAGGCGTGTCTATCATACAAAAACCAGTCTGAGATACATACTCCGTATGGTGACCAACGCTCCTCGTTAAGTCCTACACAAAGACCTACGTGTGAATTTTGGTGTAAGAAGCCATCAAGATAAATACAAATCATAAAGGATGACTGGGAAACCACACGAATAGCCTACATATTCCCACTCCTGGAAGAGTCCAATGCAAGAATATTGAAGAGGTACCGTAGAAAAATTTTCGAAGGTTTGATTTGAAAGCGTAAAACGATATCCATGATTAAAAACCTTTAAATATCAGAGTTACTGAAAAGTTAAAAATTGTAATTTTAAATTCAATAAGGCATACCACAAAATTGAAACGAATGTCCCCCACAACACTAATTTATATGATAATTTTCTGTATACACTAGATACTTTGGTGTATTAAGAACTAGGTCATATCTGCGCTGTAGTACTTCTAGGAATAGAACAACTGTTTTTAAGAGCCGGACTGTGACATTCATGCAGCGCAATAAAGAACAGTATTCATTCGTCCTACTTTTACACTTTATTATATGAATATATTTCCTGAATGTTTGTATTTTCAAAATTTTAGTATTACGAATAGCAGATACAAAAATGAAGTAGGGTAATACATTAACATAGGTTAGATAGAAAAAACATTAATGTTCGTGTGAGAAATGTTTACGATCATCGTTCCTTCAAAAATTATACAGATTTTAGTAAACTAAATTTTTGTAATGATTCTAAAGTGTCGGAAAATTATTCTTTTGCAAGTAAGTTAAACTTATTTATCAAGTTACAACGTAAAATTAAACTGTGATTCTCAAATCTTAGATACTAAGTTATAGAATGTCTTGCACTTTCCTAGTTCTTAGACCCTTTGCTTCAGTTACTAGAAAACAGGCATGCTCAAATTGAGTTTTTTAAGCAAACAGATATTCTTGAAGATTTTATTTGTTTGGACTTTTACTTCAGCCTGCAGAGTTCGATCGGAAATTATGAATATGATAAAATATATGAAGAGTGACACCTGTTAAACAATTCTATTGTATAGCTGTTGTTTGCAACGTAGACGGTATTTAAAAATAGTATGGAATTGCGGTCTTCTTTGTTGATAATCGAAAACCAAATTTTGGGGCATTCTGGAAATGATTTATAAACAGTTCATTTTTAGCAAATGCTACGTCATCTGGGTACTCCTCACACATGATGTTTTCGTTTCCAATTTTGTAACCTTTGTGACAGTTAAGATCTTATATTATGTCGTGTATTAGTAAATTGAATGGGACACGGCTAAGGAAATCTGCTTGGTTGATTTTCTAGTTGACAAACATTTGAAAAATTATTCCTTTTTTAATTTTACCAACATTGTTAGTATAGGTGTTCTGTAATAGTTTTATGTATCTTTTCGTCACACTATATTTATAGAGGACGTTTAAACCGTATTTATTTTTCATTTTATCAAACTCTTTTCCAAAATAGAAAAGAACGCTGGCTTATTATATTAAAAAAATAATCTCGGAGAGATTTGTAATTGCAAATGTCGAATCGACGTAAGAACGACCGTTACTAATTCCTGGTTGTTTATATGAAGTCTGATCGTTTCCCTGAGTTTTCAGCTATATTATTTATAGCGAGTCTGAGATGTGCCCTCAGTAAACTAATGCTTATACTTATCTGGGTCTCATTTTCCGTCTTTCTTGAATATCGTAATCAAACTAATTTTTCCATTCTGCAGATTATTACTGAAATTACTACTGACTTGATAAATCAGAATATAGACTTCTTTACTTAGACGTAGACTATCATATTTAACATTTCGTTTCTGACGCCATACATCCTGGAAATTTTGTTTATTAATGTTTTTATCGCGTTTTGACCTACATCTTATTAACATCTAAAACCTTATTGGACAGTAAGCGTGTCCAGTCGTACTAATAAACAAAACATAGTCAATATAGTAAACAAAACATCCAAAGCGTTATTCTATAAACAAAAGGTATAATTGTTTAAACTGGCCAACAGCCAACAACGTACTGTTACGCCAAGTACCACAATTAACATACAGTAGCGTATGTGACGTAAGAATGCAACAAAGTTACTTATTGTTCTTGTGACGCTCAGATCCATCTGAAAAGTCTAAGAAGAGTTTTCCCGATTACCCTAGCTTCCCAATTAACATTGTTAAAACTAAAGGTGACAATAAGCAGTTTATGAAAAGCCATTTTTTAAATCCATTCAGTTTCATGAAATAAATTAGTGATTCTACTTTCTTTGAATTTAGAAAGAAAGGTAGTAAGTTTAGGTTCTATGTTGTGGTACTTTTTACTTACTTTAGTAAAGGTGGCCGCATTTATGGCTTGCGCATAGTTAGGTGTTGAATGACGATAGCACAACTGGCTACAAATGTAAATTTGCATTTGCGTAGTCTTAACTTTGGGGAGTACCTGACTGGATGTTTTGATTGCTTGTGTTTAACAGTTTTCTGTACCATCTTTGTAGTTGGAAGGGTGTAGATGGCTTTGTGTTTCACCCTTCACAGCGCGTTTGTAGCTGGAAGAGTTGTAGGCTTGTACGTAATTTTGAGTCATGCGGCTGCCCACATCTCACACAAATGGCTTTGTACAGTGGGTCTCGATATTTTACTGGATTCGTATGACACAACGCGTGCACTGGATTATATTTCTTTTCCTTCTGGGAGGCTTAACTCTTATTCTAGTAATCAAGATTCAAGAATTTAATATTAAAAGTGGTTTTGTTGCTGTCGTAGGTTGCAGTTCTATAAAAAATAGAGGTAAGGGATCTCTGATAACACTGTGCCTCTTGTTAATAATTTTTCAAACTTTGCAGCTTATTTTGCTTAGTTCTTTATGAATTTATCACCGAATGATGTAGGTTTCCAATGAACAATCTGCGTGCTCTTTCGTATATACCTGATAAGTATGACGAATAATTTGGTCGTCATGTAGATATGATAAGTTTCATGTTGGATGTGTTAGGGGGTATGTTTATGGTATTATTCCATTAGGTTTCAGTGTAGTGTGTAGCAGGTCTCTTATTTACTAGATCACTGAGAAATGCAGCAATGCGTTGTAGTTAACGGCGCCGAATACGTAGATAGGTGTTAGCCTAGGCTCATCTGGCTGTTGTGTACTTCTGTCGGAAGCAGGGATACTATTCGTGTTTGAATTTTGTGTCGTATTCTACAGAATGCTGCTGATACATGTTTAATGTTTGAACTTGAAATTTTCTAGTACTGAATGTTGTGTCTAATAAAGATGCCTTCTTTTTTTACGATCACTTGTGAGGGATGACTTGTGCTTTCATTTTTCGTGATTTCCTTTTCCATTAACTCGCCATTAACGACTGATACGTAGACAGTGGGTATGGCACATTACAATGCCAATATTTTATGTTGATACATGGATTGAGGAGTATTAGTAAGTGGTTTATGACACAAACATGTCTCTTGTTGATGACAGTTTATTTTGCTTGTGTTTGACAAAGTGATAAGTGATGTAGGTAAGCCAAACTTCGTGTACTTACAATCTGCTTCTTTCCGACACATACACGCGCGCGCACAACAATTGGTACAAGCGAATCGCACAGTAAACACCGTTAGGTTAAAAATAAACTGACTATGTTGACAACTGTATGCAACCAAACAACAACAAAAGATAACGAGTCCATTTGCTGGCAAAAGTTTTCTGTTCAACATCAGGCTTGCTTCTAAGGTTACGGTGTTGTGTTTGTCCAAATAAATGATGGACATTACTTCTTTGACATTATAAATTATGTTGAACCTACTGACCATCTAAGTTATTATTGGTACAAGGACAACTATTACAAGGGTATTATATTAGATACCGTTGGCGCTATTTCACTGTCAGTTTGTAATTAAAAAATTAAAATTGAAACCACTTGTATAAAATTAAACTATTAAGCTCCGTTTATAAACTATTTTCAAGACTTGAGAAAACAATACAAATTATATGTACCATTTTAAAAGTAAATTAGTAGCCTACCATCGCCAGTAATCATATATGAGAAAACTTGTAAAGTTCCCATACGTTTAATACATAATACATCTAACAAAAGTAAGATGAGATTAGATGTATAGATTAATTAGATGAAATAAGATAATTAGATTAGAAAACTACAGTTAGAAAGCTTTAAAATGTATAATTTTTAGGACACAAAGATAATATAAAGGCCAAGTTAACGTATATAGTTGATGTTCTCAAGGTCGTTTTAAAAGCTGATATCAGAATGACTATCTTCAATCAGGTGAGACCAACAATACCAGTTATAGGATATTAAAAAAAGAGTCTTTAAGAATCTTCAAAGATAATACAACATAAAGACCGACTTATGTGGTAAATACTTTGCTAATCGCAGAAATCAGATATGAGTTTCAAATATTGACATTGAAACTCTCAAGCTTTAAAACAATCTGAGTATTTGAATGCAGATTTGTTGTACACATTTTTGTAAATGACAAAGTGTTCATATTATTATAAATTTGTAATTCTTACATTTTACTAGCGTTATAGTTTCCCCAATTATCTGTTTACATGTATCTTTATGGAGTCCAAGTAATTCTAAAATATATATGTAAACGTAAAGAGAAAGATCGGAAGTAACACTACGGTTGCTTAAATTAGGCCTATAGTGTAAAATGCAAACAGAATGAATTTAAGTGAATAATGTGGAGAAATAATAATAGAGAGGAAGGGCAGATAGAGAAAGAGAGAGAGAGAGAGGGAGAGAGAGAGAGAGAGAGAGAGAGAGAAAAAGAGAGACAGACAGAGAGAGACGAGAGAGAGAGAGAGAGAGAGAGAGAGAGAGAGAGAGAGAGAGAGAGAGAGAGAGAGAGAGAGAGACAGTCAGACAGAGAGAGAGAGTTGAACAGAGAGTAATGAGTAACTCGCAGCTGGCGTGTTGCCGGACAGCATCCGAAAACAACAGATCGGATTTGCTGCTGTATACCTACTGCATTACACAACAGTAATACCTCCCTCTCTGTCAGCGTGTCTGACAGCGTGGATCTGTTGTGTACAAACATACAGATGTACAAACGTTACCCATTGAATTTACAACAAACATTGTTGCTGGAGTAAATGTATAAAATGTGATCGTGCAGTCTACTTTGTATATTACTATGTTTCGTCCTTAAAAATATAAATAGAAACGAACCAAATATGTAAACAAACAAGATTCGTTCTATACAAGTTATAAGACTCGCATATAAAAGTACACATGTTTTGACAGTTACACAATTCTCAACCTATAAAACAAGAAATAAAGAGAATTATTTTTGTCGCTAATGTTTAAAAGAAGTACAATGAAGATTCCAAAAAACAAGCAAATACAAAAATCAGGGTACTTTTTAAATTTAACAAAACAAAATAAATTCAATGTAAAAGTCAGCTCATGGAAATTACACTAACACTCACATAAAGTCACATTTTGAAAAAGAAAATCTAATCACACGACTCGGACACTGCTGTAGAGTACATACAAATATTATCAGCTAACACTATGTCACATAATGGCTCTGAGAATGGCTAATAAACAGTTCCTTATAGTAATATGTGTCATTGAAGCAGTTTCAGATTGTGCAAAGTTTTCTTAATCACTGCTGTCTGCTCCTTTAGAAAAAACTATCAACTGGCATATAACAAAAAATAGCACACAAATGCCTCACTGTCTTGCTTACTTAATACTGTATTAAACTATAAAATGTGGAAACCCATTTCAAACAGATAGTATGGCACGGCAGTGGCCAAATTGCTTAACAACGATTTAAATGGAAGCTAACGCATTACTAGCGTACGGCTTGGTGCGCAATGGAAACCTCGGATTGTACAAGAGCATACTTTCCGTTTACCTGAAACTGCTAAACCGCTCTAAACACTAACATTTTTTAAAAATAATTTTGGGTTTTACTTTTGTTCCAGTAAGCACAGATAAGCTTTTAATCAAAGCATTGTGGGAGAACTTATTCCTGTATGATTGCTCAATCCTTAAGAAGGTTACTGTGATAAAATATAAAAGGAAAAATACCGTTTAACCGAAACTGCAGGCTGCTTTTATAAATTGTAATGTTAGTCCAGTTTTTGGAAAAACCCATTTTATCTATACCAATATAAAGCGCTTTAATAATAAAAACTAATATTGAACAATATAGGCACAGTTATCTTAGTATTATAAGATACAATAATAATATAACATAAAAAACAAGAACACAAAACATCATAATCGTAGCTCTAATGTAATTGCAACAACTAATTGCTGTATATACTAAGTTAGTCCGCTTTTACATACTATACATATAAATTGATATATTTAAATTAATTTCTTACATTTATCTAAAAGTTCAATTCTGTGTGTAAATTTTTTGCTTTTAAAACAAATAATCTCAATTTATTTTTAATAGGAAAACACTGGTTGTTAATTATTACAGTTGTATAATAGTTAATATAGGTTCTAATATAGCCTATTATGTTTTTTTTTGGAAATATGTTCAAACAGAATTACTCACAATATTACACTGAAAGTTTAAAATGTGGATTTGTAGATGATAGTTTGTAATAACAAATAAAACCCAAGACACACAAACATATATCATTATTTTGTTCTTGAGCACACCTTATTGCTGTGGTAAAAGCGGCTATCATCTAGTGATTCAATGTATCCAGTGATAGAGCCTTACACCTGAGAGCATTCGACAGAAGTGAAGTAGATAAAATTAATTCTTCTTCTTTGCCTAGTTTACCTGGTTGCCATGACCACCTGTCGTTTCTCAGAAAGTTGTGCAAAACGACTGTAACAATAACGCGATCTTATCAACTCTATTGGTAGGATGTCATATTCTGTAGAATACCGCTTCAGATTTGTGTAATCAAACTTGAGACTAAATGTATTTCATCAATCACTCAGACTATACTACAGTATGCGTGTAGTTGCACATTTGTACACTTCATTGTTTCCACGACGGCTTCTAGATATGGTCTCTCAGTGGAAACATTTCGTGTTTGTTGGAAACATTGTTGTTTCGCATTTGACTTGTAACTTCTGTGTGTGTACACAAAAATTATGAAACAGAATCATTCAGTTAATTAGTAAAATGGCTACTTTACATAAGTAATAATTATTAGCTAAAGAGTTTCTGCTTTTTAAAGGAGTCTCATTTTAACCGCACTTAGAAAATTCAATTTCATATTTAGTCAAGGATGTAATATTTATTGTTATGGAAAGCTTATTTAATATATTAATCATAGTATTGCCATATAATAATTAAAACACCAATTAACATTTCACTTTATTAACATATATATAGGGACATTAATATATAACACCAATTTTTTAAGTATATGTATTCCTTTTCTCGCCGATATTAAGAATAGCGTACTGTATATAAAATGAAGCTTTAAAACTTACGTCAACGGCGAGTGCATTCAGTAGGAATTATAATACTAATAAGAGTACGAATAGACTTTAACTTGATGACTCTTAGTAAACGCGAGTTCTATAATGGGAAAAATAATACTAATAAGGATATGAATAGATTTACTAATAAGGATATGAAAAGGAAATCCTACTGTTACATATTTAAATTTTCTCATAGTTTAACATAATAACAAAGACTTTAGCTAAAACAGAAGTTAAAATGATTTAATTCTAAAGAGTACGGAGTAAACCCCAAACAATGTTTTTTTATTTTAATTATTACAACATATGTAGGCGTACGTTTTAACTTTAGTACATTCACACAAGAAAGCATTTTTGGACTACACACCAACCACTATAAGTAAATTACGAATTGTGTCTTTATTAAACCGTTTCACGTAATTTTTTTCTCACCAAGAGCCGTTAATAACTTTACAATTTATTTTTTTGGTGCGTATGTTACTTTATTTTAATCTATTTTATTAAGTTTTGCTTTTATTAAAGCAACCTAAGATTCACTTTCTTGTACATTTGAGTAATATCTATCAAAAATGTATATTAGTTTAACATATTTTTGTCTATTTTAGATTATTGTAATGTTATTTAATTGTTGAACTTTGTACGTTAAGTGTTCAAATAAAGTACAAAAAATAATGTACAATACATATTCTGTTTTGTTTAACTTTTTTTTAATATTAGAAGGTTATGGTTACGATAAAATCTAAAATTTTATTGTTTCATTATGTGATATTAGCGGTAAAAGTAGTATGCTCACTGGGCTATTTCCAGACATTTTCCCGAATCGAATTTCCTAAAAATAAAAAACGACTGACTTAACGAATAGTTATTTAGCCAAATTGAATATCCCGAAATCACTTTGCCGAATCGAATATTTAGAGTATACGTGTGCCCGTATTAGTAAGCATAGAAACGTTCAAATTCTAAGTTCGAAAGTAAACATTGACAAACGTTTTTGTACTAACAAGGTTAAAGTAGTATATGTGTAGCTCATTTCAACCTCTGTTTTTACAAACATAAAGTCTTCAATAAAAATTGCCGGTAGCATATTGAGTAGTACCGACAACAAAGAATATTGAGTGATTATTAAAAAACAGTCATGGATGCATGTGCTTCAATAGTCCTAGAGGTACCTTTATCTGTCTATTTTTTTCATCTTGGACAATCGTTTTACCGGAAAATCTATAACCAGGGCTTCAAAGATGTATACAACGACCCCAATAACAGACTATTAAAAATACATGCATATATGTTGCTAGACCTTCTATGCGTACCAGTACATGATGTTGAAACAGCATTTGGAATTTTATCAGATAAACTCCTTGATACCTATAATCGATTACATTGAGAAGAATTATGTAATCGGCGAACTAAAAGAGGTAGAAGGGCAGTGCCACCTCAATATCCAATAAAAACTTGGACTCACTATGAAGCGACACACTATGAGGTGCTCATAGAACGAATAATGTGAGTTAAAACTGGTACAACCGTTTTCGAATCGTTATTGGTATCACCGAGATTTACATTCGGCCCTGACGGTTGGCTGTGCAAAAAAAATCCAAGGTATCGTGATGAACTACAAAAAGTACAACACTGAAGACTGTATTATAGTGTAACTACAAGCATTAGTTCACACTCATTTATAAAATTAAAAATAAATATTCACGAACCGGTACGTACTTATATAGTGTTACGGACCACTCCTCACGGTTTACCAGCCACACGTTGGTTGCGTCTATTTGTTACGTACCGGAGTCGTACCTGTTGAAGCCTCACCCTGCTTCGCCAACCTATTACCTTACTTTATTTTATTGATGTGTTGTATTTGGTTTGTTCCCCCATTTTAAGGCACAAATTGTTTTATTTCCAAAACAATTAAAATGATTCTTCTCACCTATTTCTCCTTTTCTCTTACTTTAAATTAATCCAACTCACCTGTGTCTTGTAGTTGATTTGAATTCGTTCCAAAAAATCAGGGTTACCAACCTCAATTTTTTTGTAAAATATTTTCACCTTGGCTATATTAAGGAATAAATTGTCTGTAAGGTTAACATAAATTAAATACACAGTTGATAATAGTCAACACTATATTATTTCTATAGTGTTTTTTATTAATGTCTTTTTTTTAAATAACATGAAATATGCTTATAATATATATTTTGCTCCTTTTCTTGTTCTTTACTAGCTCAGCAGTTGGCAATAGTGTTCTCTTAGTATTCAAGGTCTAGTTGATTAAAACGTTATGTTTTATTTTAATTAATTTAATTCAATTGGTTTCTTGTGATTGCAAGAAAGTTAATAAAAGATCTTTAGAAAGTACAAAACTTCACATAAAACTTACTTAAATATTATACAGGTTCTTATTAAATCACTTCTTAGGTTATAGCACATGTGTTGAGTCACAGTGGGTGACTAGGTTAGTGGTTTTTTTTTTTTTTTTTAATTTATTCCAACGTCCAATAATTTGATCACCATAAATAAAAAAGTGAATAAAGATATAAACAGTGTCCCTAAGTTATTCCTTAAGTGAGTGTTTATATAAAGTTTATTATTAAGTGAAAACGTGTCACAGTGTAGACTAGTCGTTTTTCATTTTAGTTTTTTTTAAGTTAATTTATACTTATCACACATTCCTTTACATCTGATTTGTCTATCTGAGTTCGTTTTCCTTTTATAATTTATTAAGTAGATTTTTTCTTTCAATTTCCAATAATTCTGGTTATTAAATTTCTTTTTTCCATACTATTATTGATCATCTCATTTTGGTTCATTGCCATTTCATTTCTAGTTGATTTATTGCTATTATATGATTATATTGAGCTGCATGAATTTTATGATCTGCTCTTCTCTGAATCTTACCACTTGCATTTACCCTGAATTTTCTTCACTTGGATCTAACCACACCACTCACCTTATCATTAACATTGGGTATTTATTATATAAGGGTTTTGTTCCCTTCATATTCTAATAACAATATTATCTAACATTACTTAATTTACATTTTTGTCTTGGTAGTCTTACATGGGACTACTCTCACTAATAACATAGCTTTGTACTTTCATAATTACATTTACTATTTTATTATTGGTTGACAAGGGGTTGTGATATGGTCACAAAGTTATTTATTTTTATCCTTCCCTTTGCCAATCACTTGCGTTTTGTCATCGTCTCAGTCCTTGTCTTGGTTTTTAAGTTATTATTGTGCTATATTTTAATATTTTTGTTCATTAATTCCTTCATACTTTGACTTTCTTTATTCCTTTAGTGTTGCAACTCACTTTTTTATTAAATGGTAATTTCTTCTTTATTTGTGGGCTACCTTTTGTAACGTTATATAATGCCCTCCCCCATCAAAATTGAACATTTTGAAAATACAATTATAGTCTTTGATGAAATTATCAGTTGAATTGTTTTTTTCTCATATTATCTACTCACCTTTAGCTTTTGCTTCATAATTCTTATATCTTCTATTCTGTTTTTACTTCCATATTCCTTAAGGAATGGAAGTATGGTGATGGCAAAAAAAATCGTGTTCGAGATTATTGCAGATTCTGATTCTACTACACTCAAAACATGAAAAAAAGTCGTTTTCCGAAAAGTGTCTGTGTGTCTGTCTGTCTGTGTGTCTGTCTGTCTGTGTGTCTGTCTGTAGATTTTTTTTTCTATGGCAAACGATAACTGCCGCAAATTCAAACAGAATCAAATAAATTTTTGCATACAGTCCTGATTTGTAGAGGACTCGCGACCTATTGTTTTTGGTGAAGATCGGTTGAGGGAAAGGGGTAGTTTACCTGCAACGGTTTTTTTTTATCAAGGGAAATTTTTTTTTTTGGCAAACGATAACAGCCGCAAATTCAAACAGAATCAAATAATGTTTCGCATGCAGCCCTGAATTGCAGAGTTCTCAAGTCCTTTTGTTTTTGGTGAAGATCGGTTAAGGGAAAGGGGTAGTTTACCTGTAACGTTTTATGTTTTAACAAGGGTATTTCCTATGGCAAACGATAACAGCCGCAAGTTCAAACAGAATCAAAAGATTATTTGCATACAGCCCTAAATTGTAGAGTTCTCAAGATCTACAGTTTTTGGTGAAGATCGGTTAAGGGAAAGGGGTAGTTTACCTACAACGTTTTTTTAACAAGGGTATTTTCTATGGCAAACGATAACAGCCGCAAATTCAAACAGAATCAAGTAATTTTCTGCATACAGCCCTGATTTGTAGAGTACTCAAGACCTATTGTTTTTGGTGAAGAGCAGTTGAGGGGAAGGGGTAGTTTACCTGCAACGTTTTTTTATCAAGCGTATTTTTTTGGCAAACGATAACAGCCGGAAATTCAAACAGAATCAAATAAGTTTTTGCATACGTCAGTGAATTGTAGAGGTCTCAAGGCCTTTAGATTTTGGTGAAGATCGGTTAAGGGGAAGGGGTAGTTTACCTGCAACCTTTTACGTTTTAACAAGAGTAAAGTACTTGAAAATTTATTGAAACTTTTTGAAACAATGGTAATTGTTGAAAATAAAATAATTTTGTTGCCAGGTAACAAAAATAAAGTCATTTTGATTATAAAATATAAATATTTACAACAAGAAAAGAATTTTCAGTTTTCAAAATTTAAATATATTTTTATAAAACAATGGGTTCTTCATTGAGGTGGGGACCATGTCACTCACTCCATCTCAAGCCTCTCCCATTTTGCAGAAAAAGAGGACCCTGTCAAGGCTGATACTTTGACGACAGTGACAGGGCTTTCCACCAAATTCAGCAGAGTGACAGGTAGGCCCAACTCTGATTGGCTCCTCAGATTTCCCCAGCGTTAGTAGGTTCTACGAAAATATTTTATTTCAAAAATGATTTTAAATATAAATCTTAGATATGTTTTATAAATCTCATGTTTTATGTTTTAGCATGGGTAATTTTTTATATGACGAACCATAACTGCCGTAAATTCAAACAGAATCAAATAATTTTTTACATATGTGCCTGAGCTATAGAGAACTCAATGTCTGTTGATTTTGGTGAAGATCGGTTACGGGGAAAGGGCAGTTTACCTGAAACATTTTTTGTTGTAACATGAGTAAAGTACTTAATTTTGATAAAGTATCCTGATAAGATCTTAATAATCCACTGTAGAAACGTAGATGAAATATCTATAAATGAAGAGGCTAGTTGAACGGGCTGGGGGTAATTTTCTATAAATCAAAATTATAGTTGAAGGGGGAGGGGATAATTTTTTTTTATATGTGTACTACGTTATTGGCAACAAAGAAGTATTTTTTTTGTTAAAATTCCTTCCCTGGCTGTTTGGCTGAAAATGAATTTAAATATAAATCTTAGAATATGGAAGTCATGTATGGTTCTCCATACCGATATTTATTAACATGTTATCTGTGATCTGATCTGATCTCTCTCTCAATTGGTGCTTTATCCTTATAATATTTATTTTTCCGAATTATCTCTAATATCATAGTTGGTACGGATTCAGAGGGGCTCTCTTGGCTACCATTACTCTGCCATCCACACTATACTTACTGAGATCAGAGTAATATCATCTCTGCTCAGACAAAAAATTGCTGGAACATATCCATTCACAATCGTTATATATAAAACATAGAAAGCAGTCAACTTGTATAATAATAACAATAAAAATATTTTTTGGTTAATTCACCCTGCTGTTGTTCAGATCATATTATTTCATAACAATAACATTCTTATTTATTCACTCTCAAGTCCTTTATCTATATTTGAAGCAATTCTGTTGACAGATACTATCCATATATTTACTTTTTTTTTCTTCGAATATTCTTATTCTTCATGAATTCTTCCTAGTAGTTTTTCTTCCTTGTCGTTATTCTGATGGTTCTATTTTCATCTTTATCTTGGTTCATTTATTTCCATTTAATCATAATGTAATTCTTTATTGAATTACTTTGTTGCTTTGCGCTATATTATACTATTCTTTTCCTTTTTAATTATATTATCCTCGAAAAATTATTCAGTTATTTTCGTCCGTCTTGTTAGTTATTCTGTTCTAGTCAGAGGGGCTCTCTTGGCTACCATTACTCTGCCATCCACACTATACTTACTGAGATCACAGGAACATCATCTCTGCTCAGACAAAAAATTGCTGGAACATATCCATTCACAATCGTTATATATAAAACATTGAAACAGTCAACTTGTATAATAATAACAATAAAAATATTTTTTGGATAATTCACCCTGCTGTTGTTCAGATCGTATTATTTCATATCAATAACATTCTTATTTATTCACTCTCAAGTCCTTTAGCTATATTTGAAGCAATTCTGTTGACAGATACTATTCATATATTTACTTTTTTTTCTTCGAATATTCTTATTCTTCATGAATTCATCCTTGTCGTTATTCTGATGGTTCTATTTTTTCTTTATCTTGGTTCATTTATTTCTATTTGATCATAATGTAATTCTTTATTGAATTACTTTGTTGCTTTGCGCTATATTATACTATTCTTTTCCTTTTTAATTATATTATCCTTGAAAAATTATTCAGTTATTTTCGTCCGTCTTGTTAGTTATTCTGTTCTAGTCAGTTAGTAATGATTGGTGATTGTATTTCTTCATGATACTTCTTTATAGATCCCTGGTTATTTGTCATCTTTCCCCAAGAGATTGGTTCAGTGATGGGCTGTCTTCAGTTCTCACTGCCTCTATTAGTTTAAATGAGAGCTTCCCTCATTCTCCCTGTTTTATTGTGTGTTTTGTGGTTGGTTCGGTAGTGGTTCCTGTCTGGTACCAGGATTGTTGTCCACCGGTCTATAATTTCCTCCGTATTGGTGGTCGTCATCGCGTTGTGACTGGTTATAATAATTGTGGTTCGTGTGTGTCCTCGGGTGGTACCGCCTCTGATTACCTTGAGGTCGTGAGTATATGTAATTCACGTTGTGTCGGTAGTTGTTGTGTCGGTTGTCCCCGTCTCCTCGATTATGCCGATTATCGTGGTAATTAGAATGGTTATTCCCCCGATAATTATTATTCCCTTGATTGTTATTCTGGTTGTTATTATGGGTTCTATTCTGGTTACCATTTTGGTTTGTTTGAGGATTATTATTCCTATTCTGATTTTATTGAGGGTCGTTGCCGTTGTACTTATTATATTTAGTATTCGTTATTCGGTTTAGTTGATACTGTCCCTCGTGCTCATAATTCTCTAGAAAGTTAGCCATAGCTTGGATTGTCTTAATCTGGCTATATATTCGGGCGTTATTTATCCCTTCCTCGTAATGGTAGTGTAGTTGTATCACTAAGCACTCCTCGGGAATTCTGGGCTCCAGATTATGGGCCATGCACACCTTGCCTAGGAAGTATGATGTTGGCGACTGTCCTGCGTGTGCCTCATACGGACCATTACTTAAGCCGTTTCTCACCATATTTTGGGTCAACTCCGACAAATACTTCTACCTAAATTGTTTTTTAAATTCTTGTACATTCTGGATGTCGGGCCGTACTGCCGTTCACCAATTGTTGTGGATATCCTTGGAACATCTCATCAATCATTCCTCGGATAACATTCCACCGGGTCTCTCTATTCCTTGCTATCATCTCTTCTACACTCTTCAGGAACTCCGTGGGGTTACGTTTGAAATTCCTAAAATTGATTAACTCCCGGTTATCGTTGTTGGTGGTATAAGTATTTTGACATGTTCTATCCAGCCATGAGTCCACTTCTTCTTGTAATTGTATCTCGCGTCGACGGATTTCCTCGATCTTCTCTTTATTTGTACTCACTTGGCTTTCGACATTGTTTAGGTTGTTATTTACTCTTTCCATTCGTTCGCCAATGTCTGTATGTACCTGTGCTATTCATTCCTTATTCTTCTCCCGAATTTGATGCACTTCTTGCTTAATCTGCTCGCATTTTTCTACAGTTTTCTGTTGGAGTCCTTCAACCATTTTTATTTTCATTTTTGACGTTGTTTATTTTATTTTGTATTTCCTCACGGACTTGTACCACTGTTTCGTTGGTCTTTCTAATTTTTCATTTGTTTCGGCTATTTCTTGTTTCCTTTCTTCATTGTTTTTATCCACCTTTTGGTTAATTGTCACATGGACATTCTGAATTCTTTCATTAATCCGCCTTAAATTCTCTTCATTTATTTATCTGATATCTTCCTTCATTTGTCTTAAATTCTCATTAGTGTTTTCATTTAATGATTCTAACTGTTTCTTCAATTCTTCCTTGTCTTCCTCTCTTTGTTTCTTTTGTTCTGCCATTTTCTCATTCATACTATTCATTAATTCCATTAATTTTATAAGATTCGGGTCTCCTCTAGTTTTCTCCCTTACTACCGTTTCCACATCCTCAACCAATGTTACTTCCTTTTCTCCCATTCTGACTTCTTTCTCGGCCTCCTTCTCTAACATCTCGATTTCCTTTTCGGCCTCTGCCGTGCGTTTCTTTGATGCGGATCTTTTGTGCATTTCTGTTTATTTCTTTCCCAATCGCCGCTAAAATATAATGTTTTCTTTAATTTTAGCCTCACTAGTTGGTCGCCAATTTGTTACGGACTACTCCTCACGGTTTACCATCCACACGTTGGTTGCGTCTATTTGTTACGTACCGGAGTCGTACCTGTTGAAGCCTCACCCTGCTTCGCCAACCTATTACCTTACTTTATTTTATTGATGTGTTGTATTTGGTTTGTTTCCCCATTTTAAGGCGCCAAATTGTTTTATTTCCAAAACAATTAAAATGATTCTTCTCACCTATTTCTCCTTTTCTCTTATTTTAAATTAATCCAACTCACCTGTGTCTTGTAGGTGATTTGAATTCGTTCCAAAACATCAGGGTTACCAACCTCAATTTTTTTTGTAAAAAATTTTCACCTTGGCTATATTAAGGAATAAATTGTCTGTAAGGTTAACAAATTAAATACACAATTGATAATAGTCAACACTATATTATTTCTGTGGTGTTGTTTATTAATGTCTTTTTTTTTTAAACAACATGAAATATGTTTATAATATATATTTTGCTCCTTTTCTTGTTCTTTACTAGCTCAGCAGTTGGCAATAGTGTTCTCTTAGTATTCAAGGTCTAGTTGATTAAAACGTTATGTTTTATTTTAATTAATTTAATTCAATTGGTTTCTTGTGATTGCAAGAAAGTTAATAAAAGATCTTTAGAAAGTACAAAACTTCACATAAAACTTACTTAAATATTATACAGGTTCTTATTAAATCACTTCTTAGGTTATAGCACATGTGTTGAGTCACAGTGGGTGACTAGGTTAATAGTTCGTTTTTTTTTTTTAAATGATTCTAATGTCCAGTAATTTGATCACCATAAATTAAAAAGTGAATAAAGATATAAACAGAGTATCCCTAAGTAATTCCTTAAGTGAATGTTTATATAAAGTTTATTATTAAGTGAAAACGTGTCACAGTGTAGACTAGTCGTTTTTCATTTTAGTTTTTTTTTAAGTTAATTTATACTTATCACACATTCCTTTACATGTGATTTGTCTCTCTGAGTTCGTTTTTCTTTTATACTTTATTAAGTAGATTTTTTCTTTCAATTTCCAATAATTCAGGTTTTTAAATTTCTTTTTTCCATACTATTATTGATCATCTCATTTTGGTTCATTGCCATTTCATTTCTAGTTGATTTATTGCTATTATATGATTATATTGAGCTGCATGAATTTTATGATCTGCTCTTCTCTGAATTTTATAATGGATTAACCGTTTTTTTTTGTTAATGTTTGGTTGTCAAGGCAGCAAGCCTCAGATTCGTATTGGTGGAAAATATGGTTTACATTGTTAGATCTTGCTCCTTAATTTTTACAAAATTAATAAATATTTTTAAATTAGCATAACTTTCTTATACTACTTTGAATTTCTATGATAATAACATTATTAGATTACATTTATTTTATAATTTAATTAGAAACCAAACATGACTGGTTTTGGTTCCGTATTTACTGATTTACTAATTTAACAGTTTTTTATATATTAATTATTTTTTAACTGATTCTTTTGATATACATTAGGTGTCCTTAAATTTATATTATCAATTTTAATAGTATTCCCTACATTTGGCCTTACTTATTACTGTTATTATATCAAATTTTACAAATTACTGCCTCCTTCCTATAGGCTCCTTAGGCCTATATCACCTAACTTTCCTTATACAGTTATTATAACATATTTGTAGAATTTCATCAAACAAAACTATTTTAACCATAACTACAATAAATTAACATGGAACATTTAATCATTTATAATCATTTTCAAAACATTATACTATTCTTTCTAACATGCTATGCACATGCTATTTTTTAATACATTTCCTATCTCCCTATGCTCATTAACTATTATTTATTAAACATGCTTTTTTACCCTTCTATGTATTCTTTTTAACACAAACAGATAACTATAACTATTACTTAAACATTATTTTCGTATTTTAACACATGAACTTTAATTCTACCTATTCCATTTGTGTAGGCCTATTATGTATTAGTTTATTCACAGTGTGCATTCATCATTTTTTACTCAAGCATTAATTATTATTCATTCTACACATTATTACTACTGCTGACTTTCAGTTAGAATATTTTTATTGGTTCTGTTATTCACTTTAATATTATATTATTCACTGTCTTTTCTTTCTTTTCTTCACTTGGATCTAACCACACCACTCACCTTATCATTAACATTGGGTATTTATTATATAAGGGTTTGGTTCCCTTCATATTCTAATAACAATATTATTTAACACTACTTAATTTACATTTTTGTCTTGGTAGTCTTACATGGGACTACTCACACTAATAACATAGCTTTGTACTTTCATAATTACATTTACTATTTTACTATTGGTTGACAAGGGGTTGTGGTATGGTCACAAAGTTATTTATTTTTATCCTTCCCTTTGCCAGTCACTTGCGTTTTATCATCGTCTCAGTCCTTGTCTTGGTTTTAAGTTATTATTGTGCTATATTTTAATATTTTTGTTCATTAATTCCTTCATACTTTGACTTTCTTTATTCCTTTAGTGTTGCAACTCACTTTTTTATTAAATGTTAATTTCTTCTTTATTTGTGGGCTACCTTTTGTAACGTTATAATAGTTATATTCGAGTGTATTGATTTCGGAAAAATATATTCAGGGTTTTTTAATTTGAGGGTTTTAAATATAGTAGGCCTATATTCACTTTCCGCAAAACATAATTCCGGATATTCGATTCGTTGAAAATGTCCGGGAACTTGTCTGGCCAGCAGACTTTTTTCCAACTTGCAAAAACAATAAATTTATTTTTAGATATATTTTGATATCAAATAATTCTTAATTGGCCGAAACATTACAAATTTTCTGGTAATTGACCTATTTTTATAGTATAGTTTTAATTGGGTAAGTAGAAATTTATTATCAAATTATTTCGATTACGGATAAAGTAAAGACTAAAGTTTCCTACAACTGCATTTGATTTTTAGTAACATTTGTATCCATTATGCAAAAATGGCGAATAGTGTAATCCTAACTTTTAAGCTTCCGTATTTCTGTAGGCTTATGTAGGTTTATATCTAATAATATTCACGTTTTACGATTGTACTAGTTTTAATTAGCTTTAGGGCCTCTGATGTCGCAAAATCTTAAACATTCTAAAATTGGACCTTATATTTGGTTTTCGTTAAAAACTTTCCTAATTTTATACCCTACATTTGTGTTTTTTAAACTTTTCACACCTTAAATATTTGCCTCTCACTCACTTATTTTTCAGGAGTTCAATCTCAAAAACTGCAGCAGTAGCCTATGTGGAGTAAAGTTCAGAAAAGCAAATTTCCATAGAGTTTTACAATCTCGGTTGATGAATTTAATCGTTATCGTGATACACTGTTGAAACAGATAGACAGACAATGTTACAAGACAAGTTAAAAATTTAGAACATGACTCGCTCGTTCAATTTTATCTTAAAGCGATTGGAAAGCAAAACCAGACATGTTTACTTTGCAAGAGACTACAGGACAGGTATATAAATTTTAATTTCCTTCATCACTATTATATGGTTTCGTTTATTGTTTATTTTAAAAATCGATTAACGTACCACTAAACTGTTGTAGACACTGTGTTGGACAAAACATGTTTGTAATTGGGTAAATTCTAATTACATTACTATTTTTTTTTTACTAAAATAACACCTCTAAAATAGACTGTGATACAAAAATCACAACAATTTTATAACTATTGCACTGTTTTATTTAGTTAAATTAATAATCATAATGCCTAAACGAATGATAATTTTGTCCTAGTTTTTAAGCTTACGTATATTTCTATCAATGTCTATGTGTAAACATAGATATTTATTACTTATCACAAATATATAGGCCTATAACTGATAGCAACATATGAGTTTCACTGAAACATAGTTTACTAACTTTCTGATGGCTATTGAAAATTAGAAGCGAGTGTTCAAATATAATAATTCTGTCAAATTAGTAAAGATACCGAGCTTGTATTTTAAATAAAATTCCGCATAACTTGATTCCTTTGATAGACTTTTACAATTTCAAAAAAATGTTGATTTATATTTTGAACTATAGTACCCGTAAAGTTAAATGAATTTCATATTACACTAGGACTTTGGTTTCAATTCCGTTTAGATGCTTTACAATTTTTTAAACATTTGCTAAATTCATTTTTGAAGTCTTAAAAGTTTTAATTTTACTAAACTTTATACTGTGCTCATATATTGCTTAAACTTCCGTTTACTTTGACACGCCACGTTAATTGTTAAGATTTTATGAAAATTGTGACACAATTTTTTTGTACGCGGCATCCAAAAGCTTTAAAATTTTTTTAAAAAACACTGTATGCAGATTTTGGTTAAAATGTACTTTAGTTTTAAACTTCAGTTTGATTTGAAAAATTTTTTAAATTGTTACCTTCAGATATTTCTGGTTTCTGGAAACCTAAATTTTGGGAGAACGAATCTCAAAAACAATACTGGCTTGTAATATAAAAGTATGAATATGTATGCTACGATGCAGGAAAATTTATTGATGTATTTAACAGTTACCTGGAGGCATAATTCAAAGAGACAGTGAAGCGGACAATTGACAAACAGTCGAGTGAAAATGAAATCAATATTTTTATTGTTCTACATTATAATATTACTTAATAATAACATATCCATTCAGGTTAACAATAACAGTACAATTTTCCCCAAACAAGATAGTTTTCAAATGTTAGTTTTCATCATTTAGATAATTGGATTTAAAAGTTATTACAGAAATCTTAAAAAAATGTAATTTACTTATCTTTATTTTTAATAAACAGGCTTCGAATAATCGACAAAATAGATGGGACATAAATTATTTACTCAAACTACACATGGTAAGAAAGCAATACAATTGAGATTTTAATATCAACCAGCTGTAATATACAAATATGATTTTGTTCTTTGAATTTCAACATTACTGTAAAAAAGGGCTTACATGAATTAAACTTTACATTTTTAATCAAGTTGATTTTTATTCTTTTTAAATTACAGTGTCACACACTAAAATTATTTTGTTTTCAACATTATCGAGCACACGTAATTGAGGAACACTCTGTTTTATGTTTTACAGAAACTAGCCTTAGTATGAAATGACAAATGTTAGTTTTGCGGATCCATATGTTCGTGTATTAGGTTGATTTTACCCAACGGACAGGAAGTTTGTATTGTAAAATAGAGTACACAGCAACAAATCAGGTCTGTTGTGTTCAACTCATGTCTGGCGTCTTGCCAGATGTACATTGTTCACTAATCTCTCTTTTTTGCCGGTTTTTCTACATTCCCGTTACTTAGACAATCATTTGGTTTCTTGCTCTGCCTCTTCCATCTCTCTTCTTGCCACCATGGCTTTACTAATTCTCTTGTTTTACTTTCTTAAGTAATTAATTACGTTTAGTTACATTAGGGACAAAGATTGCCAGGAATAAGATGTATGCGGAATGAGGTACCCAGGAAGTGCTACACGCAATCGATCAATAATATATCAACACAAGATATTCCTATAAGTAAACAGTAAGTATAAAGATGCAAACTAAACTGTTCAAGTTCTACGAAAACAGGAGGAAAAGAACTGTTACTGTTATGCAATTAACATTTTGCATGCTTGCCTGGTTCAAGTTTTACTAATTGTACGCGTATATTCCGTTTTATAACGACTTCGTTCCTGTATAACAGATGAGTGTTGACGAGTAAACCTTCTCTGAACAAATCTTTTTTTCTACGTTAACGAAATTTTATTTACATACGTAAATTGCGGCCTAATCTTTTGCATACTAACAAAGCTTGTTTCTAAAATATTTTTACAAGATTTTTGTATTGAAATATAACAATATTTAAAAGAGGTATTAATATAATCCGGTTAGAAGTATACGAGTTTCTACTGTTACGTAATAGAAATATGACTCAGATAAAATAAAAGTGAAAACGAAATAATGCCGAGAGAATGTGACAAGTTGTTGACCAACTAAAGAAGCAATCCGTATGTTTTCGACATAGAATTGACTCTAGACCGAATGATCAGGAAGGTTTCAAAAAAGGTAGAGCAATTTTGACTTGTGGCAAAAATTATACATTATATTATGTTTGAAAGTTAATTCGAAACAGTTTTTTTAAATTAATCTTGAAATTTTAAATTTATGATTACTGCATAAACAAGTTTTTTACCGTTTTAAGAGAAGCTTGACTAACTTATCCATTTAAATCTAATTTGTAATTAGCTATTTATTCTAAACATGTTTTTCACGTGGTATTAACATGAATAACTAAACTATAAAAGGTAAAATTTAAAAGCAATGGCTAAAATTGTAAATTGTTGTCTATCTTTTGCAAATTTATGAAACATAATGACCTGTCCTGACAACCAGACACTCTTAAAATTTAAAAATACTTTCTTCACAAAGTTAAAACTTCCTACCGTCTCTCATATTTACTATATTTAAGCTTTACTTTGGAATTTCTTTAGAATGTTAGGTTCCTCTACGTTTTAAAAATTCACTACTTGATAACAAGTGTACCACTTCTTTTAAAGTGACTGCGACAAGAGGCGTAGCTAGGGGGGGCAAGGGGGCAACCGCCCCGAGCGGCATAGCCAGAACAGCGGCAAAATGAGCATAATCTTGAAAAAATACTTTCCGTTTATAAAACTACAAACAACTTGTTACTTTGATATGACTATTCCTTTATTAAAGAAGCATAACCGGCCAACTTGTCTGTTGTCATAAACCTTCCGTCATAAACACTATTAGTCTATTTATGCTTAAGTATCACGGTTCATTAAAATAACAAATTTGTACTGACTTTGTAGTGAGTTGTTGTGCTGGAAAGGAAAACTGATAATCATACAGTATTAACTTTGCATAGATAATCTTAACTGCTATTCGTATACAGACGAATACATTATTTGGAAACATATAAAAAAAAATGTTGCGTGGGCTACGTAGCGCAATTCTTCCGGGTTCGACGTTCGACGCAGCGAACGTGTTGATCACTTATTGATGAGCATCCTGAATGTGCGGTTTGTTTTTGGTTTGTGTGTCTTGTAGGTATCTACGTGAATACTTCAAACCGTGAAAGTATCAAAGTACAGTTACAAAGATACAGTTGGTTTTAGTACCATGCATAATGTTGCATCATGCAGTATTCAAATTAGAGGCGATGAAGGACATTACTAGCAACAATGTAGACCGTGTGTTAATCTACAAGATATGGGAGCTTGGCCAAGCGGGATATCTCAATCTTTCCTAGATATAATGGTGAGTAGAGGAACATGCCAGTTGCAGAATAAGGACAGCCATTTTCCTGAAGATGACGCTGTACGATCCTTAAAAAAGTATTTGGTCTGATAAAACCTTCGAAAATGGCGAAAAGGTAAATCGCCTTCGGATGTGTTTCTCTCCAACTAACAAATCTCTATTTTGCTTTTGTTGCACTTTATTTCCAAAAAAAAAATAAAATTATCAAAGAAGCCATTTTAATAGTGAAAATGGATTTTTGTTATGGCCAAAGTTAAATCCCCTTATTCAGGATTATGAAAATAGTTCTGCCATCGGTCTGAGTTTTTGGAATGGAAGAAATTGAAACGTCCTTTAAAGAAAGAGGGACTTATTGATGATCTACTTCAGGAACAAATGAGTAAAGCAGCTAAGACATGAAAAGAAATCCTTGAACGGGTCATCGCCACAGTACAAACTCTTCCACAACAAAATCTGGCACTGAGAAGGCATTGATTTTGGGGAGTATGCAGCATTAACCGTTCGGTAAGAAATGCGACGTTCTCTAATAGAAATTTTGGAGAAACTCTCAGTTGAAATTTAAAGCCGTTTCTCTAACATAAAAGAGTTAGAAAATGATTTGGGTTTCTTTGTAAATTTGAGCCGTTCGTAAATGATGGGGATATACATTTTAAGGAACAGCTTTCCCAAATCAATATTAAGTTCACAGTGCTTGCAAAACAGTATCCACATGACCTAAACAGTGAAGAATTGTTCAGTGACTTGAAAAACGTCGTACTTTTATTAAAAAAGACAAAAGTTAACGGAGAAAAATTGGACTTTTACACCTCAGGGACTGCTACAATACATTTCTTAATGAGATTAGTAGCATACAAAACATTAGCAACAGCTTCAAAAAAATTTTCTTACTTTACCAGTGTCTGTGTCTTTTTGTGACAGATCGTTTAGTAAAGTTCAATTGATTACATCGTACTTACGATCAAAATATCTCAAGACAGATTATCAAATCTAATGATAGTTTTAATTGAAAACGACATTGCTTCGTCTTTAGATTATAGTGATTTAATCACTATACAACTTTGCACTTTGCTACGTTGGACTTTGCAGTAATTAAGACCAGGAAAGTTACATTTTACAATCTCTCGTTTTAAATGTTTATTAAATATTATAAATAATGACGGTATTAAGTGTTCATAAAGTAATGTTAATTAGTGTTTATTAATAGAAGACGGAATGATTAACCTGTAATGGTCAGTAATTTATTTTATTACTTTTAACGTAGTTCTTTGTTTAATTATGTTGTTTCAGGATATTGTTGTGACGATGCGCTATAGACCTACAAGGAATTTGCATGTTTATTAAAACATTTTTATGTTATAGGTTTTTTATATTTCTACATTTTTTATATTCTACATTTGTTACTAATAAATGTATTCAAACTGAATGCCGGTAAAATTATAATACTGTAATTTCATAATTTTGACTTAACAAACATTCTTATGACTTTTGCTGAGCATAAAAATCTAAACATTTACATTTATTAAGTATTCTGTTCACTGGATGGGCCTTCATTTTTGCTCTTTTGTCCCCTATTAGTTGTGAAGGCGAGGCGGCCGACAATTTCCTTGTCCCGGGCATCAAAAGTCTAGCTACGCCAGTGGCGTAGTCAGTGGACTGCGACGGTTGAAACTGCCCCACATGGTGGGTTTGCAGGAGAGATCTCTGCTAACAGCAAGTCAGGAGATAGATTTGCATAGTAAAGCCTGTCAACTCGGGTCTTAGGCTCAATAAGCATCAGGTTTAAGGGACTCTGTAGGACGATAGTGTTCATTATAGAAATGTAGAGTCCTGTTGAACTAAAGGAGTGTTGCAAAGCCAAACTTTAACTGATATACGTAGCTTGTGTCAGCAATCAACAAAGACTTCATTTATTAATATTTTTTTTCATGGAGGGATAACGTATAACAAATATGTTTTACTTCCCTGTTATAGACAACTCGATCGCATGTAGACGTGAGTGCATCACTAATTTAATGCCGTCCATCAGTTCTCAGTTCCCACTTGCTCTTTTTTCTTTCAGAGAAATTGATCAATGTGGCTTGTGCTCATGTGGTAACGGTGCCTTTAATAAAACATTAAATGAAGACGCATATTTAAGAGCTAAATCGTTTAGCAGGATAAACCCCATGGTGGGTTGTAGCGGCAGTAGAAGAAGAACATATTTAAGAACAGACCATAATGTACAAATGGTATTGACACAACACAAAAGATATCTCACTTACTGCAACTGACTGGAAAAGTGAAATTCCGTACATATACACAGAGAAAGAGAAAACATGGCCATAAAGCGAAAAAGACAAAACCATATTGCTATCCGGTTAACTGCACTAACACTAAAAATAGAGAGCCAGTATGCGGAAATACCGCAATTTTCAAACAGACCGTTACAATAATTAGGGCCTATAAGAATTTACTGAATTTTTGTAGAACTTAATTTTGGTAATATTTGAGATAAATAATTAGACACATTTAGTGGGCGTACAGTATATTAACGTAAATAAGTTACAATATGTTACTCTAGAAAGTATACCTTCCACCAGTACCGTACAATATAAGATGGACCGATGTGTTCAAATGATACATTTTATTAATTACAAAGTACTCTGCAAGCAGTGTTATGCTTTTCCAATAGAATTATAAAGACACATGGCTTTTCTGAGGACTATGAAAAAGCCGGCAAAAACCCACGATTACCTTCCCAATTTTCATCCCTGTCGGTAGGTTGCGAAGTGCATATAAGTGGTGTTGAGCATTTCCTTACGTTCTGTTAGTCTTCCGAAACGCCTTCAAAAACTTTTAAAAATACTTATTAATACTTTGTACTTTGTAGACGTTGCAAGAAAATTATCTGTTTTACTTACAAAACTGTACCAGATTCTTCAAGAAATTTATATATTTACACGCTTCAAGGATTATGAAAAACGTATGTGCCGTCAATTTTTATTTTCGTTAGGGTTGCTAAATCTCGTAGCTAATTATAAACATTGTCATTTGTAACAAAATGATTCGAATTTTCATAATTTCTTATTAAATGAAAGGTTTTATAAAAGTACAATTTCGTCATTTGTAGTGCAAGCAATATTATTAGTATCTTCATTGTGAGTTGTTCTGCACTAGTAAATTATATTATTTGTTTCTTCGTATCTCATTTTATCAACTTTCAAAATGATTTGGTAAGCCACTTGGCGATAATCTATTTTTTTAAATTTTAATGAGTCTGATTGATTCAGAGTTTCTTTACATTTCTTAAATTGGTGGTACTAAACAGATAAACTTATGGTATTTTTACTATGATCTCCTACATTTTAGAACATGATATTGAATAAATTGCATTTGTGTGTGTGTGTGTGTGTGTGTGTGTGTGTGTGTGTGGAGAGGGGGAGAATGAGAGCAAGAATGGGAGTCAATAGTGAGGTTAAATAACTTTTTTTGCAAACTCTTAACACTTGAAATTGTAGGAATTGTAGGTTTACTGAATTAATATGTTGTTGTAGTTTATAACATTTTCAACTTAAAATCATAAAATATTTAAATAACGTTAAATGTTTATTTAAATCTTAAAAAATATTGTGTGGCTTTGGCGTTACGACCGGTGAAGCCACCTAAAAGTGAAGAAATTACTTTTCACAACTAACCACGTCTGACAAAGATTTAAGAAATGGCATGAAAGGCTTGTACAGTGAAAGCCTATAAACTTATTGAACAGTAGCATGTACTAGATAATTACAAAAATTAGCTGCATAAAATTTCCTACTCGCTGAATTTGTAGTCCTTACGCTTCTTTATAATAAATTTATACTTGAATATATTTTGTAGCATAAGTGGCTAGTAGTTTTATATCTGAATACTGAATTACCAGAATGAGAGAACTATTTATTAGAAGCCGAAATATCATTTGCGGTATTATACAATTAAAATTACACGTCATAGAAAAATGTTACTCACTTGTTGTTTTTTATTTCTGAATGCGCCTGTTTTGTGAACATCTACGGTATCTGCATACCTTGTGTCGGATGATAATAGTTAAAGTGGGAAACTGGATGTCTTACGCCGCCTTTCTCTTGGTAATCAGCTTTGAGTTTCTAAGATCTTAATAATCGTAGTGGTAAAAGGAATATTCTGCAGGAATTACTAAAGTTTATATGTGTTCTTGTTTGTGTGGCAGTCTGAATAATTTTGAATTTCACGCTCGTTTACCCCCGAGCCCATATAGGAAACAAGTATGTGTTAATAGTTGTGACCTAGTTCCTGAAACCACGCAACCACACTTTGTTCAACATTATATGTTTAGTATGGAAAGTTTTATTCTCCGCACGACTCTTTTAACTATGACTGCATTGTCCACATATCTCTACGTTTATTGTTTAGAAAATGTAAGTAGCACGTTCGTGTTTATAAAAATCTGACGCAAATTCAACAAGTTTAAAGTAGAAGATATATTTCATTGAAGCATTGAGGTACTTTTAACACTATTAAATATAATAGGGTCAGAAAAGTAGACAAATTTAAATTGTATATAATTTAGTCGATTACTACACAATTCAATATATAATACAATTATTTCATCCACTATAGCTAAGTAGACTATAATCCAAAGGTTCATATAAAAATGAAGACCAATAAGCTTACAAAGGCAATTCAAAAGCTAATGATTAAAAGTTAAAAGTCGATCTAAAACATAAATATTACATAATTATTATCAGGTATATTTTCAAAGTGTTTCTTGTTAAATCCTAAATTCCTTCAAAAACTATTCACAATACTTATGTACTGCTTGAATAGTATGTATCAACTCTCTATTTGGTGGTTACTAAGGCATAGTACTCATTTACGAGCATCTGCTCGCGAGAAGTTTGTTGCCAAGAAATAGCTTGAAGAGAAGTGTTCGTCGCAAGCAACTTCTGCTCGCCGCATGCATCTGCTACACGTCTACACTAATTTGTGCACTTGCTCGCTGTGGTCTGTGGTCTGACATTACGTTCTCACTACTTTATATCATTTTGTAGTAGCTAGTGGAACGGTAATGTCCCGACAGAGTTTAATGTGGACCTATCATGGTTTGTACGGCTCTCGCTGGAATGTTTGGGGCGTACGTATTTATTTAGGCAAATGGCGAATGTCCTAATTTTTTTTTTAACTAGGTAGTCGTTTAAAAATAACGGTACTCATGAGGAGAATTTGTTTTGTTTCAGAATGCAGCGCGTTTTAGAAATTTTTAAAAACGACGGCATGACCGGAAAAATTGCTGCAACCAAAAAGCCAAAATAAAAGGAGGTCAATATCGCCGAGAATACGGCCTGCTGTAGCCCTTAGATTTTTAGCGTCAGGTGTTGCATACAGTATGCTTCACGATACGTTACAAGTATTGTCACATTCTAATAGTTTTTGTTAATCTTTCTAGCGAGTTAGTAGGAAATATTATAACTACGTTCTTTGCTACTTCGTGACTACACATGCTAATTTCTACACTAATTATTAAAAAAACAAAACAAAAGACGAACTGAATCGATTTAAAACTTATAATACATTTAATTAATACAAAAGAACTAGTGCCTTACCATAAATCTTTTTATTTTAATAATGTAAATATTTCTGTATGGACACATACGTTAGTTTTCATTTGAACTGGTTTCCACTTCACTTCCAGTGCTTTTCAGATTTGAGGCGAATTGTCTACTATTATCGTTTTTCTTATCCCGTTGCAAATACTCTCCTTCTGGTTACTTTGAATGTCTCACTTTACACCAAAGTTTGCGTCTACCTCAAGTACACATTCCCGCAAAATCTGGCACACACTAGAACTTACTGACGGAGTGACTCTCTAATTTCTCAGTATTTTTTTTAAGTGTACCCAGGCCAGTTCGATAGAACTTAAGTTTTAGTAGTAGGGATGAACTCGTAACACTTCTTGCCTGTGTTGTTTTGAAATTTCGTCAATAGTGAACTCTCTCTTAATAATAAAATCTTTAACAATTTGAAGCAACACAGGTTTAATGGCAAGCGGATCAGGGTTCTTAAACTATGGTCTTTCATGAATGTTATAATGTTGTGTTTTGTAGTGTACATATTTGGTGTTCTGTATTTTAGCCTCAAATGGTAACTAGCGATATACCGAACGATAGCATAATTTGTGTTTAGCGAGAAATTGCTTAGTAACCTATTTTCAAACTACTTTTCCTGTTGAAAAACGACAGACATCATTTTAAAATGGGATTTGGCTTTAGCGTCACCAGTTTTTGTTTTAAGAGGTATAACGACAATTAAAACCCAGCCTTCACGATTTCTTGCGTGCAGCAACATAATTCGTTTACCACGGGACACGGGTGATTTTAAACAAAAAGATCAGCTACCATCATCACATCAAGGGATGATGGTACCTAATAACGTCATACATATCGAACCAGTACCTGTCTAAAAATATTATATCATATCCTTTAGCTTTCAAACAATTTAACCTGTTCATATACCGATATCTACATGGTACTACGTGACTACATTATCACATGTCTCTTCTTGAGAATAAGAAAACGGAATTCCAAGTCTTGCGTAGTTCTGTTCTATAAACCGTACACCTCTAGACAAGGTATATCACATGTAAATTTGTCAATTTTCCTGAACTAAAGCCGATTTTCTTTTCTGCGTATTATAATTTTGTAAGATACCCAAACACTTTCGTTCTAATGAACATATTTTATATTAACCACTGTGCTTATACCACATTTTATTTTACACTCGAAATGTCTGGATAACTATTTTATTATTGTAAAATTTCGTATTTGCGTAGGGTGTGATACATTGTATCATGAAGGCGTAAAAGCACATATAAATATTTCCCTAGCAATGTTATTACAGACTGTCAAGAAATAAATTCCCTTTTACGTAAGTATTATTCCCTGTTTCTGTATTCGGAATTTTATTATGGCAAGTCATATCGTCTCATCCACACCCACAGCGTCTCGGTTATCTGTTAGTGTCTTCTGAACAACACCTCCGCCTCACCTACTCAGTGTTACCAACTCCACCGTATCTATGGAATCTCATGTTCGATTCGTTATTTTCTTTTATATATGTAAGTGTTAATAAATTAAATTGTAATTCACGTATTTTTTCGGGTCTAATACATTAGGAAGCTTGGTTTTTGACAGTAATAATAGGAAAGTAATTAATTATTTTACCTTGGATTATATTTATGAAGTTATGTTACGTTGTGTGTGGTTTGTATAAGGCATTCAAATTAACTGAAATGTGTATATACAACACAGGTCCATTGTGTAATAAAAATGTTTTATTTCGACTGTATATTAAACCAGTATTTCAGAGCGACTAATGGGTAAAGATTAAACATTTTTAAAAACACTATAACACAACTCTAACACGTAGGAAACAAATAGGGTAGATTTACTGCAATAATAAACAAACGTAAGTTAAAATTTGAAAATTGTTTGGGCTAGAAATGTACTCTACATTGCAACAACAACCGTGATACTACTATGCCGTGAATATCTGAAAAATAACTAATTGGCCCCTGACAAGAGTAAATTTCTGATGAAATTTAATCTCCATTACAATGTGGGCTATCATATTATCAATGTTTTGTACTATGTAATGGCGGTATTTACAGATAATTATTCAATAACAACTGTGGATTTTACGTAGCAACGAATAGTTACAATTCCGACTCCAAAGCTTTTGGTTAGTAAGTTAATTGAATAAATTTTATATTCTTATCATCAGTATACAGGTTGTACGAACAGGCACAGGAATACACACTTTTTATAGAATCAATGTACGCAGATTTTTTAACGTTTAAAGCAAACAATATATTGCATTATTTATGTAGCAAATTTTCATTATATTATTCTTAATTGTATTAATGTTATTAAAATTAAATATTTTAATTTGAAAAGCAAATTTAGATTTAAAAAAAAAGGTTTCCGTATTCTGCTGTACGGTATACTAACAATTTTAACGTAACAACAAATTTCATTAAATTATTATTATATTATTAATGGCATAAAATGAATATCGATATTTTTATCAGCAAAATTTATTTAGTAAGAGATAAAATTTCTTTGAACGCTTTTGTTTTGTTTAGTTACGCGCTGATTCTATTGACTTATCTACAAACCACTTATAATGTAGTATTTACAAACAGTCCGTCATGTGTGGTTAATCCGCTTGAGGTGTATCTCATTTTCTATATTTTGTCCCGTTAAGATTAGATGGTACAATTAAATTTCCAACATATACGCGTGTAAATACGATCCGGTGGCAACTACATCACTTACAACACAAACTGACAATGTTAATAAAAAAAGAAATTTAATAGTGTACGAGATTAATGACAGACAATGAAAGTCAACAGTTTGTTGAGGATAAAATTTGTTTAATAGGGAACTAATGGACAATTGCTTCCTTTCATACATCAGTCCATCAAGTAGTTTTACGCAAACTTTGGTGAAAGACTTAAAACACTGTACACCGAGTATACGCTAGTTAAATTGATACTCATAATTTAGTTTGCTTCTACTAAATAATTAATTATATTTTTAGGAAGTACATAATTTAAAAAAATGTATTATGTATGTATTATATATGGGTAAACGCATGTTCAGCAAACGCTATTATATGACCGTATTTTTATGTAAGGACTATTTTACAAGTGTATATAATTATAATTATACACAATTCTGTGTTGTTATTACTCGACTCGGAACGGTACCATGTCTGGAATATAAAACTGGCGTAACAAATGGCGTAATTAAACAATAATTTAACGTGGGATAGACACTAAAGCTTCAATTAATTATTCTTTCTCTCTGTTCTATTTATGCGCAGTGGCCCATCTACTTAATCCATTCCCTCCTCTTTCTGCAGTGTCAACGCCCTACATAAATCTACTGAATTATAGTTTGCTTTATACAAAATCTATTACACACCGTGTGTGTAAATTCCTCCACTCATGCCATTTCATTAAAATAAATTTTCTCTTATGACATCCTATTTAATAAGTCACAAATATGTAAATTACGTCAATTAATTACAATTACTAAGTATATATTTTGTTTTTACAAGTGAATAAACTACAATTTTTTGCCTTTTCCTTAGCAAATGGAAATAGGGTTACGTAACATATTATGTATTACTCGAAAAATAAATTACTTTTAAAATGAGAAATGTCTTTAATAAATGTTTGTGGTTACAGTACATTGTACCACCTGTAATATTTACTCGTACAATAGATCAATAAAACTATAAATCATTGCACTTTAACCATAAATTAATACCCAAGAAATTACCAGGTTTTATGTTAATTATGAATGGAATAATAAAAATGAAAATATTACTGTCTGCTTACGGGTTAATGTAATTTTGTCGTAAATTACTAGTTATTTATTTTTCACTAGTTTAGTAGGGATGCAAATTACATGGTTCAGTACTCAGTTAACGCTTAATAGTAATGTTCAAAATATTTACACTTCTCACGTTTGCAATGTCTGTAGTATATCACCCTATGCATTATCCAAGTCAGAAGTCAACTAATCTTATATTCACAGGCACTTTTTCAACTGTAGGCTACTTTACACGGCTTAAATTATATCAATGAATTTAACCGTGTGTGTAATAACAACCGCACTATTACTGAATAATACAGGTGAGGAGTATCGTGCATGGCAGAAATTTCACCACACATGTTCATTGTTTCTCTTAAGGTCAGGTTATGTTTCATCGAATAAAATTTCTTCCTCCAGTCATCAGGAGGACATAGTCTATTACATACTTGACTAACGTCTCTCAGCTGTCTCTGAGAGTTTTTCTTATAATTAATATCCTCAGTGAATCTTTTGTCTTTAAATACCACATGAAAACCGATTGATTAATTGTATTTCTACAAAACCATTCAGAACTTCATGGTTGAAATGGTAAGACACGGTATTCGCACACCCTACAGAATTTATAAAATAAGTAAATTAATATATTGTGTTTAAAATTTACAGTGTATATAATGTAACAACAATATATAATAAGCAAACGAAAACTAATATTTTGATAATTTTTCTGAACAGTGTTTAGTTTTCTTTATGAAGAGTTAAATTTTATATTTAACTTCATGTTAGTTATCATAAATCCCTTGTCCAATTTTGAAATTATTGTTTACAAAATTGGAAGTGTTTTAACAAAAAATGTATAATTGTATTTGCATTTGTTTTATACAAATTTTATTGTTATTTAACATTCGGTTCTTTGTAAAAACGCACACTAAAAGATTCTGTTCATTGTTTTTTATATTAAATTTATCTACTCGCATTTGAAAATATAAAACTACAACTTTATAACTTTTATCAAGATACTGAGACTAGAGATAAGTTTGCTTGAGGACGAGTAGACTATTGAATGGCCATCTCCCACAAAGGCCCAGCGCTTCATTACTGCTTTCAGTATAGATTGAATATGTGCGTGTGTGTGTGTGTGTGTGAGGGCGGTCAATGTTTGCGAGTTTGAATTTGTGTTACATCCTCGTTATAACATACAAAGTCTCAAAGCATAGTAACAGATGTAGTACCGTCAGCACGGATTAATTATGTATAAGTACCCTTTGACAGTAGTAAGAGAATTGGCCTATCATAGTGGCTTTACGTATGTACACAAGTGGCTCGATATGAACAGTTTACCTCTAGTGCTCCTTTCTCCCCTACTTCAGAAATCAACAAAGCTTCATGACAAATGTTCACTAGGCTCATGCATTCCCTGTCTGAATACGACACTGCTACTGTTATCTTGAACCAACAATGAGAATTTGATTTTAACATTAACATTTAACGTTTATCGTTACCTGTGTAAATTACTTACTAACAGAGATTCCGCTGGTATTACTTTGTCAACAGTGTTCGTTTGTTGAAAATACATTGTACTAATAGATAATTTGTTAGTTTTATCTATTAGTACCTTTTGCTTGCCTCTTTATTTTATCCCTTGTGCTCTGTTTCTCTTTTCTCTCTCTCCCTTCTACACAGTCGCTGAAATAAAATAAATTTAGCAGAAAAAGAAACAAAAATTGAGTTTCTTGGATTTTGTTGTCCATGACGTGTCCAAGTGTTATCACTAACTATAATTAATTATTCCGACGCGACGCACAATTTTTTTAGATGAACATTTTTTAATTCTTTATCTCATGGCCTGAAAAAGTTATCGCTCGTTGCGAGCTTCATTAAAGGCTTATACCCATTCTGAAGCTCGTATCTAAATATCAGAGGTTTCATCAGCCTCTGATGTGATAAGAATTTGTACGTAATAATTTATTACAATTAGTGAAAAATTCAGGATTGTATTTCAAACAGCTAATTTTTTATTTCATAAATCTGGTCACTTAAGTTTGTCTGAGAGTTTGTGGAAACATACATAAGAATAACTCGTAGTGACGGTTATTTACTAATTTTTTAATAGCGTTCTAGATTTTTAATTAAGTCATCACTTAGTTCTTCTTGTGTTTAAACAACATCATATAAAATCTATATTTACAGAAACGTAAACTACGTTTAATTAGTTATTTTAGATTTTAGTTTTCTTACTTAGTTTTTGTAAATCAACTTTTTTAAATTGCCTCAACTTATAGATACAATAATAATAGCAAATTTAAAATTTAACATACACGCATACGCTGAGTTCCATAACAGAATGGTAGTTTGTAATCTGTAGTTTCAGTAAACTGAAAGTATACTATATTAACAGTACTTCTGTTATAACTGTTATAGAAAAACAGAAATTATGGAAAGAATCTATAGAAGAGAAAGAGTATATATTTTAAGGATAAACCTACATGATATCAAAATTTTTGAGAAACTGTGACATTTTTGTAAAGAGTTTTAACTCACGTCGTAGCGGGTAGATTTATACTATTCAACGTTAACAGATAACAAAAGATGTTATACCCGTTCCACAACACAACCTCTTGATCTAATAAAACAAACATACTTAAGACCATGCACATATGACCTTATTCGAAAATAGCGTTGCTAATTTTTGTGGATCTTAACACCACCTAGCTTCTTACGAATTAATGTTTCAGTAGTTTTCTTAAAGAAATATTCAGAGAGACATAAAATTGTGTCTTGTAATTTTATGTAACTTAAATTGGACTGTAAGAGTACGTCTTTCTATTTTGAATTAAGGAGTAACTTTTGTGTTTAATATACGTTAAAAACTTTATTGTACTGTCTTTAGTTGAATCTTATGATATTATCAGATAAAGAAGATTCTCAAATATTCTCAGATAACTACTAAGTTTAAAATCGTTTGTCGTAAATGAAAACGCTGCGTCTGTCGGTGGCAACAGCACTCTTCCTTCCCATCGAATACATGTAAACTACTACACGATGATGGCTGTGACCTAGATCCACACTGTGCATCGTAATCAACCCCTGGTACTGACCACATCGCATTTTGTATACCTTTAAGGACAATGATATAATTTCCTGTTTTCATTTACTATTATGAATATTTTAAACTGTTAATAATACAAAAATATTGATAACGTTATTTTTAGTATAATATAATGATATTTAAAACACATAAAATACAATATTGTTACGAGAAGCGTACCGAACAATCCAGAACATTCTCCACTCCCCCCGTCCAGTGTGCCTTGTGTTGCATCATTCACGTAGGTGATTCTAGTGAGTTCCAGGAACACTTCAGATACGCATTAAGCCGCCGGCACGCGTGAAGTAAGGAGGAAAAGCTCTACTGGACCTCAGTGGGGCGTATATGAAGCCATAGGAGCCGGGTTGTCAGTTGAGTTACGTGAGCGATTTTCGCTAGTGCGAATTGAGTGTTGCCGAAGTGTAGTAGTACTGTGTTAATAATTGTGTAAAACTCTATTAATAGACAGTTGTATGGCGTGGGGACAAATCTAACTGGAAATATTGTACGAGTTAATTACAAAATGTGTAATTGTGAAAATTAAAGCTGGTGATTAGTGACGAAATTGATGTCTTGTATTGTTTTCCACTGTACCGTACGACGACCAAGTAACAATGTTTTTAACATAATACAAACTAATGTAGGATTACACTATAAACTTTTTAACTTTGTAGACATGAATATACATAAAGAGTAGACATAAAAACTGCAAAGACTCGGTTTCGGATAAGTTAAACGATTCAAAAATAAAAACTGCCAGATAATGCATTATCATTAAGCGACAATATATAATTACAAATCTAACTACATTGACATAAATCTGAAAGAAAAGATAATACATACTATCCTTTAAACTATCGAACACTGCATTGGGCGTATTCGTATGCTACAATCGTTTTAGATTTAGAGACTTGTGAATTTTATTTGTAATTACAAATAACTGATTATGCCGATGCTATATTATCAAAATCTGTATAATATTTACCGTATTTTATCCGTCGTGTGACTTCGTGTTGCGTTCGATTGGTTTACGCGTTTCGAAATATATGTTCCGTCTTCAGAAATAAAAAATCACTCAAATGAAGTCGTCAAATGACTTTGAGTGTTTTTTTTATTTCTGAAGACGGAACATATGTTTCGAAACGCGTAAACCAATCGAACGCAACACGAAGTCACACGACGGATAAAATACGGTAAATATTATACAGATTTTGTCAATAAGTGACTTGGATATCAATTCAAACATGTTTTTCTATAATATCATATTGTTATTAACTATCCTCTTTTTACCATAACTGATTTCTAAAATTACGTCTTGTGCACATAAATGTTTGATGATTAACCTAGAATATGTGGTCTAATTTTTCTCACTAATTACTATAAAGCTCTATTCAGTGGTTATTCGCCTTAGAAATGTTTCCCGTGTATCCGTCGTTTCTCATGTATCCGTCATAAATTCTGATTATTGCTTATATGATAACGCGATCGTGACAACACTGCTGAACGCAACAGTAAACTTTTGTAACGACCCTCTACGACACTACGCAGTGTCGATTTTTCGCATCCCACACTTAATGTAAAATACCTGTCTCCATTGTGGTATCTTTAGTCAAAAGCACTCTTTTATGTATTTATTAATTTATCAAAATCATAAAATCGCCTGTTCATAATAAGAGGAGCGCCTTGTAAATTCGAGTAAGTTTTAGTCAGTACAGCTAAATTGTCTAAAATTCGCAATCATCAATATTTCGTCTAACATTTTGCTTATCAGTTAATTTTAGGTTAACGTTTTTCTATTTATAAGCTTCCATTACAAATAGTGATCGATTAACACGTTGCTCCTGAGTTTCATCTAGTCGCAGGATTTACATAATTTCTTATTCTTTTATTCTGAATTAGCTTCTGAACATTGGCTTTTGAGACACCCTCCTGTTATTTTCTAGATTTGATTTTATTATGATTCTTAACCTTATACGATCCTTATATAAGCCAAATCAGATTCATTGAAAGTATAGGATGATTTACGTTTGACGTTATAATTTTCCTTTGTGGAGACGCAAACCTTTTCGTGGAGCAAGTCTTCTAAAATGTATATTAAAGAGCGTATTATCAAAAAATAGCTTTTTTCACATATTGTAATTATTACTTCATCGTGTATACAAAACACTTTAACAATCATTTTGTTTATAATTTTATTTACATTTGTAACGAAAAATTGGATTTATTTTACAACTACTTTTTGATTTGGTTATAATAGTGATTTGTAAATTTTTTAGAAATATATATCCTTGTAATATAAGCAAACATATGCGCCTGTAAAAGATACATATTACCGTCAATTAAATTTTATGTAGTGAGCAAAATTTATCCGGTAATTAATCTCTCTCAACGTTCAGATTGTTGAAGTTGAAGAACTATTGCTGCTGTTTCACTGATTGTATGATGCAAAAAAAAAACGTAAGAACCAAGTTTACGTTCCAAGTTGGAATATTTCTTTTCTCCAACACAAAAATATTATTTTATTTCTATTTACATTTATTTGAAATTTCCTTCAGTATTTGAATATCTGTTCCTTTATTTAATTAATAAAGTTGTGGTAGTGGTTATAATAAAAAATAAATAAATAACATTGTTGCACACCACTATAGAAAAAATTCCGATTAGCGCTTTTAAGCTTCACAACTTATATCGGAAAATGATTGAAACCACTAATTGGAAAAATTCTATAGTGGTGTGCAACAGTGCTATTTCTATTTGTTACTTTAGTGTTATTATGTTAACGTATTTCGCATCCGATTTCCGATGGTCGTATGAGTTCTGTAAGTACATATATTTTTTACTTAAGCGGGTTACTGGTCTGGTGTAAAACCCCCAACCTGGAGGTCAAAGTAGTTTAATTTCGGGTTGATCTTCCCATAGAAAGTTGCTTTTATCTCAGCTTACAGGCTTTCTCAGACAGATCGCAGTAGACTCACTCAGCACATGTGTGCAGCCGTTGGCCTACTGTAGGCTCTTCCGCCCCCACACTAAGTGCCGATGTGCACCATTCTGCTACCGATATGCACCATCCTGCCAAGTCAGGACCTAGAATACCCCCATGGTACCCTGACAGAACCCCTTCTCTTGTTTGCTACTCCGCTGACAGGATTAGCTACCACAATCCCTTAGAAATCCTAAGAATCCCAAAATTCTTAGGAGCTTATGTTACAAGACAGAGTCTGTCGTGGATTTGAATGGTAAATTATTAGAAGATATTCCTAGAAATGAAGGTGTGAGACAAGGGTGCCCTATTTCACCTACACTTTTTAATATCTACGTAGACGACATATTTCGGCGATGAACAGCTAAAGTTGACTTGGGAATATCACTTCAGCGAAATATTTATGTGAATTCATTGCTTTATGCAGATGACAAAGTAATGATACAGAAAACATAAGACCAGTTATAAAGGGCAATATTTATGTTCCATAGCATCAGACAAGACTACGGCCTACAGGTCTCTGCTACAAATCTAAAACGATGGTAGTTAAGGGCAACTATCCTATAAAAACTAAGATTGTCGTAAATAATCAGATTTTGGATCGGGTTAGTCAATTTAATTACCTTGGTTGTGATGTCTCCTATAGAGCCGATGTTGATTGGGATAGTAAGCTAACGATTCATAGGTACCTATGAATAAAACACGGAAGGATGGCCGAAAGAAATTTTACAAAACTGTGGCCGTCCCTACATTCGTGTATGCTAGTGAGACATAGACTCTTGAAGTAAAGGACGTACAGAGGATTCAGGCAGCTGAAATACAATTTCTAAGACGGACGCAAAGTTGTTCTATCCTGGATCAAAAAAGGAACGAGGATATTAGAGCGAATCAAACATTGTATCGTTGCACCGGAAGATTGAAGATCACAGAAGGAGATTGTGTGAACACTTGAACCGCATTCCTGCTACCCTGTCTACTCGTGGCTGCCTTGGGTTATCTGTCTACTGGGAAGAGAGATGTCGGTAGACCGAGAAGGAGATGGGTTCTGGAACAGATCTAGGGCAAAATCCTTGGAGTGGTGATGATGATGATGATGATGACAACGTAACTTTATAGGTACAACCAGCCTAATACACAACGATAATATGTGACTATAAATTACACGGAACTCTATAAAATTAATATTAAGCCCTGAAACTAAAAAATGACTTGTACATTGCTAAAACAGTCTAATAGGAAAGCGTTATATTATAATATTAATTCACTAACCAGCTAAGAACAAGAATTAACTCATGTTTTTCTTTCGTTGTAAAGCCTTCATTCGTATTGTAAAACGTACGCTTCAACCATGTACAATCCAGGTTATGTCCAGAACATTCTGAGTAATGTACACAGAAACCTAACAAAAAACGAAAAGATAAATATATCGGAAAAAGTAACCAGTATGCTGTGTATAAGAAACACGGAAATACACACTGATTGACGAGATAGCGTAACGTCTTATATACGATATTTTGGATAAAGTATTATGTTTTCATATCCTTATGTGTAGGCACGTCAGTACAGTTCATTTTTAAACTGAATGCACATTTTTAGGAATAAATGTCTGCATTGTCGGTGTGTATACCTGCAGCTTGATATCTGGGTCAGCATAACAAAGCCATTGAGTCTGTTTTGTTCTGACCGTAGCATTAAGATATGGAACAGACTGATAGTTATCTCCTACTTCTTAACAACCAAATAGTTTCCAGCGCAGATGCAGATGGAAATCAATCAACAGAAACGCACTTAATCGCATCAATGCCAATATACCATCAGAGGTTGTAAATTAGTATTTTCCTTATGCGGTTAATTAAACACATTCTAGTAATCAGTGCTGATGGAATAGAAAGTTACCAAAGAACTCATATTTGATGTAACTTTACTGTAACAATAGTAAACTTTTATCATCTATTCTCTTAATCTTATTTACTTTTAAGTTCACGCCTTCATTATTAATATCTCTTAAATATATACAAAATTTAAAGGTTACCTTACGTTTCTGTGGGACAGTTGATACACAATGTCTCTAAGCAAATCAGAGATAAATCGTAATTATTTATCTTTAATAAAGAACAGTGCACATAGTGTTCATGTCTTCTGAAACAAGAAAATATTGTAGTACATAGGTATAAATAAGCGTTACCCAACAATTATTCAGGAAGGTAGGTTACAATTAGGCACACCACCATTATATTAAAAAACTGGTGTAAATATGTAGTCGCACATGTCATTTTAAAACACAGTTTAACTTCAGAAAGTAGGTGGACAGACAATAATTAAAATTTATGAAAACAATAATTATGTTTTAATACCATAAAAATACAGTAACTATACAATCTTTTATTCCTATCAGAAATATGAATCATCGATCCCATAAAAAAAATTGTATAGGCTCTTTCAAGAAACAATGATTTCATTTACACCAGTGTGTGTATGTTTTACTTCTAACTATAAAAAAAATCATAATTTATAAAACCAATTTAATAAAACTATGAATTTAAAGGAAATAATGTTTTAACCTCATTAAAACGACATTATTTTTTCCGCACATTTTTATCTATTACGTTACAGTTTAAATTTTCTTTTGTTGTCTCTAACTTGCCAAACTGAAAATTCTCTTTTACAGAAAACACTCAGCAAGTATGGTGACTAAACATATTCACTGTTATCATATAAAATAGTAAGTGGTCAAAATAATTCCATAATTTATAATGACGTTTACCGCAATAGCGCTTACAAATAAAGGAAAATCTTGTAAACGTGAATAGACATACGATCCTTAAACTTAACTTTTGATACTACGTGACCATTAACAACAGCGTTAGGTCGGACAGTTACCATCGTTATAATTTAATATATTACACATGGTTTCGACAACTAAACAACCTGTGATCGCCATCATGTGTAAATTTTAGGCTTCCCGCGAATTTACCTAAATAATATTAATGAACCTAGTAGATTAATAAAAACATTAGCCTACTGGTGATTCGTTCGCTAACAAGCGTGAGCAGTCAAAAAAATTAATAAACCACCACCATCTACAATGTTAAACACAACTAGTGAAACATTTTCTAAGAAGAACCGCTGCTTACCCTCTAAGTCCGCTAGACTTAACTGGGAAGCACCACCACACTGACGTAAGTTTACAAACAACGTCGAGACAATCGACGCTCTATTTAAATACAAAACTATAACTCTGAGCCCGCCCACCATGGCATAATCTTTTACATTTTTATTCCAGATACTAAATACATCTTTAATTGGCTGACTGATACAATTATCATTTACTGTCATAAAATATGGCTCTATGATTTGAAGTTTATAAGTATTGGTTTTCCGGTCAACGATGACTACTTAATCACAATTTATGCTATGTTTCTCATCCCAGACGTGTTTAGCTAATTTACGTGTTAATTTTTGCTTCTTTAAAGTTTTTCCAATGTTATACCAGGCGTACTTTTAGAGACTTGAAATACTGTAATCCACATTCACACGGACAGATATAAAACTCTACGAAACGTTTACACTCGTGTAAATTTATGTAGTTTTTGGACGACATATTACTTAGAACTTGCCCTAAGTGTTACAGGAGTGAAAGGCAGTACGCAGTTTATATTTTGTTACAATCCACTGAAATCTTTCCGAAGTTCTCCGAATATGTGAAATAACTAACTTAGCCTCATATCGTTATTGTTTTTATCGTGTGCAGCCTTTCTCATGTAGCCAAAGTTTCGTTATTAAATCTTTGACTATAGACATTCGTAGTAAAATCGCTAAAAATAATATCGAACTCTTTGTTATAATAATCACCATTAAAACATATTATCTCAGAACGGGATTTTAAAGTTCTGATTCCTTCTTTTGTGTAACACCTATTGTTGGAAATTTTGGATATAATGTCCCGTATGAGTTGCTTTACGGTAAACTGTAGTGTACGTAATGTCCTGATTACGAATGCTAATACATTCAACAAAGGCAATGAATTATTACTTTCTGACTCACTAATTTTATGTTTAAGATTACAAATGGGATGTTTAAAAATATTGTGAACACACAGAACTTTGAAAATTAAATAAGATTCTTCATGTTGATTATTTAAGACAATTACTTAGATTTTAAAATGCTGCCTGACAAAAATTAAAGTCTTTAGAAGGGCTTGTTATGTAATTTTCTTATAAAATATATAACTGTTTATAATGCGTTATGACTGACTTGTAACAGTCTTTTAAATAAGCGGATGCAAAACAATATGATAAATATTAACAATCAAATTTACCCGTTCAACAAGAGAAAACGTCAAAAGCATGGGTGTTATTGTTACCATTGTGTTAAGCTTGTGTTACCAAAAACTTAAGATCGGTAACTGGGAATCATTTCAAGTAAGGCTTTATGATTTTGACAGATACGTAGTTATTATTATTGCAATCCATTTGGAGACAGTGTCTACTTTGGTTATTCAGCTTTCCGTTTGCCATAAGATTAACTTTACTACTATATTTTCATATAATTGAACGAAACTTTAAATTTAGTAACGGATTTCTACTCTGCTTTGATTTAAACGAATAAAGTGTCTTATTTCTTACGTAATATTAGTATTCTTGGGTTCTTTGTTACAGTAAACACAACACTATTAATACAGAAATGTTTCCTATTGCCACAAACGTTTGATTAATTTACATGAACATCGACATAACGCAACCAAGCTGGTACGTTTATAAAACAATTAACGGCATTTTGTCGTATACGATTAAAGAACATAATAGTGAAATGTCTTAATAAAATGTATCATATTAAAAAATCACCAATACTAACATCAAAGACCTCCTTCAGTAAAACGACTTAAGTAGCTGGATCATGTCCTGAGATTATAAGACAGCAGGACAGTGAAAAAACTGGACAAGGGATCTCCTAGGCGAGTGCGACCTAGATGAAGGAGTCGGTGGAAAGACAAGCGTGATCTTAAGCAGCTGAGGTAAAAATATTATTGGTCAAGACCGGTGTGGACGGCCGACGGTGGTGAACATGTCAAGAAGAGCTAGAACCGTCTCTCGCATCAATCAAGAAAAGGAACATCAACGACAGAATATTTTATTAGTCAACATCAACTTTAAACACAGGTGTATAGTAGAACTACACTATCTAGAATTTGAGGGGGCAGCCTATAAGCTTCTATTAAACTTACTTAATTACGTGTGTATCATATTTAAAAGAAAGCAAAACAAGTAATACGCCTATGTGTAATAACAAAACCTTCATTAACAATGGTAGATAACATTTGTAGGTAGAAAAGTAAAGAATTTTCTTATTAAAATTATATTAAATTCTAGTGATTCTCTGGTACATAGTAATACATATGTAAATCAAAGGACAGGTCTAAAGTTTACGTTTGTAAATAACTAGCTTAGTACCTTTATAAAAGTATTATGCGCATCTGAAAATAAACAAGGTAGTTACTGTTTGGGAAGTGAAGAGAAGTGTTTGAATTTGGCTGGGTTTGAGAAATTTCGAAGAATACTTGGATTACGTCTTAAAAGACAAAGAATATTACGTATTCTAGAGCCACAGCGTAGTCGTATAAATTGGATTGACCTTCGTTAGCCAACTTTCAGAGTTGTTGTTGTTGGGTTGTTGGTTGTATGCAAGGTTTGTTTCTTCCTCGTCCTCCTTTCAAATAACCACTTTCGTGATCCTCCATCGTAGACTTAAAAGCACAGCAACAAAGTCTATTCCAAAAATTAAGACAATTTACTCGTTTTACTTTCAACCAAGAGAGAGTGGGACAACTAGGACAGGGATATGATGAACTCCCTTTTTTACTTTGGTCCTCAATGAGGCTATCAAGATGTAAACGTATATAACATAAGAAAATGAAAGAGACAAAAAAAAATTACGTAAATGAGTTATGCCGCAAAAATTGCAATAACTATAAAACATCAAAAGACATTAAATACCACCTTAAAAAGACACGCAAATTGTTAAACAGAGACGTCAGCGAATCTAGCTAAGTAAAACAAAAACAATGATTATTAGTAGGAAACCCAAACAACGCACAAATAAGTAGAGAGTCAATTAAAACACGCAAATAGTTTAAATTCTCAAGACGATGCCATTGCATATAAATCTAGATGGAAACATTATACACCGGAAACGGGACTAGTATGATGAATACGGTTTTAGGAAAGAGTGAAATTCCGAGGGGAACAGGAATGATGGACAACAGACCTTTTTAGGTAGCCAATAAGATGTTATAAGATGTTAACAGCCAACAATTAGCTCATCCTACGATGAGGCATTCTTAATGTTAAAGTAAGACTAGAACAGCCTACCATGTTTCTTTACTTACATACATTAACCGTCTTAATGTACGGCCGTATTTGCAACATGCGCATGAGCGTTACAAGTCAATAACAATGATAAAAACGTAATAATGTACAAAACTAACTAAATAAACATTAGTTTAATTAAGAAAGTTGTCTTAGTGGTTATAATCACAAACAGAATTAACACTGTTGCACACCACTATAGAAAAATTATTCCGATTAGCGCTTTCAAGCTTCTCAACTCATCGTTAGATCGGAAATAACAAGAATATAAAACCAAACTATTCACAACCCCAGCCGTCCCACTGACCACACACAACCCCGTAGACAAGCTCTTACGGGTTGTGTGTGGTCAGTGGGACGGCTGGGGGTGTGAATAATTTGGTTTTATCCTCTTGTTATTTCCGATATGATGATGAGGTGAGAAGCTTTAAAACGCTAATCGGAATAATTTTTCTATAGTGATGTGCAACAGTGATAATTCTGTAAATAAACATTATATTTAAAAACAATGTCCAAAAATATTTACATTAATGGTACTTCTTAAAATGTGTTTAATAATAATATAATAAAAACCTTTGTTGATAATTACTAGGAATAATTTTGATAATAGCTTGGAAACAGCTGAGGTTATATCCATTTTTTAAGAAAGAGAAGTGTAAAGAACGTAAGAATTATAGAGGGGTGAGTCCTTTTAATGTTGTGTACAAAGTATATGCTACGAGTTTAAATAAACTGCGTAAGGCAGTAGCTGAAGTTTTGATTGGTCAAGAGAAAAATGGATTTAGGTTCGGTCGCTCGACAATAGATAACGTATTTATATTGCAACAGATTTTTGAAAAGTTAAAGAATTTAACGTTCAGACACATGTTGAATTTGTCTATTTTGAGAAAGCGTTTGACAGAATGAATAGGAATAAATTATGGTTTACTGTGGAGCGTTGCGGCTACCCACAGCATTTAATAAATGTAGTCAAAAATTATATTGTAACTCTAATCTCGCAGTAAGTACAGGAAAAGTAAAGAGTAAAGAAATTGTAGTAAATAAATGAGTAACATAGCTGTGCATTCTTTCGCCGTCGCTTTGAAATATCTATACTGACAACATCATCAAAGCATGGAACAAGACATGAGCTCAAAAATTAAACTGAATTCAAACACTAGTTTGCGTAGTTATTATTCGATGGCAATGCAGAATTACTTCAACAAATGAAGAATAGTTTGCAATACTCTAAACATTGTTTACAGAATATTTCAAATCAGTACGCTTTCAATATATCAAAGGGAAAACCAAAGATCATGACTTTACAGGAAAAGTATCCAGTCAGATCAAAAATTGTTCTTGTAGAAACCGTTTTGGAATAAATCTTTATGTTGAATTATTTACGTTACTTTATCACTATTAGAATTGAAACAAGATGAGAGATCACGACGAAATTATCACAGTTTCAGGTGATGTATAGTATCATACATTAAGCACTAAAAAACAAACAGGGAAAGAACCAAGGAATAAATTTTATAAAACAATGGCAGAGCCTGTGTTAATCTATGGTTACGAATCATGGATGCCTGAAGGAAAGATTATAAACAAAATTTAAATTTATAAATGAGATCTGAAGCGAACAGAAGGACTTTACAAGACGACATGGTTTGCTTAATGAGAATATTAGGAATGCACTACACGTATTATCCATAAACGAAACAATCCAGAAATGTCGCCTTCAATGGTTGCAATATCTGGACTGAATGGAATATAGACCGCTACCTATAGTACCATATAGGTATAGGGGCGTTTGAAACAAGGAATGCAGTGAGACGAAGAGCAAGGTGGAGAGATATACTGTATAGACGGAACAGGCAATGTCCATACTCAGTGAGGTGTAGAAGAAGAAGAAGAAAGTTAAAATAAGTATGTGTCATAATCTTGGAAAACAAAACTAGCGAAGTAGTCACTGTTTTCGGGTTTTGTATTTTATACTCTTATAACATTATTTTTAAAAGGAACAATATGTTAGGGCTTTATATTATTTTGTTGTTGAGACAATGACGTCTACAATGCTGATAATCAGACTAAGGATTCGTACCTTTAACTTTAAAATAATATAGCATTAATTACATGATGAACTTTATAATTATTCCAAACGCGCCTGTTAGAGTGTAAACTGTGCGATTCTGTGTACAGAAAAAATGAATTTGCATAATTAAATTTATCTTTTCTAATAAGTCCAAATTAATTCTGTGAAAAATTACTGTATTATATTTAGTATATTTTTACAAAAAATGAAGAGTTGACAAAAATCTGGTAAGGTTTGTATCTTATGTGACATCACTTTCATTCATTGATGTTTTCCTCGGAAACTTCAATTTTATATAGTAGAAATATTAATATTGATTGTCCTGCTATCTCCCATTATTTCAGCTGGGCGTTAACAGCAATTTGTCTGATGAAGAGTTTAAAATCATAATATATTATTTTTATTGACTAATATTGTATATAAGAATATAACGAAGGATATCTGTTGGTTAGAAGATGGCATTTAAAATATAAGTATTGTGTACTTTGTTATACGTTTTGTAAAATTATAAAAATAAAATCATTAGTCAACATATAGGCCTATTTGTAGATGTATTTTACACGTGTTATTTATGTGAATACACGCGTGGTATAAATGAACATTTGTGTGTATCGTATATGGTGATTAGTTTTTTTTCTTACCGAAAGTAATACTTGTCTGGAAAACAGATAAACACTCATAAATAGTATGTACGTGTAATTCTTAATTAGTGAACATGTACAAATGTATGGAAGCCTATGTATCAACTGAAACCAGCTGTGGCGTTTGTTACAATAAGAACAAAAAGCAAACAAACACACAAACGGAAACAAAACTAAAGGTAGCAAAGGAGTTTGGGAAACCGAGCAGATGCCTGCGTGAATATGTACAAGTTAATATGGCCGCAGAAAAGTGTTTGTTATTTTTGTTCTCTTTGTTTACTTTTGCGCTGTTGCAGTTTCCATTAGTGCGCAATTACTGTGTAGCAACACTTGTTCGTTTTTATTTGAAATTAGTTGCCTCAGTAACACAGTTATTGTACGCTAGTTGTTGCTCCCCGCCGGTGTTAGAAATAAATAAAATAAGCTATTCGTTCCAACATACACAACGTTATGGAAACTGTAGTCTTCGAGTTGCAGCGTTTTCTTATTTATTTCTTTAATATGTTAAGCAGAAATTGTTTACTTATGAAATTAACATTGTTAACATAAACGTAGAAATTTCAGACACCTCTAAATTGATGTAATAAAACATATTTCTGTGTACTTAAAAGATTAGATCTGCTTATTACTGAACGTTTTTTCATAGTTTTACAGTGTTAGTACAGTAATTATCTTTCTACACTTTACCATTTAAACGCGTTTTTTAATACAAAATTAAAATATACTCACCAGTTGATCACTTGATCTAACCGCTTCAGTTTTAATGAACATCTATTTTAAAATGTAACTAATAATGTTTACTCTTGTATATTTTAGGGAAATTTAGTTTAATTTTAAATCAAAACAGTAGTATGTAGGAGAGAATGTGGAAACAGTGGACGGGGGTGATGGTGATGACGTCACGATCCTGACCTACCTCAACAGACAGTGACGTCACTGAAACAACAATGGGGGCCATTGTTCTCCTAGGCCAACAATGAAGCCTATTGTTTCAGCTGTCCATGACCCCACTCAACAGCTGAAACAGTGTTGAGTGTGGTCAGTGATATGGCAGTGCCGCCTATTGTTTCAGTGACGTCACTGGCTGTTGAAATAGGTCATGATTATGAGGTCACCCCCCCCGTCGACTGTTTCCGGATTCTCTCCATGTTGTACCGGAGGGGGCTGTGTGTGTGTGTGTGTTTGCGAATTTTGAGCAAAATATTTCGCACTCGTTCATTTCGATCTTGGTCTCGTTCATTTCGGTCTAGGTCTCGGACATCTCGGGGTCGATGCCAGGGTCAAGCTGGAGCTCCGTACGAAGCGTCGCTCGCGACTGTCGACACAAGACTGAACGGGATAGCTAACAAGCCTCGTTTATATAGACGTACAATCCCCCTCTTGTTCTACTAAAGAGTGTAACTACACAATAAGTATTCCACCATACTGTTTCACGGCGATACGATGGAACAGTTCTAACAAGTGGATTGCACAACAACGCGTAACTAATTAAGCAATAAACAGCAACAGATCTTCTTATAAACGGTGAGCAATCGGGAAACGAACGAGGAGGGGGAAAAATAACGTGCATACCAAAAGAAAAACATACGTACACACAGAAAACTGAAGGAAGTGCATCGTTAGGAATTGTACAATCTGATTATCGAATGAGCCAAAAATAATTGAAAACAAGCAATATTTGTAGACCTGCCTGTCATTAACTTTGTTTGTTACAATACCCATTAAAAAGTATAATTAAGATAAATAATTTTGAACAGACAAAATTCCCGCGAGTTCCCTTTCCCGCGGTCCATATAATATATCCACTATTCTAAGTGCAGCAAGTAATTCTATTTATTTTAACTGAAGATCAGACTTTCCAGTCCTTTCGAAATTCTGCATTGACGCATGATCTTTCAAAACAAAAAGCACATTTACTTAGAATAATTTACAACACTTTCTTAATGCATGTCTTATAAAATGTTATATATTCCAATAATTTAATACTTAGCTGTAATATACATTAATGCTCCAAACACGTACATACAAGTTCTGTCATATTACATATTTTTGGGGCTATCAGCAATTTTGGAAATTCAACCTCTTTAAAAGGTGATGGCTTTGTTGACTTTGGTGATTATACACCTACGGACATGAAAACTACTCTGGCGAACCATGCCCTGGTATTCATGTTTGCGCCTCTGTTATTCAACTGGGTACAGTCTGTAGCAGTGTACGTAAGCAGGAATGCAATCCTGGGTGATATTCTGGCAAACATTCTGATACAGGTTGCCTTGCAGTTAGAGCAGCAAGGTGTAAGAATAATTGGATTTCCATCAGTTGGTAGTCAATCTAATAACAAGGCTTGGGGTAATTTAGGAATCTGTGGGAAAAGAGGAATGATTAAATGTAGTATTCCGAATCCGGCGGACGAAGACAGGATGATTTGGACATTCTCAGATGCAGTCCATATAATAAAATGTGTGAGAAACTTTTTCCATGACACATATTCAGAACGTTGGAATACTCCGGATGGTGAACACGTCTTGTGCTGTGCTTTTTTTTTGTATTCATGTGCGTAATGGATTCATATTTTTTGGTGACCGTGTTGTTGTTGTCGGGTACAAACATCGTCGGGCCGAATTCCTGTCTTATTGGTTTCCATCCGGTAATTTTCTCTTCGTGATGCATTTACAGGAACAGCAACAGGTTGCGGTAAGTCTAGAAGCTTTCTACTTTACCATAAAATCGCCGACACAGCTGAATAGTACTACAAATATTTCATATTTTACAGTTTGTAACATTATTGTTACAGATATTTTCTAAATAAATCCCTTCAGAGAATTGTTTTATTAATTGTTAAATATTGATGGATATTTTGGTTAAGAATTGAGAAAGTTATATGTCAGTATTGAACAACAACGACATTGTCAGCTACGAATTCTTTAGAATAGTTTACATACTGGACACTACTGTTGAAAACACAGGACTTAGGACATGCCCTAAAGTGACAGCAGTCCATCTTGATCCTACATCATTCCAACGTATGAATGCAAGGTAGGTGTTCCAGTTACTTAGTAACAGCATAGCCCACGCAATTAAATTGTATCATGACACGAACTGTAAAGGGTTTGTAGGTAGTGAGAAAACAGGAAGCTTCAGCAGAGACATGAATGACCTTGTCGATGCATTAAATTCATCAATTCCTGCAAAGGGACTTTACAATGGATCAGCGTCTCATCATATACCGTATTATTGAAAATTTTACAAACTCCTAATTCAGAAAGCAACACTTTCGCCTCAGATAGAAGTCTAGAATCACTCATGGTTACTCTAAAACGTACTCTGGAGGCATCCGAATATTTGTGGAGCAAGAAATTTAAATATGTACTTACTGCATAATTAAATCAGGATCCTCTAGAACGACATTTCGGGATTCTCCGCTCTTTGTCATGCGATGACCATTCGTCTACAGTTGACTTTCTGCATCTTCATATGTTGCAGGCTGTATACGTTCCACTTAAACTCTCGTTGGCAAAAGGATAAAACTGTGAACCGAAAAGTGAATCTCCACTCACTTCTTTTGTAAATAAAATACGTGAAATGTGTAAGAAGGTGGAAAGTGAAAACAAAGCCCTCAACAAATCAATGGAGTTGCTCATCAAGGGAAAGGTAGTTTTAAAGGACTCGGAATGCTATTGGGCGGAGGAACTACTTGAGCTTAAAACTGGTGCTCCGGAAGAATGTCTCGTATATCATTTGGTAGGGTACATAGTGAGAAAACCACCTAGAATTACTGTGGTGACTGTGCTGTTACACTGAGGAACGATCGTCCTCCTAATCTACCTGCTGATGTGTGGACAAAAATAAAAGATTACGGAACTATGGAAGAAACATCTCATTTAACGCAGCCTTCAAATGGAGTTTATCATGTACTATTGCAAGGAGAAACAACTGTTACAATAAAACTTATTTCATCGAACAGTTATAAGAGGATATTTTTTATGAATATTTGGATGAAATCAAATAAATTAATGTACCCGCAACGGACAGCGTAGTATGTTGCCCTGAACACAAACTGCAAATTGTATGCAAGCTAATTTTTAAATATATCCAGTGCCGATTCTTTTTCCGTACGAAGGAAATACGTAGAGAAGTGACCAGTACAAAACTGGTTAAATCCTCTCGGAAAATTTCGAAGGTTTAGAAGTGCTGACATCCTAGGGTGAGTACTTTGTTTAAATTTTATATCCTTTTGTATTTGTACGCACTGCAGTGTATCATAAATATAATATCGTAAATATACATTTCACGACAGTTTCAAATAAGTATTATTTAATACAGAATTGTATTTGTATTAAAACTTATCTGGATGCTTCACGCTGGCGTACAGAACAACGGGCGATGCTAGCGCCACGCTGCGGCAAACCACAGTAACTAGCTAAGTGATCTCACTTTTTCTTCTATTCGCTATGCTATTGACAAAAAAGGCACGAATGTTTTACAGTTGTGCAATTTGTTTTTACCCGAAGACGAAGCACAAAGCTATACATTTGGAAGCGATATTGTATGTCTGTACATATCTTAAATGTAAATATACTTTGATTAACTGATTAATTATTGTAATTATTGGTCACCTGCTACGAACCAGAAATATTAATTCATTATATTAAAGCTTTGGGTTACACTAGACACTGCGTCGTTTACATTCCCGACAGGGTTAACTGTAGATGACAATTACATTTTTGTACCATATTGTAAATCAAATCCGTGAAATGTGTAAGGAGGTAGAAAGTGAAAACAAAGCTCTCAAGAAATCAATGGAGTTGCTTATCTAGGAAAAGGTAGTTTTAATGGACTCGGAATGCTACGATTGGGTGGAGGAACTACCTGAGCTTAAAACTGGTGCTCCAGAAGTGTGTCTCTTATATCATTTGTTAGGGTACATAGTGAGAAAACCATGTAGAATTACTGACTGTGGTTATTTTTTACCCAGTAGAAAACCTCATCACTTTTTAGTTGTAAGTGTAAGGTGGATATTTATCAATTATCTATTGTACTTTGAAAGTTATAAATGTTGCCTATCCCATACGTAGATACCATAAATTAATACTTATTGCATTTCTGTAACTCTAAAATCTTTAGCAAATTGACATTATAAATTACAGAAAATACATTCGTTCTATAAATACTATACAAATTATTACTATGAGCAGTGAAAAAAAACAAAATATTTCATAAAAGTCGTTATTAATTTAAACAAAAACCTTTTAATTGAAAATGTTTATACAAAATATACCAGAAATACGTAGTTTGGCTAACAATGTGTTCACTTTTTATTTTACAGGAGGTATTATATTATCAAAACTAAAAGGTATGCAAGTGCTTAATTTTTTCAATACTTTCACACCCACTTTACGAGTATATCCGTCGTTCAATCTTGACGTGGCAAACACATAAACTGTACATTCATTGTCTATATTGACCTTTACAAATACCGATATACGAAGTTTGTCTAAAAAGTAATGAATTCTTTTCCCAGGAAGTGGCAACACTGTAAGACATACACTGCAACAGCTGATAACTGTAACGTTTGTTTATATTCGCAAAAATGTTCAGCTTCTTACCTCTAACAGATTTGGCTGTGCTATATTTTTGTAAGTGTTTGTTTCATCTCATGTCAATAAAATAGAGCTTAGTAATACTGAGCAGCGTTATGCAATCAAATTTTGTGTCAAACGCCAAGATAGTGCAACAGAAACATTTAACAAGTTAAAACAAGCTTACGGAGATGCAGGCATGTCCCGGGCTTAGGGTTTTAGGTGGCACAAAGAATTTTTGGATGACCGTGAAACAATAGAAGATGAACACCGTTCTGGTCGACCAAGCACAGCACGAACTGACGAAAGTGTGTTGAAAGTGAGAGATCTCATCAAGTCTGATCGTTTGACGGTAAGAATTATTGCTTATAAACTACATGTAAATCACCAGACATTTGAAGAAATTTTTACGCATGATTTGAACATGCGCAAAAGCTGCGCAAAAATGGTTTCTAAAGATCTCACACAGCAACAGAAGGACAACTGAAAAAAATGTGTCTTAACCTTCTTGAGCGCATTGAAAATGACACAGATTTTATGAAAAGTGTCGTAACAGGTGATGAATCGTAAACTTTTGAGTATGATCTAGAAACGAAACGGCAAAGTAAAGACTGGCACACAAATGACTCACCACTCCCAAAAAAGCAAGAAAGAGCAAATTCAAGATCAAGTCAGTGCTCATTATGTTTTTCGACATTCGAGGTATTGTACATAAGGAATTTGTGCTTAAAGGACAGAACGTCAATCAAACTTACCACCGTCATGTTCTTGAGAGGCTCAAAAAAATGTTCATTCGTGTGTCCGGCTAGAGATTGTTGACTCTTGGATACTTCACCACGATAACGCTCCATGTCACACCGCACTTTCTGTGAACAAGTATTTGGCCAAAAAGAGCATTCTTGTGTACGCCAGCCTCCTTACTCCCCTGGTCTTAGTCCATGTGATTCTTTTCTATTTACAAAAATCAAAGGCTAACTCCAGGGCCGCCATTTTGGAAGTGTGGAGAACATCCGAAGATTGTAATGGACCAGATAAAACATTGGCAGTTGAAGACTTCCAGCTTTGTTTCAATCAATGGGAACAGCGTCTCTTTAAACAGCGTAGGCCTATCACCAAAGGGAACTACTTTGAAGGAGATAAAGTTGTTTTGTAGTTAATGCATTAATAAATAATTTGATACTGTCAGTCTTATTACTTTTAAGACAAACCTCGTAGTGGTATTCTATCCTTTACAGTTTTTGTTTTAAAAGTTATCAACATACAAATTTAAAAGAAAAAGTGAGTTTCTTCTTTTAAATGTATTGCTCCTAAAACTTTATGGTCTTGGAATGTGTGGAGTGTCATTTACACAGAGACATTCGAGACAACAGAGCGGTGATTGTGAAGCCAAAACACAAAGAGGCCAACATGCACAGTTACGGGTGTTACGGGTATCGAGTTTAAAGAAGCAACGGCGCTCCAAACTGAGCCAAGCGGCACGACCACTTTGATTGATTTACTGCTTGAATTGATAATGTCGTTGCTGCATAATTGTGGCGAATAACATTCCAAACGATCTCCATCCATTTTGCTGAACCGCTTGCTTTTCCTAACTGAATTTACTGTGGCAATGTCTGCTTCCTTCGGGGCAATATTAAAGTAACGATGAAGTGACCATTCCATTGCTTTTGATAGCAAAATTTGTAATATTTTCAAAGACAGCACAACATTTTTTTGTAAACTAGTAAAAAAATAATATGCATAAGTAAATATTAGCAAAACTAATGGTAAAAATCCAATACCATAATTAATTTACTTAAAAAATATCACAAGAATATAATCACTTTTATAATATATACGTATTTATTTACATTTTTAAGACAAAAATCGGTTAATAAACATTACAGAGTTATTTCTTACTTTTGTGAAAATTTTTTACACTATTGTAAGCTGTAATTTTAGAATACAGCTTTAAAACGTTTAGTAAATTGGAAGGCGGTAGAACAAAATAGCAAAACAAAAGATGTATGTTTATGTGTGTGCCATTTATATACATTGAAATAATAATTACCTTAATATAATCCCGTTTTGAGATTTATTGCTTTCGTTAGGACAACATGTCTCGAAAAAATTCCCATGATCACGTCGAAAAATTCTTATCCTGTCAAGAGAGCGCTTCGGTGACAAACCAATCATTTATACATATTTGAACAAACACACATAAGACACACACACCACGAATCAGTGCGAATTGCTCAGCGTAATAACGTTAACTCACGAAATACATTAAAGTAATCCAAGCAGAAACGGAAAAGAGCAAAGATGATCTGGCGACTATCCTCTCAATTCTTTGAAGCCCAAGGGCAGTCTCGTATAGACTAAATTGTACAAAAGTACTCAGGAAAAATATCTAAGTTTGTTTTTTCTGAAAATATATTATTAACTTTTTTGGTGAAGAATTGACAATGTTTAGTTTCTTATTAGTGATTACGATTGTATTCGTCGTAATCATCATAACCATAACAATACATGGAAAAAATTAACGGCTGTTGCAGCTCTACAAGTATTTTTGTGCCTATAGTTCGTACACCTTCTGTAGCCTATATAATATTGTAGGAAATGGATTTGAAGGATATATGTATATAATTCTGTTTACACGTGTAATCTATTGTTTCTTTTTTCTTGATTAATTTTATAAAGAATACTATTAATTTACTCCTCCTCCTCCTCCTTCTTCTTCTTTTTTTCTTCTTCTTCTCTGTCGATGTTCACTTCCACTCTGTAGGCGCTTCTGTCTCATAATTTAAAATGCTGGTAATGAATATATAATATTTCTCCAGTACACTCCAACCTCATCATTTGAGATGTGGCGAAGCTTGTGAAAGGTCACGCTGGTTGGGTGTTCCTCCACTTGTTCCTTTCTGATTCTCCACATGTCAGACGTCGTTTCAGATTTTACAATTTCACCTCGTCAAGTGATACGTTACAACACTCAGCGCAGAATAACTTACCCTAGACGGGGCATAGGAGTTTGTGCAATGGACGATCACTTGTTGCCGTCGTTTGACAACACATTCAACAGCACTCAGTGCAAGGATATTTAAATGTGGTGAAATTGTATATAAAATTGTATTAGTAGGTGCTGGATACGATTGTCTGTAAATAACTTTGGGGGGACGTTATTTTTACTGATGCGAAGAAAATCACTACCATGGTTGTGGAACATGTAGAGATTTCTGTTTCCATGTAATGAAAGAAATAGATCCTGCCATCCTGCTATCAGTTATACATTAGTCTCAACAAAATTCGTTACGGATTTATTGGAACTTCTAATTGACTATTACACTTAACAAAAAAAGGTGAATTAATCAAGGTGCATTATGAATGTTTTTAAACATATCAGATGAAAAGTAGGATGTTTCGTTGAATACGTGGCATATATAATAAGAATAAACACACTGTGTTTAAAAAAGTTATACTATTGTATGCAAAGGTGTTTACAAGAACAAGACTGCGCCAGTAAATCATCATAGTTTAGTAGACGAAGATCACTATAATGCATTATGCACGTTTCCAACTAGATGGGAAGGTACTGGGAAAATTGACAATATTAAAAGCATTATCTATACACTTAAGCACTTAAAATCCTCTATGCGCTGGAAAATACTTCTTCAAAACTCATGACTAAAGTGTGGTTAATTAAATCAAAATCTAAACAATTAATTTTGTTAGATGTCTGCTCACTGTTTCTCAAGGACCATTAAAACTGTTTAACATTGGAATTGGTTAATATGTCCCCCCGTTGATCTAAAACGAGAAATCAAAAATTCCAAAAGTCTTGACAAAATTTGAAGACAAAATATAGTTGTATGCCAAACAGGGTGTCACCATGATCATACAAATTTAATAACTGGAAGTTTAGACTTTACTTGTTAACATATACGTCAAAAGTAAAAATGAACTGTCATAATAACATAATTTTCACAAGCTGAAATTTTCAAAAGGACCGTTTCCTGCCGTCATTTTGCAAGTCAGTTCGTGCTCTGTTATATTAGTTATAGTTCGTGCTCTATTATTATATTATCTATCATTGTATTTTTATTATATCTTATTCCATTTTTCTTCATAAACATAAAAAGGCTTGCTACATTGGATCCCGGACAATTACATATTTTCATGCAACTAAGTAATAATTATAATGGAATGGGTCTTCAAAACTCCATAAAAAATGTCTTATTTCTGGTATTTTTAATAATTATCTTTTTAAAATATCAAATTTTTTGTTTACTTCAATGGATACGGTAAACCAAGAATCTAATGTTAAAATATAAACAAGTTTGGCGAGGAAAGTCAAAGAAGTAAGGAAAGTAATCGAGTCTTACAGCGTTATGTAACATAACGATGCACAGAAATAGGCAAAGAAAAATATGGAACTTTCATGTACCTATGGAAGTTGTGAACAATTTTATTCTTCAATATTCCCACAAACACTAATTGATATTAACATTATACATTGTGTCTTTTTATACCACTCAATTTGATATTACGAATTTTGGGTAAAGAGCATGTCTAATTTATAGCAGATATATGTTTACAAATATAAATTGAAAGTTTGTTTTACAAGTGAAATTAGCCATTACTAACTGATTTAATAATTATTTTGTAAAACATGTTATCTATTTTTGAATGTGTGATTATTAACATTTACTTTTTAAATGTAAAGCGCCATATCTAATGATTTGTACAGTATATAATTTTTAACAATTTAATAGCGCCTTATCATGCATAAAAAATATTAGTAAATTATTTAATAAGACAAACACTATATACGAATATATTTCATAAGAATAACATTATTGCAATACAAAAATTGAAAACCATTAATCCATATTTATCTATGGATGAATACACAATTCTTCTTTTTTATATTTATTTAGAGACTTATAAAAAACTTAAAATGTAAAATATAAAAAAAACCAATGTGTGAGGTTAGCCCATACTAACGTTGAGTGATATAATTAATAATTAATGATCTTTTATACTCTGAGAAATTGTGAAACACTTACATCATAACTGTACAAGACGTTATGCGGGAAAATTGAACCTATGAAATAGTTAGATAAATAAAGAAAGCTTGAAATAAATGGAATCAAAAATGAAACATTAAAGAAATGTAAATTGTGGCGGAATAGGCCTATATACATTTAAAAACACGGCGAAGGGATAACCGATAATAAATGTAAAATTTACCTCAGAAAATACTAAGGTTACTATTACTTAGGTACCTTCTAATGTACTAACCTTATAAAACACTAAGGTTATATTAATATTAATTATCTTTTATATTAACATTAATAATTAGGCCTACATTAGGTTTCAATTGTATACATTTTTTTTAATTATAGGTCCGTTATCTAATACCCTTATTTATTACTCTAATGTAATTATTTTTTTACGTTCCTTTTGTTTATTTTGTTGAATCATAAAATGTTGTTATTCAAGGAAATTCAGCAGTTTATAAAAGGGGTACAAAGAAAGATTGTGGGGTCAAGATTAAATAAATATGAAATACTTATAACATATGGCTGGATAATAATAACATTTCTCAAAACGATAGAACTAAGGAATGAATGAAACTTAAATAAAGAAAAACAGCTTTGCAATATGGCAGGCACTTTAAGACAAGGAACCTGCACTAACTATTCACCTACAAAAAAATGTCTTTAAAAAAAATCTCTCTCTCTCTCTCTCTCTCTATTTATGCACCTAACCATTCAAAGAATTTCAACGAAACCGAAACATCGCTGCATGATAATGTTTTTAGGCTTTGAAACGTATAATGTGGATTATGTTTGGTGGATTACGTAAATCATTTCCAAACCACAGACGATCACAAACAGAGCATGTAAAACCAAATTTATTCTCACTAAAACGTTTGCTAAACTCAATGTCAGCAGCGATTGTTTCTGTCTTGATGCGTTTACATATCAAATTTCTAGACTGCGGGGAATCGAAAGTGTGGAAGCGTTACATTTTGTGATGACGATTTTTGTGGAATGACCCCCAGCCTAAAAACATTATCATGTTAATATGCTGCTACGCCCATTGAGATGAAAGACGAATACATTACGTTTAGATAATTCGACATTGCCTTTCCACACGTTTCTTGATTAGTCGGTCACATAGAGGTAAACACATCTTTTATATGTAGTCTATGTACATGACTTTTTCAATCAAAATCGTGAGCCTTAAAAACATTTTTTCTATGTATGTAAAAAACTTTATTTTTTGAAAAGCATGTTATATAAAAATTACCTCTCTTCCTAATAACTATTTAATAACACATTTCATAAACAATTTAGAAATTTGAAAACTATTATTTAATAAATATTTGTAACAACACATTCATTAATATTGTAAAATACAATGACAAAGTAAATTACAAATGGTAAATAAGTTGGTTCAAAAATATGTACTTAAATGGGGACTGGTTTGAACGCATTTTTAATAGGTTTGCTATCATATTAAAAATTCCAAAAAACTTGTATATTTTTAATTAAAAATTGCTATTGTTATTTCAACAATTATGCTCTTATGGGATTATGAACCTTTGAAAAATACGTATGAAATATAAAAGCTCTTCTGATAAATTTTTGTTTGACCCCGACACTCTGAAAAGAAACAAAATGGTAGCAAGCAGTTTTTACAGCACTAGCGATAGAGTAAAATAAATAATAGTTGTCATAATAATAACTGCAGGAAGAACTGCAATAACGTAGGATTAATGATAGCAAACACATTGCCTGCAGCGTTGCACCCTACGGTCAGTGTTTATTTATGTCTGAGGTATCATTATTTGTTTGTTTGTGTGCATTTGTGAATATGGACTGCAATTATTGCACACAAACCCGTCAAAAATGTACTAAAATAATACATTTTTTATCGTTAACTACATATTTTCTTTCAAGTTGGTAATGTTTAAATGTGTTTATCCAAGAAAACTCTAATGTAATTTTAAGTTCTCTAGACGTACATCATACACACATTCAGACGAAGAGCCTACGCCCATCTGTAATAAGCACTGAAAACGGTGCTTGTAATCCTCATGCAGATGATCGGATACAGATTTATCCAGATTGCATTACTAAATAATGTTATAACAGAATAACATTATTTCAACAAACATATACGCGTTAGTATGCTCTGCTTTATATACAGTTATAGATATTCAATTTTTTTGGAAATTATTTTCAACTTTTAGTTGATCACCATATATTAAATCGTTTGATAACCTTATCATTCAAAATAACGTTTTTTCTTAAATATAACTAAATATTATAACTATTTATACTTATATTTAATTATAATAATTAAATTCTAATAAAAATGAGGTATTTTGATATCAAAAGAACATATCTGGTTCTTTGTGTTTGTACGAGTAAATACTTTATGTAGCAATTTTATTATAATCTTGACAGTGTACATTTGTTGTCTATTTAAACTTGTTTCTTATATTTATCAGAAATAGGTTACATTTTTAATTGACTTTAAGCAATTTTACTAGTTTCACAATAGATCAAATACTTTTTAAAATTTAATTCTAATGTTACACTGTTACAAAATATATTTTAAATTTACTATTACTTACTAGATTTTTAGTTAAAAGATTTGAAAGAATTCAGCGTGTTAAGGATTTACTTGTATTTCTACAAATACTGCATAGTGTAACTAGTTAGATATGGGTTGTGGAAGGAAGTTGCTTGCGCACTAGGTTATTATTATTGCCTAGGAAGAGAGATTTGACTAGGACAACAGTAGGCTTATGTCAATAATGTTTTTATATGTGACCTTTCATGGTGGATTTTCATTTCTGTGTTTCTATTATTAAATTGTCTGGTCGTGTCGATGACCTAGTTGCTTAGAAATAAAGTTTAATTATGTTGTTTGTCACTTTCAAGACGTTTTATTATTTCATATGAAACCGTTCCATGAGTTGATACATTTGACAACAACGTATAAATTTTCATTTTTAATTTTTAATTAGTTTATAGCAGACAAATTCATCATTGTATTAGTTGAATATGCACACACAATAAAACACACACACACACATATTAGTGTGTGCAAATGTACACATATATTAAGTTTTCATAAAAGTAAAATAAACCACTACAACATTCTGTGAGCAGGGACATTATACACTCAAAATCTGGAACTTTGAGAACGCGTGAATATCTTGAACAAAATAATAATAATGCTTCGTCAAGCATTAGGTCTCAGGAGTTTTGCGTCCCTGGCCGTTATACTACCACATTTAGTAACCGTCTAGACAAAACAGCTATCTATAACTACGTGCACTGGCGACGCGTACGTTAGATCAGGAATTGTGTGTGTGTGTGTGTGTGTGTGTGTGTGTGTGTGTGTGTGTGTGTGTGTGGTGCATGTGTGCCGTTTTTGTAGACACGCCAGGCAAGACTACTGTACTATTTTTCAAATATAGGACAAGCCTATACCGCCATTCCCGGTTGCTCGGACTTTGCCCTCCCCAACTGACACCCGCCGCCTCATCGTGGCCCAGGGGTGAACCGGCGAAATCGGCTGGATTTGGGGCCGACTAGCCTGGCTAAGGTGGGTGTCATGCAAACGGTTAGCAGGGCTGTTAAGTTAGAGCTGTTAGCAAGTAGCCGCACTAGGAAACCACCCCTCCCCCAGTAGTCCCAGCTTACATCACGTGCGGTGAACTCTGCCAGGTGGACTCTGGGCTACGTCCCGGGGATGGTCGTGCGGTAAGCTATATTGCTGAATATCGGTGGCTCTTCCCCTTCCGAGAAACCCACCCAGGCTCACGGTGCCGTACGGGGCGCGGGGCTATCCGATTTTCGGTGTTATCAGGACTGATAATAGGGACAAAGGGTACGTCCAGCGTTAGGGGAGCGCAGGCTCGAGAACTCGAGTCTGTGGGTGACCTGCGCTGCTGCGAGCCTATACCCGACTCGAGTGCGGTGGTTGGCCCTCAGTGTTCGCATGTCTTTGGGTACCAAATCGGCGCCTCCTCGCGGACCCCGCTGGGCAACGTTGGGTTTTGTGCGACCATTCGTGGTATCATATACCGTAGGGGCTAAGACCGTTAGTCTCCTCGTATCGAGGAGAGGGCTCCGGACCAGCTCGCGGACATATCCGCCGGACGGAGAGCGGGTTTTTTTTCCCGGTTTCCTTCCCCGATTGTAGGGAGCTATTTAGGAGATAACACGGGATCTGCTAAAGGAGAAACCCTGGCAAATCGTTGGGTAGAAACACCCTTCCGACACTGCATGTAATATTTGTCCCATGTGTAGGGATGAGCAGACACTGAGTCGTGACATTGAATGGATCTGACGTCCACAGCACACCCATTCAGGTTGTGAGTCACGAACGCTACTACAGCATCAAACCGCGCCACAAAAACAAAAATAGTATAGTAGTAGTAGTAGTAGTAGTAGTAGTGGTAGTAGTAGTAGTAGTAGTAGTAGTAGTAGTAGTAGTAGTTAGTAAGCTTCGTAGTTCTATTTTATACACTGCCTAAGCCTTCGTTTGACATTGATCTACTCTTGTTAGACATCTGCCTACTAAGTTTCGAGCCCCTGTAACATTGTTGCTTCTTTCACTTCGAGACAGCTGTGGTCTTCCTTCAATTCTTTTTAAACCTGATTGTTTCTTTATTTACTTTCTACATCATTGATTTACTGGAGTTATTACAATATGCCCAAACCCTTTTAACTGTCGCCTGTCTTTTGTACTACCCTCTACCTTCTACGTCTACCTTCGGAAAAATTAGGTTAGACGATGCCGTCGATGCCGTCAACACTGAAACATCGACGGCACGACTGATGACGAGACGATGCTGAATTGTGATTGAAAACCATGGGAAAAGAATTCAAAAACTTGTAAAATTAAAACTTTTCTCGGTTTAGTGTTTGAATACGGTGTATGTATATTCAATTGGATTTACTTAACAGTTATATAAGAAGAATATGAAAATATATAAATATAACAAAGCAATGCAAAACCTAATGTACTATAGGCCTAACAATTCTTATAATATATATGTATCTAATATGTAACATTGTATTATAACAAAATATATATTATATAATAATTTAAAATAATAATTATCATAATATAGTAGTGTAGCAATACAATATTAACGACATAATATTAACGACCATACTCAATTTTTAGTACGCCTTTAATTAAACACACTAACTACAGTAAACGGTAAAATACACAACAAAAATTTGTTTTAATTTTTTAAACTTTGTTGTTTTACTTTATACGGAAATATTCGTCATAATATTACAACTAAAGCAAGCATCTAATACGACAGTTTGAAAACATTACCAGAATATCCAGTGTGTTGCCAAGATGATAAAAGCAATCAAATGAAATTATGCAACGTGGTGAATATTAAGGAACAATCAGCCGCAAAGCTGAACGTCACGTGTTAACTAAGCTGGCGTCTTCGGATTATGTAAGAACTAATGTGACGATTATAAAATAGGAAACGTAATATGGAGTAAAATTTATTTGTAAATCGCACATTAAAGTTAATATTACCTCCCTTGCTTAACACAAAATAATATTTAATAAAAATCAGAATGATCACAGTTGCACACCACTATGTAAAAATTATCCCAATTAGCGCTTTCAAGCTTCACAGCCCATCGTCAGATTGGAATAGACACAAAATAAGTGGAAACAACCCCTTCACCCCTCTCCAGCACCATGCTCACACACAACAAGCTATAATATAAATGACCCTTCCCCACCCGCTAAACCCTGTCCCACCATCTGTAGAGTTACATATTTTTTCTAGCAAATTCCTTGTGTTTCAGTGTTGTGTGTGTGTGTGTGTGTGTGTGTGTATGTGTGTGTGTGTGCATCCTTTTAAACTACCCACTTCCTCTCCACACACGTGGGTCAGTCAACACCCTTATTTTAAAACATCCAAATAGTACTATGCAAAATAATTCTTAATATTATCTATCTGTCCTCTATCATTTACTTCTTAATCATGTTATAAAATATTTCTTCATTATCAAATTTAATTTTAATATTAATTAAATTGTCTAACCCTTTTTCTCTCTCTTTCAATATTTCTAACTCCTCTCTAAGCTTCCTTTCAACTGTGTTATTCACTACTTTTACAATTTCGTATTCTTCCAAAGGATTAACAAACTTATGGTTGTCTTCTATGAAATGTCTTGCATATAACGAACTGGTTGTTCTATTACCTTCTCCACGTTTGTGGTCAGACAACCTGCATACGAATTTCCGTCCTGTCTCTCCTAGGTACACCTTGTTGCAGTCTTTACATTTTAATTTATAAATTCCGCTTTTCTGTAATACTGGAATTTTTTCTATATTCTTATTCCTTATCTTATCAAATACGGTTTCACATTTTTTAATAGCTATATCTACTCCATATTTATTAAAACATTTTATAATTTTTCTAGTATGTGAACCTATGTATGTCAATGACCCTGCATAATTCTTTTGTTCTGGTTCTATTTTATCTTTTTGTATGTTAACCCTTTTCATTACTTTATCCATTATGTTGGTGTTATAATTATTATTCCTTACAATTCCCTTTATCGTTCTTAACTCCCTATCTTTTGACTCGGTCTCTTTTAAACACCTCTGAGCTCTGTAACAAAATGAATTGATTGCCGCCATTTTATATCTATATGGGTGGTAAGACTCTCTTGGTATAATTATATCAGAATACGACTCTTTCCTAAATATCCCAAACTGTAGTTTCTCATTATCTTTAATTTCTATGTTTAAATCTAAGTAATTTATTTTCTTCCCTCCTATCTCTTCTTTAAATTGTAAGTTTTTATCCTTACTATTTACCTCATTTATAAACTCATGCACTTCTTCTATGCTTCCTTCCCAAATTACTAATACATCATCAACGTATCTAGACCATAATTTTATATTGTTTTTATACTTAGTGGAAGTTATTAATTGCTTTTCAAAATCATTCATGTATATTTCAGCAAGAATAGGGGATAATGAAGACCCCATAGGTAAACCTTTTTTCTGTATATAAAACTTGTTATTAAACCTAAAATAGTTCTGATTTACACATTCTTTAATTACTTTCATCAACTGCTTTTTATACCTGTATTCTCCCATATTATTATCGTTTATTAACTTAATAACTTTATTTACTGTGATATTGGTAAACATGTCCTTAACATCCAGTGATATCAATTTTGTATTTATATTAATCCTAATATTTTCTAATTTTTCTATCAATTTTACATTATTCTCTATGTTGTATTTTGTCCCAAATTCATATTTCTCTTTCAGTACTCTGCTAACTTCCTTTGATAATTTATAAATAGGTGCATTAATAAAAGAAACAATCGGTCTAATTGGTTTTCCTTCTTTATGTATCTTAACCTGACTTTTAAAAGTTGGTGCTGTTGGATTACTTTCCAATAAATACTTTTTCTTATTTTCTTCTATAAATGTTATCTGTTTCATCATTTGTTTTATCCTTGACTGGTACTTACTTGTATAATCATACTTTATTTCCTCGTATGGTCCTTCCCTTATAAATTCTTCCGTTTTCTTTATGTATTCGTCCTTTCTCAGTAGTACCATTGTATTTCCTTTGTCAGCCTTCGTTACTATAATATCATTCTTCTTTATTTTATTCTTTAGTTTAGTTACAGTTGATTTGATTTTTTGTTCATTTTTTGAATTATACAAACTTCTCTTAAATATTTTATCTACTACATTCCCTACTTCCCACCTTATTCTTTTTTTATCATTTTCATTTCCTAGTTTTTGTATTATGCTTTCGCATTCAATAATCGTTTTTTCTTGATTTAATTCTGGTGGCGGTGCGTATTTTAAGCCTTTTGCTAACATTTCTTTTTCTTCTGTATTGAAATTTACCTCTGTAAGGTTTATTACTCTTTTTTCATAGTTATTCTTAGAGAGGTGTTCCTTTTTTACTTCGTTCTTTTTTATTAACTTATTTAACTTATCTACCATTTTTTTATTTTTCTTTTCCAATTTCTTTTCTACGTACCCCAAACCAAAATTATATAATATTTCTTCTAACTCTACATACGAGTATATTCTTAACAATTCTATGTGTCTGTCATATAATTCCCTAATATATCTATTGATTAAGCCGTAGAGTGACCTTATTTCCAGTTTTATCCACAACTTCTCGCTTTGTTCTTTTACTTTTTTGGCTACACTGTTCTTATTTTTAATTTTAACTTGAGCGTACTTTGGGATGACATTATTATCCAGGCATTGTTTATTAAACCATATTTTACTTAAAACCCTCTTCAATTTAACTTTTAACTTAAGATATTTAAATACTTTACTTACCTTATTGTTGTCGTTTATTACCTCATTGTTGTTGTCCATTACCTGTAGTCGATTGCACATCTTAACAGACGTTTAATGAAGAAATTTGTGTTAGTGGTTGAAATCACAATCAGAATGATCACAGTTGCACACCACTATGTAAAAATTATCCCAATTAGCGCTTTCAAGCTTCACAGCCCATCGTCAGATTGGAATAGACACAAAATAAGTGGAAACAACCCCTTCACCCCTCTCCAGCACCATGCTCACACACAACAAGCTATAATATAAATGACCCTTCCCCACCCCCTAAACCCTGTCCCACCATCTGTAGAGTTACATATTTTTTCTAGCAAATTCCTTGTGTTTCAGTGTTGTGTGTGTGTGTGTGTGTGTGTGTGTGTGTATGTGTGTGTGTGTTCATCTTTTTAAACTACCCACTTCCTCTCCACACACGTGGGTCAGTCAACACCCTTATTTTAAAACATCCAAATAGTACTATGCAAAATAATTCTTAATATTATCTATCTGTCCTCTATCATTTACTTCTTAATCATGTTATAAAATATTTCTTCATTATCAAATTTAATTTTAATATTAATTAAATTGTCTAACCCTTTTTCTCTCTCTTTCAATATTTCTAACTCCTCTCTAAGCTTCCTTTCAACTGTGTTATTCACTACTTTTACAATTTCGTATTCTTCCAAAGGATTAACAAACTTATGGTTGTCTTCTATGAAATGTCTTGCATATAACGAACTGGTTGTTCTATTACCTTCTCCACGTTTGTGGTCAGACAACCTGCATACGAATTTCCGTCCTGTCTCTCCTAGGTACACCTTGTTGCAGTCTTTACATTTTAATTTATAAATTCCGCTTTTCTGTAATACTGGAATTTTTTCTATATTCTTATTCCTTATCTTATCAAATACCGTTTCACATTTTTTAATAGCTATATCTACTCCATATTTATTAAAACATTTTATAATTTTTCTAGTATGTGAACCTATGTATGTCAATGACCCTGCATAATTCTTTTGTTCTGGTTCTATTTTATCTTTTTGTATGTTAACCCTTTTCATAACTTTATCCACTATGTTGGTGTTATAATTATTATTCCTTACAATTCCCTTTATCGTTCTTAACTCCCTATCTTTTGACTCGGTCTCTTTTAAACACTTCTGAGCTCTGTAACAAAATGAATTGATTGCCGCCATTTTATATCTATATGGGTGGTAAGACTCTCTTGGTATAATTATATCAGAATACGACTCTTTCCTAAATATCCCAAACTGTAGTTTCTCATTATCTTTAATTTCTATGTTTAAATCTAAGTAATTTATTTTCTTACCTCCTATCTCTTCTTTAAATTGTAAGTTTTTATCCTTACTATTTACCTCATTTATAAACTCATGCACTTCTTCTATGCTTCCTTCCCAAATTACTAATACATCATCAACGTATCTAGACCATAATTTTATATTGTTTTTATACTTAGTGGAAGTTATTAATTGCTTTTCAAAATCATTCATGTATATTTCAGCAAGAATAGGGGATAATGAAGACCCCATAGGTAAACCTTTTTTCTGTATATAAAACTTGTTATTAAACCTAAAATAGTTCTGATTTACACATTCTTTAATTACTTTCATCAACTGCTTTTTATACCTGTATTCTCCCATATTATTATCGTTTATTAACTTAATAACTTTATTTACTGTGATATTGGTAAACATGTCCTTAACATCCAGTGATATCAATTTTGTATTTACATTAATCCTAATATATTCTAATTTTTCTATCAATTTTACATTATTCTCTATGTTGTATTTTGTCCCAAATTCATATTTCTCTTTCAGTACTCTGCTAACTTCCTTTGATAATTTATAAATAGTTGCATTAATAAAAGAAACAATCGGTCTAATTGGTTTTCCTTCTTTATGTATCTTAACCTGACTTTTAAAAGTTGGTGCTGTTGGATTACTTTCCAATAAATACTTTTTCTTATTTTCTTCTATAAATGTTATCTGTTTCATCATTTGTTTTATCCTTGACTGGTACTTACTTGTATAATCATACTTTATTTCCTCGTATGGTCCTTCCCTTATAAATTCTTCCGTTTTCTTTATGTATTCGTCCTTTCTCAGTAGTACCATTGTATTTCCTTTGTCCGCCTTCGTTACTATAATATCATTCTTCTTTATTTTATTCTTTAGTTTAGTTACAGTTGATTTGATTTTTTGTTCATTTTTTGAATTATACAAACTTCTCTTAAATATTTTATCTACTACATTCCCTACTTCCCACCTTATTCTTTTTTTATCATTTTCATTTCCTAGTTTTTGTATTATGCTTTCGCATTCAATAATCGTTTTTTCTTGATTTAATTCTGATGGCGGTGCGTATTTTAAGCCTTTTGCTAACATTTCTTTTTCTTCTGTATTGAAATTTACCTCTGTAAGGTTTATTACTCTTTTTTCATAGTTATTCTTAGAGAGGTGTTCCTTTTTTACTTCGTTCTTTTTTATTAACTTATTTAACTTATCTACCATTTTTTTATTTTTCTTTTCCAATTTCTTTTCTACGTACCCCAAACCAAAATTATATAATATTTCTTCTAACTCTACATACGAGTATATTCTTAACAATTCTATGTGTCTGTCATATAATTCCCTATTATATCTATTGATTAAGCCGTAGAGTGACCTTATTTCCAGTTTTATCCACAACTTCTCGCTTTGTTCTTTTACTTTTTTGGCTACACTGTTCTTATTTTTAATTTTAACTTGAGCGTACTTTGGGATCACATTATTATCCAGACATTGTTTATTAAACCATATTTTACTTAAAACCCTCTTCAATTTAACTTTTAACTTAAGATATTTAAATACTTTACTTACCTTATTGTTGTCGTTTATTACCTCATTGTTGTTGTCCATTACCTGTAGTCGATTGCACATCTTAACAGACGTTTAATGAAGAAATTTGTGTTAGTGGTTGAAATCACAATCAGAATGATCACAGTTGCACACCACTATGTAAAAATTATCCCAATTAGCGCTTTCAAGCTTCACAGCCCATCGTCAGATTGGAATAGACACAAAATAAGTGGAAACAACCCCTTCACCCCTCTCCAGCACCATGCTCACACACAACAAGCTATAATATAAATGACCCTTCCCCACCCCCTAAACCCTGTCCCACCATCTGTAGAGTTACATATTTTTTCTAGCAAATTCCTTGTGTTTCAGTGTTGTGTGTGTGTGTGTGTGTGTGTGTGTGTGTGTGTGTGTGTATGTGTGTGCGTGTGCATCCTTTTAAACTACCCACTTCCTCTCCACACACGTGGGTCAGTCAACACCCTTATTTTAAAACATCCAAATAGTACTATGCAAAATAATTCTTAATATTATCTATCTGTCCTCTATCATTTACTTCTTAATCATGTTATAAAATATTTCTTCATTATCAAATTTAATTTTAATATTAATTAAATTGTCTAACCCTTTTTCTCTCTCTTTCAATATTTCTAACTCCTCTCTAAGCTTCCTTTCAACTGTGTTATTCACTACTTTTACAATTTCGTATTCTTCCAAAGGATTAACAAACTTATGGTTGTCTTCTATGAAATGTCTTGCATATAACGAACTGGTTGTTCTATTACCTTCTCCACGTTTGTGGTCAGACAACCTGCATACGAATTTCCGTCCTGTCTCTCCTAGGTACACCTTGTTGCAGTCTTTACATTTTAATTTATAAATTCCGCTTTTCTGTAATACTGGAATTTTTTCTATATTCTTATTCCTTATCTTATCAAATACCGTTTCACATTTTTTAATAGCTATATCTACTCCATATTTATTAAAACATTTTATAATTTTTCTAGTATGTGAACCTATGTATGTCAATGACCCTGCATAATTCTTTTGTTCTGGTTCTATTTTATCTTTTTGTATGTTAACCCTTTTCATAACTTTATCCACTATGTTGGTGTTATAATTATTATTCCTTACAATTCCCTTTATCGTTCTTAACTCCCTATCTTTTGACTCGGTCTCTTTTAAACACTTCTGAGCTCTGTAACAAAATGAATTGATTGCCGCCATTTTATATCTATATGGGTGGTAAGACTCTCTTGGTATAATTATATCAGAATACGACTCTTTCCTAAATATCCCAAACTGTAGTTTCTCATTATCTTTAATTTCTATGTTTAAATCTAAGTAATTTATTTTCTTACCTCCTATCTCTTCTTTAAATTGTAAGTTTTTATCCTTACTATTTACCTCATTTATAAACTCATGCACTTCTTCTATGCTTCCTTCCCAAATTACTAATACATCATCAACGTATCTAGACCATAATTTTATATTGTTTTTATACTTAGTGGAAGTTATTAATTGCTTTTCAAAATCATTCATGTATATTTCAGCAAGAATAGGGGATAATGAAGACCCCATAGGTAAACCTTTTTTCTGTATATAAAACTTGTTATTAAACCTAAAATAGTTCTGATTTACACATTCTTTAATTACTTTCATCAACTGCTTTTTATACCTGTATTCTCCCATATTATTATCGTTTATTAACTTAATAACTTTATTTACTGTGATATTGGTAAACATGTCCTTAACATCCAGTGATATCAATTTTGTATTTACATTAATCCTAATATTTTCTAATTTTTCTAGAGGTTAAATTAAGTCCATTCTTCAAATGGCCCCTTTTTAAATAGTATAATAATTTAACTTACAAACCAACTTAATATCCCGGATCCGTGGAAAAAGCTAGCACATAACAATATTTTTGTTATGGCCACCTTTTCAGAAAATATTTTGGTAAACTTTTATTTAGAAAACCTTATGATAAAAAATCCATATAGAACTATTAAGGATTGCGGCTAATAAAGAGATGTCATTACTTAACACAAAATACTGAGTGAATAAATCATCAAACACCCCAACAAACATTCCTTTCATTCTAACTACTACTGCTTGTTAAGAAGTTGATTAAGAGTATGGCAGCCCGTGCAATTGATCTGAAGCAATTATGCACTGGTTCCCGAGGTTATAACGTAGGTAAGACGTTATACTAACAGAGAAACAGGAATGGCGACTCTAATTTCTCCTACGTCAACAATTTTCTACCCACATTCCTACACAACGAGCAGGCTAGTTTACATTCTTGTTACTACTAAATTTGTAATTCCTTAATACATGATTGATAATGGTGAAAGCATACTTTAGTGCAAATGATGATGTAGTGAAGTCAATGCGTATTATATAATTAACTACAAGTACGTACTAATGTAGGCCTACGTGTTATGCTAATTACATAAACGTGCTTTGAAACTGGTAATTAATTTTATCTTTAAAAAAAAATACCTTAAGCATTTACTGTAATTGTCCGTTGGACACTGGTGTTTAATTAATCTCTTTTCTAACGACTGTGACTGTACGAGTTTATACACTTGTAAATTCGGGCTGGTTAGAACACAAAGTAGGAATTTTAATTTTTCCAAACAACAATGGAGGTGTCGAATTATCATACACATGTTTGAAATGCTTAACCTTCAATTGTATCTGATAAGAAAGTAAATTATTCATATGGAAATGCGCAATTTACGTTTTTATTTCAGTACTACTACGCAGCGTTCACAATATTCGTTGTTCTTCTTAAAGGAAATATAGGTCTATAAATAATAGATTTTGTTACGTTTACCATAATAATGTTGATATAAATGTAATAATACATTTAAATTTTATAGAAAAACAAAACGTACATTATAGTCCAGTCGCCAGAGATTTTGACTTGATAAAAAATTGGGGCAAAGCAATATTTGGTGCACGTGTTAAATAAACGTTAATAATTAATACAAAAAAATCTTTGCATGTTTACCTTTCTAGGGTTTTCTGAAAATGGTCTGGAAAAATCGTAAAGACAGATTTTCTTAAAGCACTCCGTAAATATGTACAGTTGGAAGAAATAAAAAGGTGTATATTGAAGAGCAAACAATTTCCTTCAGAAAGTCTCCTTACATATTTTTACGTTAATGGAACTGTTTTCCTGAAAATTGGTAATGATGAGCGCTGCGTTTTAAAAAGAGCGTTTGCCCCCGATCTTGCGTAATTCGCTAAATTAGCCAGGCGCGTCTATTCAAAAATATCATAACTTTCTTTAATCTAAGCATAGCCAGTTAAATAAAGGCTAGTTTTGAAGGGGAACAGTATAGCTTTCAAAATTTGTTGATTTTTACATAAATATTTTATTTGAACATAAAGAATATAGTGTATAAATATTTACTGTAGATACAAAAAGAAGTGAAACCACAAAATTACAAGTACTATACAATAAAATTTAAAAAAATAGTAGTTCTTTACTAATTTACTTTTAAAAGAGATAAACTTTTTATTTTATAATAATGAAAAATACTTTTGAAGTTGTTATTTAAAAAAAAACACCTTTTCAAAAGTGAGTATTTCGACGTATTTTAAATTTACTCGAAAATTCAGAGTTTATCTGCCTTTATTAATCTTAAAAATAGAGATATCGAAATACAAAAAATTGTATTTGAAAGCTGCAAGTGTTCTGCATCAAAAACTATACTCATGAAAATTAAAATCATTTTTGAAATTAAAAAAAATAAATAAAAATTGTGTATACTAAAAAAAGGTGCCTCCTTTGCGTTACATACATGTATCTTTTAAGTGGGTTTATTTGAGTACTTGAAATTAACGTTACAGCTACTACAATACTAAATCTATCTATTCATGTTATTTCTCTTACCTGATTATACCTATACTCTAAAAACAAGACCCTAGAAAACAGGTAAAATTTTTAAACGGCGCGGCGTTCTATTCCCCTCGAGTGTGCAACTGTAAATGTAGCTGCGCGCGCAACACCCATTGTTGTGGTGTGCCATACAAACATCTGCTATACAAGAACGGAGCAGTAACGCAGTTGATATTTCTTCAAAGGTTATAATCAAAACATTACAAATATTTTTGTTTTTATCATATAAAACAGGTAAAAAAATTGCAGTTTAAAGTTTTTATTTACACTTTTTATACATGCTAATATTTATTTATTTGTGAGCACGTGTAGTGGAGTCAAAATAAAAATCAAATGTGAATTGTTTTGGGAGTCGATTTTTTGTGTGCTAAATTGGTTAATGGGATCAAGTTGAGCTAATAGTTAAGTTTTGTGTAAAAACAACCCGTTTATTTTTTTATTAATAATTTAAGTTGCTAAATAGCGTTTTTATAAATATCTTTGGACCTAACAAGCCGATTTTAATGTGATTTTTTTTCAGTATTCTATAATAAATTAAGAACATTTCTAGCCTTAATACGGAAGTCGATGTTATTATTATTGTTAATAAATAAATAAAGTGGCGACGGCGTTTATAAACAAATTGCTGTTGTTTTAACACAAATTAATGAAAGTTGATAAAACTTGAGGGAAAGGTAACCTTTGTGGAGTACTATAAACCCCAAAAATTTCATATTGAAATGTCGAATATTACCTCAAAAAAATCGCAATTCACAAAAAAACTTTGAGTGCTCATAAAGTACGGCAAGATTGTGGCACAAAGGTGTACGACGGCTTAAATTAAAGCTTATTAAAAATACTTTCGGGTGGTTAATTAACAAAATTTTTTGGCCTTTCTGACACCATTTTTTGACCATTTAAAAAAATTAAACGTAGACATGGATAGCCTCAAAAAAAGATGAAAATGAAGAAAAAAGAAAAATCTTAAAATCTGCAGCAGCAATTATTCGAAACGATGTTAATCTGAAGAAAATTAATACAGAATTGTATCCTCCAAGTGATAATATATTCCAAAATATTAATGAGAATATCCCAGAATCCCTTCAGTTTCTGATAAAAGAAATAATTTTAAAAAATAAAAAAGGTGATATTAGTTCATATGAAACAAAATGCACAGCAATTACTCATTCAATTATGAGTTGCATAAGACCTAGAACCTTTCTATCACCATTGCAAGTTGGTCTGTCTGTAATGTTGCACAGGAAATTTGCTTCAAAACGAATTATAGATATATTGTCGCATCTGGGAGTGTGTTCATCATACAAAGAAGCAACACTTTATGAGGATAGTGTATTGCTTAGTCCACGTTCTCCATTTAGATCTGGTTGTTTTGCACAATTGGCATTTGACAATTCAGATATTAACATCAATACTATAGACGGGGAAAATACTTTTCATAGTATGGGAGGTATTATGATTGTAAGTCCCAGAGATTGTTATTATAACAAAGTTCCCTTAAAACGATTGACAGTTAAGCCTACTGCAAAAGAAATTAGCAAAATTGACAAAATACCATTCCAAATTTTTGAAAATATTAATACACATGCACTCCAAAACATTGTTTTTGAAAAAGTAGATAACCCGAGTTTTAATAATATAGATTTTTCTAATGCTGACTTGCTTTGGATTTATGGAGTGACCAAACCAGGCATTACTGGCTGGAATGCCTTTATGTCCAAGCTTTTGGAAAATATGACGTATACATTATCTAGAATTGTTTGCTTGCCTTTTGTACACTCTCCTCCAACTGACAAAAATACAATATACACCGTTTTAAAATACGCTGTAAAACTAGTGAAAACTTAAATCTATTTAATTGTTTTGTTACTTTCGATCAACCTTTGTATCAGAAAGCGTTTAAAATGGTCCAATCCTCACCTGATGATGATATACATAATGTAATTGTTCGACTTGGAGGATTTCATCTGCTTATGTCTTTTCTTGGTTCAATCGGTTATGTGATGGCAGGAAGCGGTTTAAAAGAAGCATTAAGCTGTTACTATGCGCCAGGAACTGTAGATAAGATGTTAGATGGCCATGCTTATGCTAGAGCAGTACGAGGCCACACATTAATTTGGATAGTTTTGTGTAAAAAGATTATTGAGGAAATGAATCTTTCAGAAGTTGAATATTCAAATATGAAATCTTTACTACAAGAATTTTTAGATGACAATCTTACTTACAAAGAAGTACAAGATCACAATTTTTTTAACATCTTAAATGGTAAATTTCTAGAAAAAATTATTGAAATTGAGGAATGCGGTAAAACTGCAAAATTATGGATACAATACATACGAATGATCTCTATTGCAAAAGCATTTGCGCGCTCTGAAAAAATGGGTAATATAAAAATTCAATTACAAGTTATTCAGCAAATGTTGCCATAGTTTTATGCGACTGGACATTTTAATTATACGAAATCAGCCTTATTATATGTACAATATATGAATCAATTTATAAAAGAATCTGAAAAACTTTTCACCTCAATGCAAAACCAAAATGTAATTCCAGAAACTACCGCTTTAAAAATTAAAGAACTTCAAAATTTTATAAATAACAGATTTTGTACTGTAAGACGAACTGAGAAATTCTGGTCAGGAACTCATACTGATATGACAATCGAACAGGACTTAATAAGAGTCATGAAAGTTGATGGTGGTATGATTGGACGGGGAGTAACTACCAGTACTGCAAATAAATGGATTTTAGCAATGCCATATACACATGATATCTGCGAAGAAGTAGAAAATTTTTGTGGTATACAATTTTCTACTTCCGATCAGCATGTAGATGCTAGAGATTCTCGAATAAAACGAGATACTGAAGATATTCTCAAAATAAAATCCTGGTTTGATTGTCACGAGACATTTCCTTATCTAGATTCAATAATGTCTATATCTACTGGAGTTACTGGCGGTAATAATATTAACTGTCATAATGCTTTTGAGGTTGGAAAAGCAGGGTTAGAAGAAATTGCTGGTACAAACTTCCATAAAGTTTCGTTTAAACGAAAAAATAGAGTACTGTCATTAAAAAGTGTTAATAGTAGTCTGAAAATTCAAGAGGAAATTGTCCCTATAGATCCAATGTTTATATTTCAACGCATTTGTGTAGCAAGAAAAAGTGACCACGAATTAAAAGATTACATGCGTTATGAACTTGCACCGTACCCAACATCTATGTTTTACGAAGGTGTATTTCGGAAAACAGATAAGTCTAAACTATATGATATGTTTGAAGTGGACCGCACTGAGATTAACCTTGAAGATTGCATTTACGTCATTGATGGTGGTATGTTACTGCATAGAGTAGTATGGTCAAAAAATGACAAGTTCAAATGTATTTTTCAAAGATACGTAAATTATGTCAAGAGACACTTTGGATCAAAAGTTACTGTAGTTTTTGATGGCTATACAAACAATTCTAACAGCATCAAAGCTATGGAGCGTTATCGCCGTACCAATCAAAATTCCTCTTTAGATATTTTATTCTATGAAGATATGTGTGTCACAGTGACCCAAGAACAATTTCTTTCGAATAAAACTAATAAAACTCGATTTATTGAAATTCTAACGAGATATTTGGAAGAAGAAAGCTAACGTTAAACAAGCTGACGATGATGCAGACTTATTAATTGTGAAAACAGCCTTAGAATTATATGATAAATTATATGCTCGTCAAATTGTTACTTACATTGAAATTCCCTTTAATTTGATACCCCACGTGCGGTATTTTCATATTTTCCATTTTTGACATCACCCCTCCACCAATTCCACTAATTTATTGAGCCCAAATTTTTTAAAAACCAAAATTTTTAATAGTGCGTATATGCATGTCACATATGATATTTCATATTTTCCATTTTTGACACCCCTCCATTACAACCCATTTATTGAGCCCCAGGGCCCAAATGTATTCAATAGTACGTATATGCATGTAAAATTGTTACTTGCATTGAAATTCCCTTTAATTTGATACCCCACAGTATTTTCATATTTCATATTTTTCATTTTTGACATCCCCCCGGGCCCAAAACACCTATCTTATGTTGGTTCTCCCATTGCGTAAAAAATTTATGCCAAGTTTGGTGGAAATCGGTCCAGTTTCATATTTTCCATTTTTGACCTCCCCCGAAACCACCCATTTATTGAGCCCCAGGGCCCAAGAATTTTCAATAGTGCTTATATGCATGAAAAATTGTTACTTGCATTGAAATCCCCTTTAATTTGATACCCTACATGCGGTATTTTCATATTTTCCATTTTTGACATCCCCCAGGGCCCAAAACACCTATCTTATGTTGGTTCTC